>JALGQZ010000011.1:30154611-30602910 GCA_023105745.1 Austropuccinia psidii
AGAGGCATTAGCTAAAAACCATGAATGTATGCACTGACCAAAAAAGTGCATATATTCAGGTTAATTCCTTAAGCATTGACTTTAGAGAATTGAAATAAAAAAAATTATGTGTAGTTCTCCATGGGGAATCAAATGGTGCAATTTATTTTACACGTTTCTTCATTGATTTCTGAGTTAGATAAGATTTTATATCTTTTTTAGGGTATTCCCACTTATTATTCAGTAATTATTGACTTTATAGATATGCCATAAAAATGATATATGTGTGTTTTACCATGAGGAATCTAATGGTGTAGCTTATTTCACATTTTTCCCATTAGATTCTGAGTTAATTCAGATTTTGTACTTATTTATGGAATTTTTACTAGTCTTTGAGATAATTATTATAAAGTTTTTCTTGTGACCTTTTTGGATATGTGGTCATATCTCAAAGGCTCACAATTTCTAACCTAAAAATTTGAGTTTTTGGATGTGGGATTTAGGTTATAAATCCCTTATTTTTTTGGGTGTGGGATTCCTTATATTTGACACCACCTATTGTTAATTTTTTTTATCAGAATACTTTAAATATTCATAAAAAAAACCAAACTTGAATTAAATTAAATTATTTTTAATCAAGTTTTTTTTATAAGCTATAAAGTTTCTTAAATTTATTCAAGATCTTATTTATTATTATTATTATTATTATTATTTCAAAAATTAAAATTAAAATTTTAAATATTTCTATTAATTTTTATGTAATTTTTTAGTGTTTTTTTTTTTCACAAAAAATGAATAAATGATAATTTAAATTTAATACCTAAAAAGCTCACTTGATATATTCATTTAGATACAAAGATAAGTAGTATTTATAATAGATATTCAAAATTGATTTTATTTAATATAAATATTTTTTTACACCATTCATTATAGCTATATAAAGTTTTCAAAAATATAAAAATATTTTATGTAAATTTTGTTTTCAAGTTTTAGCAATAGAGAGATGGTAATTATGAAATCACTTGTTTAATCTTAATAAATACGACTTAATTAAAGCGCTAAATTAAGATCAAAGTAAGATCTTATCTTGATGACAAATAACTTCATGACATTCTGTGCATCACAAGTAGGAACTTTTGCATTGTACAAGTGAAACAAAGATATATTATTAGATTGCACCTAAATTTAGGTAGAAATGTTTTTGAAGTGTTTGCGGAGCACTGTAGACCTTGAGTAGCAAACAAGTATTTGATAACAAAATATAAAAATACTTCAATAAGGAGCAAAATAGCTTTTTTGGGGCAGAACTTCTGATTGCTTAGTTATGAAATACTTTTGATTGATATAACCAAACAATCCTAATTTAAACTAGAGTGGTCAACAAGTGAATGACCAGATTTTCTCACGTTCCAGTTAATTTACTTATAAGAATCACGATGAAAGGGTCAGGACGGAGCTCTCAAAGAATAAAGGTCAAAGACAACTAATTATTGCAAATAAAAGAACAATGCAAAGTTTTTTTCTAGCAACATTTAAAAATGTGCAATAAAATCACAATAGTATTTTTGTAAAGACGATTATATATATGCAGGAATCAAGCAAATACACGATTTCTCTATTGCTTATTTTGTAACGCCGTGACTAGCCTGAGGTTTGAGAAGTCGTTATTAATTTCAACAATTTAGACGACAAGGTGCGATTGTTAAGATTTGTGTTGCAAGGTCAATAAAGCAATAATTCACAAAAGGAAAGAATTTGGGAAAATTGAAATTTATCAACACTTGATCTGAAATGTTTACAGTAGATGAAAGCATTTGGAAAGGTTTCATTACTCACCAATCAAGTCCCTCTTCTAATCCTTCCCCCTTTATAGCACAAGCTTTAAAGATGCTCCACTGCCGGTTTTTCAGCGTATCAAGTCCAAGTCCCTCCGATACTTCTGCTGGTGTCAAGGCGTTTGGTTGATCCTATTTGATATAGAAATTTTGGGCGAAGAAATCAATTGAGGCCAAAAACAATGGATGGTTAAAGATTGACCGACTTGTTTATTGGCAAAGACCAATAATCGTGCATCTTTTAATTCATCCTCGCTCAACATTGAAAGAAGTTCTGCTTTAGCGATCGGAAGGCGATCTCGATCGTTTGAGTCCACCACATAAATGACTGCTTGAGTATTTGCGTAGTAACATCTCCAATAAGGTCTTATGGCTGTCTGACCACCCAAATCCCACTATCATATTTAAAAAGAAAATCAACAAGCTTTTAAAAATTATGACGGAAATGATTTTTTAGATTTATTTATTTTTGTATATTAAATAAATAAATAAAAGAACAAAAGAAGAGACTAACCACTTGAAATTTAATGTTATTATATTGAACGGTTTCTACATTAAATCCTATAGTAGGTATTGTAGAAACTACTTCTCCAATTTGAATTCGATATAAAATGGTTGTTTTTCCAGCTGAATCTATTTAAGTAGAAAAAAATATGATTAAAAGACATTTCTTTTTATGTGTATACGCATACAATATTTTTCTTTTTTTTTTCAAAAAGAAAAAATCCTAACCAAGTCCAAGCATAAGAATTCTAACCTCAGATTGACGTGAAAACACTGAAGAAATTTTACTAAAAATTGATGAAAAAGCGATTCCCATTTAGAAGAAAAAATACTAATTGGATATTTATTTCACTTTTTTCCGCAAAATTATTATTCTTTGATTCAATTTGAATGAATTTCTTGGCGTCAAGATTATTGTTATTTCTAAATATTAAAATAACATTTATTTCTTTATTTCTTTATATTTCTTCCTTTTTTTGAAAGATAATGATTTTGAATTTTATTTTGAGATGATAATGATTCGCTCGACTTGAATCGTTTCTTGAGATTATTATCTTGATTCGTTCGTTATAGTTAAATTTAAAAATTGAAGAATTGAATTAAATTTATTTTTCTTGATATGAATAATTAAATTGGATAATTTTAAGTTTCAAGGTTTCAACCCAGACTCCGCTTTGGCTCTGCTAAAACTCATATCGATCGTTTAGCCTGTTTTAAATTTAGCGCAACCCTTAAAACTGGTTTTAAATTTAACACCCTCCTCTCTCTCTGCCTCTGCCTGCCAGTTTCATAAATTCAAAAATTAGAACCAATTGGCTAAAGAAATCGAATTGATAGCGAAAATGTCTTACTCTCAGCAACCTCTCAATAATCCCAATAATTCAAATCATATTAATAATCCAAACGACCTTCAATCTCATCATCAGAGTCGTGGTCGTCACAAAATTAGCAAAAAGGGTCTATTTTTAAAAGATCGTAAATTATTATTCTTTGGCTCTTTCACATGTGTATATATAAAGTGAACATGAAATACTAATGAATTCCTTCTTTTTCATTTGGAGAATTCCCCTTTTTTTAGTTCCCCCAATGATGTTTGGATTTGGTGATCCAGATCCTCAAAAGGATGTAGTAAATTTAATGGAAGAAATCGTTATAGACCATATAACTGACATTGTAAGTCAGAAATTTAATAACCAATTGAATTGAAAGGAATAATCCTTTTTTGCTTTTTTCTATAGTTAATTAGTGCTCATAAAAGGTCTACGAATAGAGGAAAACTAAAAATCGATGATATAAAATCAGTTCTTGAAACTTCTTCAACTAAAATTCATAATCCAATATCATCGCCATCATCATCAAGCACTCAAAATTCCAAACACTTGATTAAATATAATCCTTACCCACTCGCACGGCGCAGTTTATCTTTATCCGAAAAGCAATTAACCAGAATCGATGAACTTTTATTCATGCATGATGATCTGTCTAGAGCTAGAGGTCGCTGTGATGATCTAAAAGCTTATGGTGCTGATGATTCTGTCCAAGATATCTCAAATTATAATAAATAATATTATAATACTTTACATGACATACATATGTACATTTAAAAACCTCCCTAGTTATTACAACAAACTCCTTGGTTTCTGGCTCTCTTGAAGCTTATCATCAATTACTTTTCTCAACTTGATAGGCTTTTATCATGCGATAAATCATTAAGAGTTTTTTTATTCTCTCTTTTCAAAAAAGTGCTCTCAACAATATCAAATGTAAACTCCTCTTCCTTGTACTTTTTGCTCATCAGCGTTAGCCCACGCTATCATTCAAAGTTCCTTCTTACAGTTCATTCCTTATGTTTGCATCATACCAACAATTCATTCTTTGTGTCAATTCATCTTTCCGTTTTTTTACCTACCTTTCTGGTTGTAATGGACTTGAAATATTAAGCTTATCAAAACATCATTCATACATCTTTCAACTCAACAGGTCGGCATCCACTTGGTCAAATTTCAAGCTTTAAGAGTAAAAACTTTTCCTTCGTTCATTTCTTGAGCTGGCCGAACCAACCTTTCTTGTTAATCCGATCAATCAACTACAACTCACTCCTTCAACTTTTTACTACAACTTCAAAGTTAAAGTAAAATCCGACACCCTAGTCAGCGTGAACAAGTAATAACATCTACTTTCGGCCTGTTGAGCCAACAACGTGAACACTGATCTTGCAACTTTTCCTCTGAGCTTCTCGAAGAGGTATGTATGCAGCAACATTTGGTCAAGTAAACAATATTAAATCGCCAATAAAAATTAAACCAAGTTCAAGATCCAAAAGTTAATTATTCATCAAGGAGAGTAGTGCAAAGTTAATTTGAGTAAAAGAAAGAAATCATAACAGATAATTCAAAAGCAAAGAGTCATGAAAGATTAATTAGTAAGGGAATCGTGTACTCTTTCTTGAATTTGGTGAGTTGCTCAACCTTATTGAGTCTTAGAGATTCGATCAAGTAATTGAACAGAGTTTAAAAAGCATAAATCTTGGTATCCAAAGGGAATAAACTGATTTCTAGTTTATTTATCCAACAAAACTCGTCCTTGACCTTCAGCTTCATGTCTTAGGATCGGCGCAGATAGATTTTGATGGTTCAAGTCTTACTTCCCAAATAGTGTTAAGAGTACCGTCGGGTCCAGGGCGTTCTAGCTTGTGTAAAACAGGTTCCAATTTTTGGTTCGAAGAATCAGATGGCTGGCAAATACTAAAAAGGACATCTCCTTCAACTGCTTTTGAAGACCGATTTTTTTCAGCAAGCTTAGTTGAGCCTGCGTCATCTGTACTAGTGATTATTGGATCAGAGTGACCAGCGAGGTCAGGTGGAATATCATTCAAGTTATTCTGTTGATCCTGAAGCTACAAAGTCCAACCCGCCGCATGCGCATTTAATTCAACCAAAATGAATTGACAGGACAAATAAATAGTTATGAGTTTCGATCAAGCAAGAACCAAATACTGTAAGCATATTAAAACTTACCTTATTTCTCGAGTAATCGTACTTTTGGGATTCATTATCTGAGGGTTGCATTAAAGTCTCTGACTCACAATCAATCTGAAGACTCGTGCGAGAACCTGTCAAACAAAATGATCGCCTGAGGGATTTGGCAATGGAAATATTTTGCGAAATAGATCGACTAATTCTCAATGACTCCAGGCCATTAAACTTCTGAGATTGAGAACCTTGACCAAAGTCAGGGTGATATGAAGCTCTCGACTTGATTTGCGACTTTTTGATCTCGTGGTCCTTGAATTCGTTTTTTTGACATGGAACCCTAAACACAGGCCCGTTTGACTCTAATAGATCACGAGGATGTAATTTCGGAATTTGACTTTCGGTAGTGGTATGCGCCAATTCCAAAGCTTTTACAGACTTTCCGCCTAGACTAAACGGAGCCTGAAATAGTAGAGAAGAAGACTTGGGGTGTAAGTGAATGCTTTTTTATGAACAAGTTTGAGTTAGATGATTAAGCATTTTTAAGAAAATTCACCTGGGTTGTGGAGTGTAATGTATTATCGATTCCTGAGTTTCTTTTAGAGGGCTGTGGAATTTTGAGACACATTTTTCTTATAATTTCTTCAGGTTCAATGGCTTCTTCAGTTTGGCGTTCTAAAACAGGAGAAAATAACTCGTCGATGGTTCTACGAGAGTTCTTGTAGGGGGCGTCATACGACTGGGGTGAAGAAGACCCAGATCGGTAAGAGAAATTCTCAGAGGCCCTACGCCCGTTAGGCTCCAACTCGGGCCTGTTGGAGCCTGCCTGGCGCTGCAGAGGATGGTGAAGCTGTAAGGAAGGTGGTATGACTTGAGATGGAGTTGGTCGCGACGAAAATTTCGAATTATGCGATGAACGTGAATGAAATATGGAGAAAAGACCCATAATGTTTTTAACTACTAAACGCTGATAAGTTCAAGTTTTATGTTGAAAAAGAACAGATGGAGAAGGCTATGAAGAGAGTGTTTTGATTGAGAGTAAGAGTGGTGAATGAACTGGTTGGCTTGATGGAGAAACAATAACTATCAGACAAGAAAAAGTACTTTCAATACTTTTAATTCCTCTCTTTCTTTCCTCCTCTTAAAGAAAACAGGAGAAAAAAAATTCTGGAAACAGTTTTAAATGAAAGACTTATCGCAATAAAAGGAGTGGTTGGATTTTAGTTTTCCCAATGGCAGATCAAGATGCGCAACAGCTTTGAGGCAAATAAAAAAGAATGATGCTTCAGCTTAAATTCACATCCAACACTTTACTCATCATATAAGGCATGTAACCTACACTAACAAGATGGCCGATAATCTCGGGGGATTTCACGACAGCTAACTCGGAGCTTTAATAGTCTTGTATTGTAGGTAGAGTTGAAGAAAGAGCTAAAAACCTAAATGGCCTGTGACTAGCTTGTTCTAAGTACAGTACTGAATGTAAATAAGGAATGAATGGATGGTCGTCCAAGAAGACTATAAATGAATATTTTAATTATGCCAAATTCAATGAGCTGGCGCTCGCTTTGGCATCTTACAATCCAAGATAAATAGGCCTAGCTTAAAATCGAATGATGGGGATCGAAGAGCCCATCTGAGTCAACTATTCAAAGAAAGTCTCAATCACCAGTCGCGGTCCTCGTCGCGGTCCTCGTCGCGGTCGTGGTTATGGACATAGACCGCAGACGGTAAATGATCGTTTGGCGGAGCTTAAACTTTAATTTAGTTTGAACTTTAAACCTTGAAAATTCAACACTTCAAAATCAAAATACAAAATGCGCATGAATGAGCGACACGTTAGCCGGCGCAATTGAAAACTTAAAAGAGGGAGACTGTAGATTACAGGACGCAAATCTTGTATGCGCATATACTCTACTACAGCTTTACTGCCTGCATGGATACTTGCTGATCATTTCAGGGCACTACACCCGTTTTGGACGAAATAATGTACTGTACAGTACAGTACACACCTTGAGTTTTGGACTTGAATAATTTAGTTCCTTATTTAACAATTTATAAGAAACTTTCTTCGTGTTTGAGAAAAGGTCACTTGAACTTAAAGAATTATATTTGACTTTCAAAGATCGCTTGGTAAAATTCAAATCAACAAACATGGGTTGTTTCTTTGGCAAAGGATTTTTACAATTTACTAAATCAATCCATCAATTAGATCAATTTTTGAAAAGAAAAACAATATGCCTGGATATAAATTGAAGAAATAATTCATGAGAAATATATACTCAAATATAGAACATTATTAAATAGAAAGAGAAAATTAAATATTTTTAAGAAGAAAATCATTATCCTACCATTCTGTAGCTTTTGAATATAAAATCATCATAAAGAAATAATTAGAAAACAAAAATGAAATCATTATTAAAAGAACAATATCTTCAAGAAAAAAAAGAGGTAAGTGAAAAGAAATAAAAATTAAAAATAGTAAAAACATATTTGATCTTGTAACAATGATTAAATGATAATATGTATTTTTTGAATCGAATAATTAATTCTTAATTAAAAATGAATCTGATATTTTTTCCTTAAAAAATTTCATTTTTTGAGTTTTTGATACATGATAAGCTAGTAAAATGATGAAAAAATAGTTATCTTTTTTGAGTTCTTATTTTCAATCTGTTTTTGTTCCTAATGAAAAAATTGATATAAAATGCCAAACTCAAATAATTTATTTTTTTTAACGTTTTGTAAAATTAATATAAACAAAAAAAGATTAATTTATTGATTAACTTTTAATGAGATTATCTTATTTTAAAGCTCATCAATTTTTTCAAATGATAATTGAATGTTTATTGAAGATTTTTTTTTATTTTGAAATAATATCTAATTCAAAATCTCAACTAATTTTTATTATAATGTAAAATCTATTGTGTTAAAAATATTTTTTTATGATCAACTAAGATTGAAGGCTCTATTTTAATTAATTGTTTACATACATGAGCTTTTTGGTGTTTTTACCATTTTTTGAACAAATCTTATTATTTGTTTCATTTTTTTGTATTTTAAGTGTTTTTGCGGAATTGTTGATGCCAAAATGAATTTTGAAGGTTTTTTTTTTGGTATAAATTGGCAAAATTGGTTTATTTGGCCAATTTTCCTGATATGTTCAAGAAAAATAATGAGTTATTTTTCCCTTACAAAACAGGAAGAATATTTTTTCAAGGAGGTGGAAATTTCTAGCTTTGTTTTAGAAAATGAATTTTTAAGCATATTATTTTTGCCGAATTCATAGATAAAATATCTTGAAACATAGTCATACATTCCCTAACCAAGATGATCTCAAACAAGGTATTTCTTTCAGGAAAATTAGACATATACACCTCTCAAAACTTCCTTTTTGATTCCATAAATTCTTATTTTTGCAAATATCAGACAAATTGAATTAAGAAACCAACTTGGCTAATCTCCTTTCACATAATATTTGAAAATAAATTTTTTAAAAAAGGTAGCTTCAAAAAACTCAAAATGAAAAGATTTTGTCAAATCTTGGAGAAAAAAAATCAAGATCCTATCTGCTGAGCCAAAATTATTGTATTTATTTACCATTTAAATAGATTTATCTAACATATTTTTTTCATTGATACTTCTTTCAAAACTTAAATATTGGTGTATATACTTATAGGTGGCTTTTAATCTTATTCTTTTTGAAATAACACCTGTTTATTTATGAAAAGAAATAAAAATCAAAAGTATTACTAATATAAAATGGGGGTGAATAAATAAAACAAGTGGAATTGCTTTAAAATATAGAGGGATTTGAAATCAAAATATCTTCAGCATCAAATAATATTTAAAATAATTGCTTAAGTTTATTAAAACAATTAAAAAAGACAAAATATTCAAAAACTAACAATATTAATTATCATGGAATTGAAAAGGATTCAATTAAATTAAAATAACACATTTTTATGTATTTCAAATGAGAGAATTTCTTCTTTATCAGTAATTTCAAAGAGACTTGTATTTTAGAAAGTGAATTAAGAAAACCTAACTGTATACTGTGTATCTTATTAACAAATTTTGAAGTCTTCATTAAGTTAAAACATTATTTTTGGATTTACTTAAACCAAAAAAAGATGGATAAAAAATGACCTTAACAGAAGATTTTCCAAACTATCATTCAAACCTTAAACTTAAAATATTAAGTGTATAATGACTAAGTGATATTTGATATTATAAATCAACTTTTTTTAACTTGCTTTCATTTTTCATTTAGAAAAACCAAGAATTTTATTGATTGATAAACAAAATACAATACAATAAGAAATTCTTGATAATGATACTATGATAAAATTACTAATGGAGAAATTTATTCAATGTTATCTTGAATTAATAAGACTCTATAATATTTAGTATTTTTGCTAAATTATTTCAAAAATTATCATATAAAGAAATTATATATTGGAGATATATGTCAGGCTGAGCTTATGATATAGTTATCATAAGAGTATTTGAAAATATAAATCTGACTGCAACATGGATAATAATAGTATTTGGGGATTTACTATGAAGAGATAGTAATGGTGAGCACTTCTGAGAGCCCTAGGTGAACTGATTATCAATTGAGTAACTATAATAAGCAGTAAAATACTACGAATGGAGTAAAACCTGTTTATTTTATGAGAGTATACCTCTTTTTGGAAAGTTTTACTACATAGGAATTCAAGAGCAAGATGAGACTTATCTTTTTTGCAGAGAAAAGGCCTCTTTTTGTTGTGAAATTGGGTGGAAAGGGCCTATTTTCACAACCATGGAAATTCACCCTCTTGCACCTCATTATGGCATATCCATGCCATATCCAATATATGGCAATTTGGCCATATCCATAATCATTGGCCAGATTGGCCATTGTCATGTTCTATGGCCTTAATGGTCATTTTATCATCTGGGGCCAACCTGGCCCCCTCACCATCATCCAGCCATTCTAGGCTGCCTCTGTGATTTTGGGCATCTTGGGTATTTTCCATACAACGGGGAAAATACAGCACAAAAGCCTGCATTGGGATTTTTAAGCTTTAAATACAGTTTGTGCACTTTTGTGCATTTTGGGCATTTAGCTGTATTAAGCCATCCAGGCCATATTTCTCATGTATTATGTGAATTATGCCCAAAAGGCCATATCAGGCCTTTTGGGGCTTAATTTACATTTTTTTGCATTTTGTGCATTCTGTGCACTTTGTGTAAATACAGTTTTTAAGCTGCATTAGCTGTATTTAGCCAAAAACCCAAAAATGGCCAAATACCCCAAAAGACACTTTATCACCTCTGAAGCCTCCAAAACCCAAGTTTCACTGTTATCCTCCTGGCATCATTCCAAAAGACCTTTGGCCACATTCAACCTTCAGTAACCAAAAGTGCCATATATGGTGTCATACACCATTATGCATTTTTTTAGCAGCAATCCAATGGCGGCAATTTAAAATGGTTATTTCAACGTTTCAACAGGTCATCAAGGCACACCTTCCAGAGGATTCATCAAGGCTCAAGGGCAAGTGTCATAATCTCAGATACCAATGACACCATCAAGCAATCAATGGTTATTCTAACTCACAGTATTCCTCCAAGGGAATACTGGCTGTTCATTCTCAAGGGATATTCAAGAGGCAGTTCCAAAACAAGTTGTAAAGTGTCAATGCTCCATCAATCCAACTTGGAAACCATATTCATTTCAATACAGTCTGGATTCATCAAGACCTGTATTTAAATCATACATCATGGGAAAATCATTCAACACAGTTTATTTCCCAATCTGGCAAGGTATACACTCCATCAGACAATCAATACAGCTTCTAGTATTGAATACAGGACCACTGCTAGCCTGAAGGAGTCAAGCTCTCAACCTTTCACATATACCAGCCTCCTGTGACGCTGGGGGGTTCTCCCCAGTTAATTAATATATTTTGATTTTATTTTATCTTTATTTATCTTACCATTTTTGTTAAGTGAATACTGATATTATCAAGTCAGTCATTTAGCACCTTTTCTCTTTTCTTTCTTTGCCTGTCAATGAATATTTGGTGGTCATATCCTTACTAATTCCATTGTTCATTTTGGCAGGTTGAAACAGTGATTAAGGACCTACTTGGTTGGCTCTTTGGCCATTTGGCTTCTCATTTCCCTTGTTGCATCTCATCTTTGTACTTGCATCCTTCTTAGAGAAATTTATTCTTTTATTTGATTTTCTTTATTACTTTTGGAGTCTTCCAAGTGAGTTCCCTGATTGCTGAGTGCCAGGCCAATCTTGTTTTTCTGTCCAAGAGCCCCTGTGACACCTATGGACTTGTTAATGTAGGAAGAATAAAGAATTTTGACTTCCAAGGACTGGCTTGTGGATTTTAATGTCATAGTGGCTCTTCTAAGTGAAGAGGGCCTGGAACTCAGTAAACTGGGACTTACTCATGGAGGGCTCAAGATATGGTAAAATGAGAATAAACTTAAGAGTGTAATAAGATGAAATCACTAATTAAAGAAATATAAGAAAGCATAAAAAAATAATGAGAGTAAGAAAATAAAAGAGCAAACCACAAAAAAGTCCAAGTCCATTGTTTCAACCTGTAAGAAGGAAAGAGAAGGGTTAATAAAGATATGGCGACCACAACTCATACTTTATAGGCAGAGAAGAAATGCAAAGACTAACTTAAGATTAATAAATATAATACCCAAATATAAGGATAAGATTATTCATAAAATAATAAATCAACTAAATTAATTAACTTGGGAAAAATACCCAGGGGGGAGAAAGAGGGGCTGGTATATGTGAGAATCACCAGCCCTGATCCAGACAGAGAGTTTTAATGAGAGGAATTGATGGTTGAATTGAATATGGCCAATACAGGTCCTGTACATCTTGTACAGGATATGTACAAGAGATGTGGTGGTATTTAGTGATCATACAGTTTCAGGATGATGTATCCAAATTGTAATGGGTAATTCCAACCTGTATGCATGTTTTAGCAAGGAAGATTGCTGAAACTGATTAATGATACACAGTTCATTTCTGGTTTTAGGTATTTGAGTGGGTGTAAGATTGAATACCATTACCCCTGATTAGTGGTTGTTATGGTATCCCCCTCTTGAAACTGGTGAGCTCCTGAACACCA
The DNA here is from genome assembly GCA_023105745.1 of Austropuccinia psidii. NCBI lineage: Eukaryota > Fungi > Basidiomycota > Pucciniomycetes > Pucciniales > Sphaerophragmiaceae > Austropuccinia > Austropuccinia psidii. Next base: position 30,167,059 of record JALGQZ010000011.1, read on the forward strand.
TAATACCCTACCACTGTTGAGTGGCATCTCAATATCCCCACATTTTTTCAAAACATTTTCTTTTTAATTATCTTTCCCTCTTGACCATTATCCTGAAAATCCTCTCCTCTCTTCATTGTCCTTCATTAAATTTTCTTCTTTCCCTTCTGTACTTTGTGGTTCTGGTATCCTCAGTAGATTAAGTTCACCTTGGTCAATGGCTTCTTCTGTCCCATTTGATCCTTCTCAATATTATGATGGCTACAAGGCAGTTGAAGTCCTTGATCCTGCTTGTACTGAATGTTTGATGAAGGAGAAGGAGTGCTTCCAACATTTCAATCCAAAATCTTCAAAGTGCCATTTGTGTTTTGTTGCTAAGAAGCCATACTGTTTTCCTGGAATACCTGCTTCCAACATCAAGAGATACTTGTGGAGAAAGAAAGATGGGCCTTTTGGGAGAAAGCTCCTAGTTTCTGAGGCCCCCAATCCTGATGGTACTTCAGAATATTCTAACTGTGAGTGTGGTGATTGTCTTGATTAATTTTAATACTGATGTTTGGTATTAGTGACTGATTCTAAGCAGAGAGAGGTGTATAGGTGGACCAATGTTGGAGGGCCCATCCCAGCTGGTGGTAGAACAATTTATTCCACTTCAGAAGTCCCCATCTCAATAATCAATACTGAAGGAGTGGTGATATGAATAAAAAAAATGCTGATTCCCCACCTGATCCTGATGATGAAGGTAGTGATGAACTGGATGGTTTAGAAGTTGAGGTGGTACTGAACTCTACTGGACACCATCCCAACCTGTTTCCAAAAGATTCCAAATTCAACTAATACCAAGTACCCCTAGAAATTTCCAACCAGTGCTTTCCACCATTCCTCCTCATTCCCCAAGTCCTGCCTTGGTTCCATCAATGAGACAATCACCCCTTCTGAAGCCCAGAAATTCCCCCAGGGTCACCTCCCAGCAACTCAAACCTGTGGCCAGTTCCAGCAGAAGAGGAGAGGACCAATTGCCTTTGATGTTTCCCGCCACCCAAGTGTTTCAGAAAAGGGAATGTTGGCCGATCTGAGTTACCAGAGAGGATCCAAATATGGAAAATGAAGGTCAAGATGCTGTGGCCAGATTAATTAGAAGAGTTGATAGAAAAAATAGGGAGGTGATTGAGCATGCTAATGATAGGAATATTCCTGGTACTGCTTCTGAGAAGATGACTGCCAAATTTTCCTGGTATGAGAATGAACTTATTAATGACTTACAGAGAGCTTTTGATTACTTGGGTAGAGATAACTAGTTTCATTTTTCCTGTTTGTTCTTGGCTTGGCTTTCATCCCCACTGTTAAAACTACTAAAAATGAATAAATAAATAAATAAATGGAACCTCCAAATACATGATATGGGAGGGGATGCTTCTGCTTTATGAAGAAATAAAAAAGAAAAAAAAAATTATACAAGCAAAGAGAGAAAAGAAATTAAGGGAAAAAGAGAGTAAAGAAAAGAAATGAAGAAATTCCTGAGGTTTGTCCTTCTTGTGGTGAGCTGCTTTATTTTGCCCAAGAATTTTCTGAAAGATAGAAACCAAGCATTTGATTCTCACAGAGTGGCCAAGAAGATGTGTTATAAGAAGTAGAGCCCTCAGAGAGGCATACCAGGAGATGGAACTTACTTTCATAACTTCCACTCCACACCAAGCACCATAAATAAATAAATTTTCCATAATTGACTTTAAAGTAATGAATTTCTTGAATAATGATAATTGGCATAATTTGGAAAGGAATAATAAAAGAGAAAAGAAGGAATTCAGCCATATATTGATGAAAGGTCCAAATTTGAGGGTATTGATGTTGCAAGGCCTTCTGAATCTGTCCAAAGATTTGACAAGTGCTCACAAAGTGGCCAAGGTGATACTTACAACAACATTTGGGTAGATTGCCCCCCTAAAGGTGCATTCCAGGAGAGGAACTTACTTTCATAAAATCTAATCCCCACCAAGCACCATAAAATCAAACTCTTTAGGTATTTGGGCCAGGCTGATAAGGATAAAATTAATGGAAATCCTTGAAAAGGTCAGGTGAGTTGGTAAAGTTGGAAGCTGGTTCCAATGTTTTTCTTTCTGGGTATTCACTGAATCCTTTTCACTCTACAAGATACAATAATTTACCTCTTGTGAGTTTTGAGTCCAGAACCTGAGCCACCTCCCATTCTTCTTGCTCCTCCACTAGAATTTCTGGTGGTGGAAATTGACTTCAATGTGGGATACTTGACTGCTTGACTGGTTCTAGGAATGACACATGGAATACATGGTGAACTGACTTCCATCGCAAAGGAAACTTGAGGTGGTATGCATGGCTTCCAATATTCTTCAAGACTTCAAAGGTTCCCAACAATATTTCTGAAAGCTTCTTGGTGGGTCTTTTAGTCTTGAGATTCTTGGAGGCTAGCCATGTTTTTGTCCCCAGGTTGGAAATCAGGTGGAATTGTCCTATTTCTATCTGTATACTTCTTAAATCTCCTTATTTATGATTGTAATTATTCTTTGACAACTTTCTGTACTGATTTGAAGTTTGTTGATAACCTTCCAGCAGGTGAGTCTTGAGAATTATGGATTGAGTCAAAGCTGGGATTTCTTCCATAAATGGTGAAAAAAGGTGATTGCTTTGTTGATTAATTTTCTGCACTATTGTAGGCAAATTCAGCCAGAGGGAGCCAGGTGTGCCAGTCATCTTGATGGTAACTGAAATACATCCAAAGATAATGTTTTAGAATATGATTTACCATCTCTTTCTGTCCATCTTCTTCAGGATGAAAAGCAGATCAAAGATCTCCTGATATCTTGAGCTTCTGACATAAATTGGTCCAAAATGGTGAAACAAATAAAGATCCCCTATTATTAATAATACTGGCTGGAAAACAATGTTTGGAAAAGACATTTATAATGAAGATTTGAATTAAGTTCAGGGTAGTGATATTTCCATAAGCTGGAATGAAGATTTACATTTTTGAGAATTTTTCCACAACTACTAAAATTAAATCAAAGTTGTTTGGCAAGGGCAATTGAGTGATAAAGTTCATTGATAATGAATTCCAAGGACCAGATGGAATTTGAAGAGGCTTGAGTAATCCAAACTTCTTATGATTAATGTTCTTGTTTCTTGAAAATTGCTGACATGAGGACACATAGTCCTTAATGAATTGATTCATGCCAGCCCAATAAACCTCCCTCTTGATGGGCTTGAGGGTCTTCTCCTGGCCAGGCTGGCCAGTCAATGGTGAGTCATAACACGTTTGAAGAATATTGAGTTGGATTTCTTCATTTATTGGGATTATCACCATATCTTTGAATAACAATAACTTAGCTTGAGGTTCAAGAGAATAATACAAAACTTATTCACCTCTTGTTAGTTGCTTGAGTATTTCCTTGTAGTCTTTGTCTTGCCATACGTTTTTTGAATATGATAAACTAAATCTGAGAGTATTTAAACCTTTATTGAGAAGAATATTGACTCTTGAATTCCATCTTGCTTGATTACTTGATGGAAATTTTGAGTATTCTTGCGGATGGAGTCCAACCCCCTCTCTGGCAACACATTGTCCTGATGTGACAAAGGATCTGGTAAAGTGGCCAGCCCGCCTGGTCAGTAAGTGATAGTGAAATGAAACTCAGAATGGAATTTAGCCCAAAGGGCTTGATTACAAGTAAGAACTTTGGAAGACATGAAATACTGAAGAGAGAAGTGGTCTGTCAAGACCTCAAAAGGATTCAAAGGAGAAATAAGAAAATTCCTCCAGCGCTTGAGAGCCAAAAATATGCCAAGGAGTTCCTTGTCATGGATTTCATAGTTAAGCACAGCTGGGAGAAACATGTGACTATCAAATGAAATGGGATGCCTTCCTGAGTCATTCACCTGACTTAGTATGGAACCCAAAGAATAATCATAAGAATCAGTCTCTACAATAGTTGGTAGAGAGGAATTGAAATGGGAAAGGATAGGAGCAGTGGTAACAGCTTCTTTGAGTATTTGAAACTAACTAAGAGATTCCTCATTGAAGATAAAAGGAGAGTCTTTTCTGAGGAGGGAAGTGAGAGCAGTGATTTTTTTAGAGTAATTTTTGATGAAACAATGATGGAAATTGGCAAAGCCAAGAAAAGATTGAAGAGCTTTAATGTTCTTGGTCTCAGGCCAATTGAGAGTTTTCTGAAAGTTTGAATAATCTATCTTGAGGCCATTACTTGAAACAACATAGCCCAAGTATTCCACACTTGAGGCATGGAATACATACTTTGAGGCTTTAGAAAAAAGATTATTGTCCCTCAGTCTTTATAGAGAACAGAGGCCACATGTTAAAAATTTCCTCCTGAGAACTAAAAAGTGCCATAATATCATTTAAATAAACTACAACAAAAATTTCCAAGAAATCTTCAAATATGTCTTTTAAAAGATTTTGGAAAGAAGAAGGAGAATTGGTAAGGCCAAATGGAATAACCAGATACTCATAGCTACCGTATTTGGTTCAAAAGGCAGCTAAGTGCTCATCCCCCTCTTTGATTCTCAGGAGATTATATTCACCATGCAGATATATACTGGAGAAGATAGTGGAACCATTGAATACAGTAAGAAGCTGGTTAATAGTAGGAACAGGGTACCTGTTATTCCTAGTGACAGCATTGAGCTTATGGTAGTCATCACACAAAAAAAGGCCACCATAATTTTCTTAACAAAAAAGGACAGGTGCTCCTGTTGAAGAAGCACTTGGCTTTACCAAAACTTTCTCTACATTCTCTGAAATTTAGGCCCATAGTGTTTCTGACTCTTGATTTAATAATGAGTAGATAACATCAACTGAAGATAGAAGACCCTCCAACTTCATATGATGATCACAGGTGCAGTGTGGAGGAAGTTTCTCTGCTCTCGCCTTGGAGAATAAATCCAAATATCAGTGTTAATCAGGAGGGAATACCTTCAGGACAATTTCAATTTCTTGTGGATCTTCCTCCTCATCCCACTGCTCCTCCAGGGAGGCATAAAAAGATAAAGGAGGAAGGTCCATATCCCCTTGAAAGAAATGAAGTAAATATTTAGCAAAATCTTTTATCTCTTTGAAGAATTCATCTCTTCATTGAAATAATGACTGAGAGGGAATGATGGAAGGGATATTAACAGAAGGGGGAAGGGAAGGTTTCCTAAGTTCACCAACCGGAGCAGAACTGTTGACAGAAGTTTCCAAGTCATTACTAGTAGAAGAATTAATACCACTGGAATCCTTATGAATAGAATCATAGATTATAAATCCATTTTTCCAATCAATAATGGGATTAAAATGGTAGAGGAAATCATAGCTCAATATCAGGTCTTTGCCCTTGGGTGAATCTATGATAAAGAAGTCCCATTCAAAGCTTGTCAAGGAAGGCAAGTCAACTAGCCACTTGGTATAGTGGGTGATTAACAAGTCATGGGATTCATTTGGATCAAGAATGAAAAGAGGAATCTTTTCAGGGATGTCTGACATAGTCAATGAGTACTTGAGAACAAAATTCTTTTCAAAAAAAGAGCTTTTAGCACCAGAATCAATGAGAATACTATGAAAATATCAGAGACAGAAGAAAAAATAAGAAATTATAAAGATTTCTTGACACCAGTATTTAAAGTGCACAATTGTGCTCTTGAAGGAAATAAGTGAGAACCATTGAACACATCATGATGACCACTCAGGCTTTTTCCTGCTTGATAGGGAAGACTCTTGATTATCCAGGATTTTCCTGAGGTCTCTTGAAGCAGTTTTAAATTGAGTGTTTTCCACCACAGTAAGTACATAAGCCTTCTTTAATAATCCTCTCCTTTTCAGAACCAATTAATTCATTGTCCTTATTGAGAAGAAAAGCATGAGGCTTGTTCTTTTAAGATTGAGATTGCTTGCCCTTCTTATTTTTCTTATGGTGAGGCCTTTTTGAAGATGAGCCTTGAATAGGCCTTGAGGAATTGGATCCAGTGAAAGGAGGTTTCTTTTTGTGATTGCAACCCTTTTCCTTCTTCCTCTCATGGTATCTGGTATCTAATTCCAAAATAACATCCATGAGTTCTTTAAGAGTATCAAAAGTGCCAGGGGGCAAAGCCAACTGATCCAATAATCTTGATCCCAATCCTCTTCTGTAAACATGAATATATTCCCTTTCTCCCCAATCTCCAATTATTGAAATTAAACTTCTGAAATCAGAAATTTACAAGGAAACATGTCCACTCTCCTTCATACTCAAATTATCTAACTCTTGTTCAGCTTTCCTGACTTCATTGGGGTCATCAACCAGAGTGAATAATTGGGGTTCAAATAAATACCAATTATTGAGGAGAAAGGAAGGATCTTCATTGGAAATATTAGAGAGGTAAGGTCAAATCTATTTTCCAGCTGTACCAGTGAGAAAAGAAGCTGAGAAAAGAACTTTCTTCCTGTCAGAGAAGAAATTTTCTGGATCATTATGAGATATCAATTGACAGTATTGGATAAATCCTCTCAATTTATGGGCTTGAGTACCATCAAAAGAATCAGGTGCCTTCATTGATGGAGTCTTGAATGCAGGGGATTTGGAATTGTCCCTGGGAGCAACTTCTTGAGTGAGTTGCCCCATGAATTGAGTCATTTGCTCCATAATGGGGAAATTTGGTTCAGCTTGAGAGACAAGAGGCTGATTAGAATGGGCTAGATTTTCAGCTTCAGAAGCCTCAGGATTACATTCCAGGGAATCTGCCACTTCAGGTCCCTCAGACTCCTCCCCCTCTTCAACTTCACCTTCACCCAATCTACTTCTAGGCCCTTGAGAAATGTTTGGATAGCCACCCAACAAGCTGGAGAAGGATCTTGATCTTCTTGAATTCACAACTCCTCTTCTGGAGGGTTCTTCTTCTTCCATTGGTGGTCCTCTGTCCAAATTTGAACTCAGTTGATGAACTGATGGTGTGTGGTCAGAAGGAGCCCTCACTGTAGGAGTGAGAAAAGCTTGATGTCTTTGGGATCTTGTATTCTTTGCTTGGGGGATATGCTGAACTGGAATTATGAAAGAATAAGAAGTAGCTTGATGGTACTTGAAAATAAGGAATCAAAGCTTGGCCAAATCAATAAAAATGAAATTCTTGATAAATCTTGAGGAATAAATCAAAAGTCTTGGGGTGAAATAAAATACACTCAATCAATCGATTAACCAATTCAGTCAAGATCAAAAATCAATTCAAATCCAATGTTAATGAAATATTGAAGAATTCAATAATCAATAATCAATAAATGTCTTAAATATAAAATCAATGTCTTGAGGAATCAATCAGTCAATAAATATCTTCAGAGATCAGTTCAATATCTTGATTAATAAAATCAATCAACAATAAAAATAAATTCTTGAGGAATTCAAATCCATTCAATTGACCCAATCCAAACAGAATCCTGAATCACTGAATCAATAAGCAAATGAATCCCAATAAAACAACCAATCAATAAAAAATACTAATAAGACCTGAATAATCAAACAAAAGCAAATTTGAATTTGATATAAAATTGAGAATGAAATTGATATGGTCAGCAATGATTGAGAAATGAGAAGAATAAATTTTCATTTGAATAAAATGAATGAGATAAAAATTGATGAGAAAGAAATCATAATCATGACAAATCATAAAAGCATAAAAGAGTCATAATTGAAGAATAAGAGAATGAATATAAATTAATGAACAGAAAGAAGAAAATATGAGTTAATTAATTTAGCATCACAGGGGCTCTTCTAAGTGAAGAGGGCCTGGAACTCAGTAAACTGGGACTTACTTATGGAGGGCTCAAGATATGGTAAAATGGGAATACACTTAAGAGTGTAATAAGATGAAATTACTAATGAAAGAAATATAAGAAAGCAGCAAAAAAATAAAAGAGACACCGAAAAAGAAGTTCAAGTCCACTGTTTCAACCTGTCAGAAGGAAAGAGAAGGGTTAATAAGGATATGGCCACCACAACTCATACTTTACAGGCAAAGAAGGAATGCAAATACTAACTTATGATTAATCAACATAATACCAAAATATGAGGATAGGAATATTCATAAAATAATAAATCAACTAAATGAATTAACTGGGGAAAAATACCCAGGGGGGAGAAGAAAGGGCTGGTATATGTGAGAATCACTAGCCCTGATCCCAACAGAGAGTTTTCATCAGAGGACTTGATGATTGAATTGAATATGGCTAATACAGGTCCTGTAAAAGAGGTGTGGTGGTATTGAGTGATAATACAGCTTCAGGATGGTGTATCCAAACTGTAAAGAAGTTGACAGGCTGTATGCATGTTTCAGCAAGAAAGAATGCTGAAACTGATTACTGATAAACACAGTGGATTGCTGGTTTGAGGTATTTGAGTGGGTGTAAGATTGAATACCCTTACCCCTGACTAGTGGTTGTTACACCTATACTGCATGTAAAACCTGTATTGGGCTGAGATGTGGCTTTAAAACCCCATCTGGGAAGTTATCACCAATAAAGGGGAAATATTTCTCTTGGGAACCACATAGTCTTCTTCTAATGTGTATGACCCATAAAATGCTGTACAGAACCTGTATGAAGACCACATACTTGCCAAAATATGAGATATTGAAGGATAAAAAAGCTCCTTTGTATAATTGACACCTCACATTCAAGGATATGGGATATTATCCCACAGTAAAGGTGTACTGACCCAACTGTAGGATTTTAGCCTTACAGATACCATATCTTTGTCAGTTTTCAAGATAATGAGATCAAATATTGTTTATTTTTTAGCCTTAGACTAGGAATACACAAGGGTTTCTCATTTGGTATGAGTATCATTTACTATGGCAAAGTTATATCACTTTCAAATCCCATTATTTATGTATGGATTATTCTTAAATCCTGTATAGAGCTTAGTTGCTCGAGAAATTTTGTTCTGGGTTTGTTATAAGGAAATGTAATGCATCATCAAAAGTCCCTAACTGTGCTATTTCCAAAAATATCCCACTTTAGGTATCTCACACTAAAAATGGGGAAGTTAGATGAGAGGTGAATATTTAATTTGCCCTTATTTTCCATAAATTTGGAAATACCTTCTGTAGTTTTGGTGCTGGCTTGACTTGGCTAGTACAAATGAATAGCCCAGACTTAGAGAATTCATTTGAAAACCCTTTTGATGGGGTTCTTCCTCTTTCTTTGAATTTTAGCTGAGAGGTGAAAATTAAGGTTTATTCTCAGCAACTGCTTTGATCCTGAATAACTATGTTACTAATTTTCCTATGGTTATGGGAGCTATATATTTGGGAAGAGGTGACTTTTCTCTTTCTCTTAATACCATTCATGAGATATTTTGGCTCTTTAGTTTTTTATAGTATTCTGATCTACCATGGGTTTATTGTGAGCCTGTGAGCTATGTATGACATACCCATAAGAAGACAAGTAAAAAATGTTAATAAGAAAAAAATTGTGTCATATCAATTAATTGAAGCACAAATCAGTCCTTAATTAAAATTAGAAATGAAGGAAAAACTTATTGAAATTTTATTTCAATATAGGGAAGCCTTTGCTTCTGATAATGAACCACTATGGGCTATTAAAGGACAGGAGGTGGACCTTATGCTTACTGTGGAAAGACCTTACCCTCCACTATTAAGAAGAACAACTTACCCAGCTAGCCCAAAGGCTAGAGAAGCTGTAGAAACTCATATTAAGGAGCTAATGAAACCAGGAGTCCTGAGAAAAGTTGGACACAATGGGAAGTAGAAGAAACAACCCCTGTAATCCTTACTTGGAATCATTATGAATCAAGGATGGTTGGTGATTTTAGAGAGTTGCATAACTATACTATTACAGAAAGGTATCCAATTCCTAGAATCCATGAGACTTTGACTCAATTATCCCAAGCAAGATTCATCACTTTCATGGATTCCCTTAAAGGTTTCCATCAGAATTTCTTGAAAAATAAAGCTAGGAACTTATGGAGAAGAATTTCTCATTGTGGTATTTATGAATACTTGGAGATGCCTTTTGGTATTAAAAATGCACCTTCTCAATAGCCAAGAATGATTAATACCATTTTCCCACATCAATTATCAGAGGGATGGTTAATCATCTATATTGATGACATTGTTATTTGTTCAGAAACCTGGAAATCTCATTTAGAGAGACTTTCATTGGTAATTAATGAAATTATTGGAGTGAAAATGAAAATATATCTTAAAAATGTAATTTTGGGTTCCATGAATCAAACGCTCTAGGACATGTAGTTTCAAAACTAAGACTTGGTGTTGATAAAAACAAAGTGGCTGCAGTCTTACTGAAAATATTCCCCAGAACAAGAAAGAAATAATGTCTTTTTTAGGGTTTTCCAGTTATGGCAGATCATTGTACAGAATTTGTGACCAACAAAGTCCCTTTGAAATGACACAAGAAAGGATTCAAGGATATGATAAAATCAAGTATGCCTTAACCAATGCACCCTTATTATTGATGCCAGACTGAAAACTTCCTTTCAAGCTATATAGTGATTCATGTGGTGAAGGTTTAGGTGCAGCTCTTCATCAAGTTCAAATTGTCAATGACAAGCATTATTAAGGTCCAGTTTGTTTTATTTCAAGAAAAATTAAACCTACAGAGGTTAGGTATGGAGCAAGCCAAATGGAGTGCCTTGGCCTTGTTTGAGCTTTGGAAAAACTTAATTATTATTTTGATGGTAGTGTATTTGAAGTAATTACTAATTGTAATAGTGTAAAATCACTACTTAAAATGAAAAATCCTAACAGACACGTGTTAAGGTGGAAGATTGCTATACAGGAGTATAAACTCAATATGAACATAGTAAATAAAGCTTGAAATATTCACAAGAATGCTGATGGATTGAGTATATGGGATTTACCAAAACACATGATAATCCTGATTCTGTTCCTTCAAATGCAGAACCTCAACTTCCAATTGAATGAATTAATTTCACAGACGTAGGAACAGAATTCTTTGAAGAGGTTACAGAAAGCTATAGGAAAGATAATAACTGTCATATTCTTACTTCTCTCCTTGAAAAATATTGCAACAGTACAGCTTTAGCTAACCTTTTGGATGATATATGAAAAAAAGCATATGGAAATGGAAAATTTCATTTATTCAATGGTATCTTGTATCACAGGTCTAAACACACATGCGTAATGGGCTTATTTAGTAGAATGTTAATTAACACAATATTACTAGAGTGCCATGAAAACATGTATTTTGGAAATCTTTCTAAAACAGAACAATGGAAAGAATCAAGACATGTGGTTGGTGACCATCTTGGAGAAAAGATGTTATTTAGTACTTTAAAGATTGTGACAGGGGCCAGAAGGCCAATAAATCTACTGGTAAAAGATTTGTTTTAATGATTAATATCCAAGGGCCAAGCACCCATGGAAAGTGGTTCATATGGATTGGGAAACTGCCTTACCACCTGGTCATGAAAAAAATTACAATGAATGTCTTGTTATTGTATACAGGTACAGAAAAACCACAATATTCTTATCATGTCATAAATATGACACAGCTATGGATACAGATATTTTAATTTGGAACAGAGTAATATCCCATACTGGTCTGTTCAAAGATTTAATTAGTGATAGAGACCCAAAATTTACATCAGACTTGTGGAAAAGTTTACATAAGCTTTTGGGTACAAAAATATCATTCTAAACAGCTTACCATCCACAGACTGATGGATTATCAGAAAGAATGATTAAGGGCCTTGAGGACATGATTGGAAGATTTTTTGCTTATGGCCTGGAGTTCAAAGATTCTGATGGATTTACCCATGATTGGTGTACACTTATGCCAGAATTGGAATTAGCCTACAAGACTTCTATCCATGCTTCAACAGGCAAATCTGCTGAAATGTTGGAAAAAGGATTGAATCCTAAGCTTACAGTTAATACTTTGAAAGAATATTTAGTTGATATTTATCCAACTGCTTCAAGCTTCAAGATATTGCTTGATAAAGTGAGGTATCATGAAAATAAAAGCATGGCTGATGACTTTGAATATGCCAAACAAAAGTGGGATAAAAGTCATAAAGCCCTAGATTTTAAGTAGAAGACTAAATACTAGTTTTAACCTTGAACTTCAATAATATTAAAGGCACAAGGAAATTGAAAGATTACTTTGAAGGACCATGTTTTAATAAAGCCCTTTATGGGACAAATTCAGTACAAGTAGAACTGTCAGGAGAATCGGAAAAAAACATCCAGCTTTCCCTGTCAGTTTATTAAAGTATTACACTTCAAGTGATGAGGAATTAGTTCCTTTAAAATATGGAACACCCTCAAAAGTACTACCACTTGATCAAAGTGAGGAGAAGAAGGTTCTGAAATTAATGAAAGAAAGAATACTTAGGGGAAAGAATGAAATAGACTAATTAGTCAGGTACAGAAATCTACAACATGAAGATGAGTGGCTTTCAAAAAGTAAAATATCTGAGTACCAAAGGTTTCTCAAAAGATTCAGACATGAGAGAAGAAAAATTCCTCAATAAAAGCTTGAATTGTGTGCTTTAAATAATTAAAGTATGAGTAGAGAGGTTGGGTAGTGGATTATACCTCCCCAATTCAATTGGGGGTATATGTCACAACCGCAAGTAATGACCCTCTTCCATGGGTGTTGCAGCAATCATCCTGGGACCAATTGGGCACACCATATCTTTTATGGCCAATTAGCCCCCTTTGGTGTTCCATGGCCCTTTGGCCATATCACCTTCCCCTGGCCTTTTATGGCCTCAGGCCATATCCTGCCATCATTGACCTCCATGGCCAATTTTCTTATATCCAACCCCCAGGTCTCTATCTTTGGTTTTGGGCCGGGGGTGTCCTTTTGTCTCCTAGGGGGTTCTGGGCCACCTAGCCATAACCACCCCTTTTCATTAGGGGGTCTAGGGCCTAAATGGCCTTTTTTGGGCCATTCAAGCCCCCTATGGCCTCTATGGCCCACGGTGTCACAACCACGTATTTTGACCCTCCTCCTTGATGGCGGCGGCAATCCAACCTGGAGCCAAGTTGGGGCCAATTGGCCATGTCACATCATTTATGGCCAATTGACCCCCTTTGGGTGTTCCATGGCTCTTATGCCATAACCCATTCCATTGGCCACGTATGGCCTCCATCATCTTTTATGGCCTCAGGCCATATCCTGCGTCATTGGTCCTCTTGGCCAATTTCCACCTCACCAACCCCCAGGCCTCCATCACTGTTTTTGGGCCTGGGGGTCCCTTTGTCTTCTAGGAGCTTCCAGGCCCCATGGCCACCCCTTTCATTATGGGGGTTTTGGCCTAAATGGCCTTTTTGGGCCATTTAGGCCCCCCACAGCTTCTACGGTCCGCGGTCCGTAGGCGGATTAGGCCCCTTTTGGCCTAATCCAATGAGGCCAAAAGGGGCCAAAGGGGGCAGCCACCTAGCCCCCAAGGCCAGGTGGGTCCCAAACCACAATTGGGCCCACCTGAGCCATTTTTGGCCACCAATCCCTTGGACCCAAATTGGACCAAAAACACCTTGGATCCATTTTTGGCCATAAATCCCGTAGGACCCATTTTTGGCCCTGGACCACCATGGACCAACTTCACCGCCATGGCCTCTGGCAACCACCAGAGGCCACCAAATCATCTCAACAAGCATTTCCCTCAACTTAAGGGAGGATTGCTTCATTCCTCCATGCACCTCGTACTCAAGTTTGCAGGAGTGGTGCATATATGGTGTTATATACCATTATGCACCATTTTTGCTCAGCAATTCAATGGTGACGTTTTCAGGACCCAAATCAACCTTCTTAACTCAAGGTACCAAGATCCAACGCCCATTTCGAAGGAGAACCTTTGGACTCATCAGTTTGGTAATCCATGGCGGCAATCAGAAGACCATTCAAGGACTCCAATAACCTGGCTCAGCAGGAGTTGGGTTGGCAAGTTAATTCAGGGTTATTCTAAGGGCAATTCTCAAAAGGTATTACATCTTTTCAATCAGTTGTCAAGGCATCAAGTATTTCAATACTTCTTGGACAACTCAATTGGTTCATACAGGCGGTAATCAATCAACCTGTACGTACTTGGCCCAATTGGGCCAATTCATATTCTACTGTGGGAATTCAATCACACAGTTTCAAATTCAAGATGGCCAGAACTGTATTGGTTGGCCCGATTTGGACAATACAACCGGTGATCCAACTCCAGGATCAATCTTTCAGCTTTTCACATATACTGGCCACCTTTCAGCACCTGGGGACTTTTTCCCCAGTTAATTAATATATTGGATTTATTTTTATCCTTATTTTCTTTACCTTATTAAAGTTAATACTGATAATCTTAAGTCAGTCATTCAGCACCCTTTTTCTTTTATTTCCTCGCCTGTCCAGTGGATATTGGTGGTCATATCCTTATACTAATTCCATTTCCTTTTCTGGCAGGTTGAAACAGTGAATTGAGGATTCACCTGGTTGGCTTCTTGGCTTTTGGCTTCTTTAGTATCTTTGGCCATTGGCTTCATCTTTTTCTTATCTCATCTTTGGCATAATTGTTTTCTCCCATATTCTTTCTTAAAGAAAATTCATTCTTATTATTCTTTATCTTTGGAGCCCTCCAAGTGAGTTCTTGATTCCTGAGTGCCAGGCCCTCTTCTTCCAAGAGCCCCTGTGACATTATATTAATTAACTCATAATTCTTCTTCATTCATTCATTCTTTTATTCTTATATTTTAAATTCATTCATTCATTTCATCAAAATTATGATTCTTTAACGTTTTATGATCTTATGATTTTCCGTCACCTCTCAATTTTCTCTCATTCATTCTTCATTCTGAAAATTGAAGGCTGACCCATTTTTTATTTTTTGTTATCTTTTCAATCTCATTCTCAATCTTAATCAATCTATTTTTATCCATAATCCAAGCATTTTTTATATTTGGTTCTCAAGTTATTCATCAGGTTATTCAGACACGTTCTTCATATCAGGATTCACTTTGATTTATTCCTCAAGAATTTTTGAATTTTTGGAAGAATTCACTTGAAAATTGATTTGATTGACTAATTTGACATAATTGAAAATTGACCTCAAGATAATTGATTTACCTGAAGATTTTATTGATTTTGCTGATTATTCACATCAAGATTTTTGACATAAATTGATTTTGACTCAAGAATTCATTTTGATTGATTGATTTTTTCTGCAAGATTTTGATTGTTTGATTGATTGATTTATTGACTTCAAGATTCTCATTGATATTGATTTTTACTTCAAGACTCATTTGATTTGATTGATTGACGTATATGAAGAATTTTTATTCATTGATTATCCAATTTCCTCAAGATTTGATTGTTGATCTCGTACTTCAAGAAAATTTTGATTTTATTTCATTTATTTTGGTTGATTATTCCTGAAATCATGCCAGTTCAACATTCCCCTCCAGCAAGACAGACTAGATCTCAGGCCAGAGCTCAAGCTGTTCTGACTCCAACTCCAAGGGCTCCTCTTGACGGTACCCCAGCAGTTTCTCAACTGAGGGCCAGATTGGACAGAGGACCCATTATGGAAGGAGCAGCACCATCCAGGAAGGAAGGAAGAGGGCCAAGAAGATCAATGTCTTTATCAGGAGTGGTTGGCGGATTCCCAGGATTTTCAAGAACCAGTCCCAAGGTTCAAGGTGAAGATGGTGAAGAGGAGGAGTCTAATGGCACTGAGGCTGCTCCTGCTCCTGTGGGAGCATCTGAGGGCACCAGAGGACCAACTCTAGCCCAGTCTGATCAGCCTGCCTCTCATCCGTCTGAACCGTCTTTATTGGCCATTATGCAGGAAATGACTCAGATTATGGCCAATCTTCAAGCAGCTTCTTCTTCTGAATTATCAAGACCACCAGCCTTCAAGACTCCCTCTATGAAGGCTCCAGAATGCTTTGATGGGACTCATCCCTTCAAAGTCAGAAGCTTTATTCAATCTTGTCAACTCATCTTTCATAATGATCCGGCAAACTTCTCTCAAGACAGAAAGAAGGTTCTTTATGCCACTTCATTCTTAGTTGGCAGGGCTGCAAAATGGATTGAGCCTTATCTTTCCAACCTCAATAATCAAGACTCAAATTATCTCCTCAATTCCTGGCCATTATTTGAATCCCAATTTTTCACTTTATTTGGAGACCCAAATGAAGTTAGAAAAGCAGAAGCTGAATTGGATGGCCTTAGGATGAAAGAAGGTGGGCATGTTGCTTTGTATATTGCCGATTTCAGGAGTTTGATTTCAAGAATTGGGGATTGGGGTGAAAGGGATCTTATTCATCATTTCAGGAAGGGCTTGGCCTCCAGGATTCTGGATCAATTAGCCTCCCATCCTTCAAACATTGATTCTCTTCAAGACTTAATGGACGTCAGCCTGGAACTTGATACCAGGTACCATGAGAGGCAGAAGGAAAAGAATCATCATCAAGAGAAGAAGCCTGAAGCCTCAAAATCTCACTCTTCTCATCATCAAGTTTCTTCAAGTTCAAGACCAAAGAAGAAATTTCATTCTCAAAAGCGGGACAAGCCCCATTCTTCATTGTTGAATAAGGACTTCAAGTTGAAAGGTTCTGAAAAGGAAAGAAGAATCAAGGAGGGTTTGTGTACCTATTGTGGTGGGAAGCATAGTCTTGAGTCCTGTGTCAAAAGGCCTCAAAACAAGCTTACCCAACCGTCAGGCAGTTTTCCCAGCCAGGGAAAAGCCTGAGTGAAGATCATGTTGTGTTCAATGGTCTTCACAGTTTTCCTTCCAGAGCACAATTGTGCATTCTGAATACTGGTGTCAAGAATTCTCTAAAATTCTTTGTTTTCTCTTCTCTTTCTGATGTTTTTTACAGTATTCTCATTGATTCTGGTGCTACACACTCATTCATTGCAAAGCAGTTTGTTCACAAGTACTCATTGACTATGTCAGAACTTCCAGAGAAGATTCCTCTTATCATTTTGGACTCCTCTGAGCCCCCTTCCTTATTTGTGACTCACCATACTAAATATATGGTTGAGCTCCCTTCCTTCCCAAGCTTTGAATGGGATTTTTTAGTCATTGATACTCCCAAGGGAGAAGACCTCATATTGGGCTTTGACTTTCTCAATCATTTTAATCCTTCTATTGATTGGAGGCAAGGGCTGATCACCTTTAATACTGATCAAAAGGACTATTCTGATCCTTCCAATTCCTTCGGTAATGACTCTTCTTCTGCCAAATCATGTGCAGCTCTGGTTGGTGATTCTAGAACACCATCAGCTCCATCTTCTGTCCATATTCCTTCCCTTAATTTCCATCTGTCATTACCATCATCTGGAGATGAAGTCTTCAAAGAGATTCAAGATGTTGGGGAAGATAATTCTGTATCTTCACTTCATCTCTTCTTTGGGAATATGGACCTTCCTCCTTCATCTTATCATGACTCCCTGGAGGAGTTGTGGGATGAAGAGGAAGAGCCAGAAGAAGTAGAAACCGTGATGAAGGTTGTTCCCTCTGTTTATCACCAATACTTGGATGTATTCTCCAAGGTGAAGGCAGAGAAACTCCCTCCTCACCGTGCCTGTGATCATCATATCGAACTGGAGGGGTCTCTACCTCCAGTTGGGGTGATCTACTCTTTATCCAAACAAGAGTCAGATACACTCAGGGCCTACATTTCAGAGAATGTAGAGAAAAGTTTCATCCGGCCAAGCTCCTCCTCAACAGGAGCACCTGTCCTCTTTGTTAAAAAGAAAGATGGTGGCCTCCGTTTGTGTGTTGATTACCGCAAACTCAATGCTGTCACTAGGAAGAACAAATATCCTGTTCCTCCTATGAACCAGCTTCTTAATGTATTTAATGGTTCTTCTATCTTCTCCAAGATTGATTTGCGTGGTGCATATAACCTGCTCAGAATCAAGGAGGGTGATGAACATTTGACATGCTTCAGAACTAAATATGGCAGTTTTGAGTATTTGGTTATGCCATTTGGGCTCACCAATGCTCCTGCCTCTTTTCAGAATCTTGTCAATGATATATTCCAAGATCTTCTTCATGTTTTTGTTGTGGTTTATTTGGATGACATTATGGTCTTTTCCAAATATGAGGAAGAACATGTCACCCATGTGTCCACTGTTCTTTCCAGACTCAGAGCCAATAACCTTTTTGCCAAGGCTTCTAAATGCCTTTTTCATGTTTCTAGTGTAGAATATCTTGGTTATGTTGTTTCTTCTGAAGGCCTCAAGATGGACCAAGCAAAAGTCCAGCAGATCCTTAATTGGCCTCCTCCAAGAAACCTCAAGGCTCTTCAATCCTTCCTTGGCTTTGCCAACTTCTACCGCCGTTTCATCAAGAATTATTCAAAGAAAATCAGTTCACTCACCAGTTTCCCCCTCAATGAGGAAGCTCTTAGCCAGTTTCATCAACTCAAAGAGGCCTTCACTACCGCTCCAATCCTTCTCTACCCACCATTGTAGAGACCGATGCACCCAATTATGCTTTGGGTGCTGTACTGAGTCAGGTCTCTGACTCAGGAAAACATCCCATTGCATTTGACAGCCGTAAGCTTATTCCAGCAGAACTCAACTATGAAATTCATGACAAGGAACTCCTTGGTATAGTCTGGCTCTCAAGCGCTGGAGGGCTTTTCTTCTTTCTCTGTCCTCTCCTTTTGAAGTTCTCACCGATCACAGTTCCCTTCAATACTTCATGTCCTCAAAAGTACTCACTCGCCGTCAAGCCCGCTGGGCTGAATTCTTATCTGAATTTCATTTTTCAATCACTTACCGCCCTGGCCGCCTAGCAACTCTTCCAGATGCCTTATCACGTCGGGACGACATCTATCCGGAGAGGGGGGAGGATTTCATCAGCAAGAATCCAATGAATTTTCAACAACTCATTAAGCAAGATGAAGTTCAACCCTCAAAGTTTTTTGCAGTCAAGGTGGATTCTTTTTCAAATTTGATTGATTCAATTCAGAAGAAATTATGGCAAGCTCCTCAGTACAGAAGTGTCCTTCAAGATTTGGGTAAAGGTAAATCCATTAAGGATTACTCTCTTGACTCCTCTTTCCAACTTCTCCTCTTCAAAGATCGGGTGGTGGTCCCAAATGACCCCACAATCCAACTCAGCATTCTTCAAAAGCGTCATGACTCTCCTCTAGCTGGACACCCTGGCCAAGAGAAGACTCTCAAACTTGTCAAGCGGGATTTCCACTGGTCCGGAATGACTCAATTCATTAAGGATTATGTATCATCCTGTCAACAGTGTTCAAGAAACAAGAATATCCACCATAAGAAGTTTGGACTCCTCAAACCTCTTCCAATTCCAAATGGTCCTTGGATTTGTCTCTCAATGGATTTCATCACTCAACTGCCCCTGTCCAATTCTTTTGACTCAATTCTTGTCATAGTGGACAGATTTTCAAAAATGGCGGTTTTTATTCCAACAATGTCTTCAAAAACTTCTTTGGATTTGGCCCATTTATTCATCAAGAATATCTTCTCAAAGCATGGCCTTCCTTCAAGCATTGTCAGTGATAGAGGTCCCCTTTTTGTTTCTTCCTTCTGGACCAATCTTTGTCAGCAGCTCAAGATTTCAAGAGACTTGTCAACTGCTTACCATCCAGAAACTGATGGACAGACAGAGAGGGTAAATCAGATACTAGAACAGTATCTTCGGATGTATGTCGGTTATCATCAAGATGATTGGAACACCTGGCTCCCTCTGGCTGAATTTGCCTACAATAACTCTGACCACTCTTCAACCAAGCAATCACCGTTTTTCACTGTTTATGGAAGAGATCCTCAATTTGATTCAGTTCACATCACTCAAGATACTCCTGCTGGAACGTTATCAACAAAAATCCAATCAGTACAGCAAGATGTCAAGAGAGAACTTGAAGCTTCCATAAACCGGTTTAAGAGGTATGCAGATAAAAGTAGAGCAAGTCCACCTGTTTTCAATCCTGGTGACATGGTATGGCTTTCTTCCAAGAATATCAAATCAACTAGACCCACCAAGGAACTGTCTGAAAGATGGTTGGGTCCCTTTCCAATCTTGAAGAAAGTCAGTACTCATGCTTACCACCTCAAGCTTCCATCTCAATGGAAATCCATCCACCCAGTCTTCCATATCTCACTCTTGGAACCAGTCAAGACATCAACAATCCCAAATCGGCATCAAGAGCCTCCTCCGCCAATCATTATTGAAGAAGAAGAGGAATGGGAAGTCTCTCAAGTACTGGATTCAAAGCTCAAGAGAAGAAAATTATGGTATCTGGTGGAATGGAAAGGTTTCAGTCAAGATTCAGAAGGATCCACATGGGAACCAGCTGAAAACCTCAAGAATTGTCCTGAACTTGTCAAAGATTTTCATTCATTATATCCTGACAAGCCAGGACCCAATTCTTCAATGGCTTGAATTTTTATGGTGCTTGGTGGGGAGAGGAATTACCAAAAGTAAGTCCCACTCCTGGTATGCACCTTTAGGGGTATTCTACTCTTCTTGTTGTAAGCATCACCTTGGCCACTCTGTGAGCACTTTTCAATTTTGACACAGACTTCTTGGCCCGGCTTTCAACATCCGAATTCCAAATTTATGGCCATTTACACTTGGGCAAATGGACCATTCCTTTTTTGTTCTCCTTCCCAAGACTTTATTCTTTCAACACATTCATTTATCAAGATCTTTCTTATTTATGGCACTGGCGGGAGTGGCAACTACTAAAAGTAAGTTCCTCTCCTGGTGTGCACTTCCCTGAGGGGTCTACAATCTGTCAAAACATCACCTTGGCCACTCTGTGAGCACCTGGCATCAAATTCTTTTATCCAGGTCCTTGGTCACTTTCAAAATCAATTGTCGTAATCCGTGATGAAGATTGGATTCCTCCTCAAATTTCATTTTCTTTATTTTTTCTGTTTTCTCTCTTTATATCTGTTTCCTTTTCTCTTTTACTCTTTATATTCTTTTAAAATTTATTTTCTTATAACTCTTTAAGGCCAAAATCTTTATGTCAAATCATGTCTTCAACTTTGTCAAAGCCAAATGTCAAGAGAAGATCAAGTCAACCTCAATTCATATGCCAACAAGCTTATCAGTTCAATTCTTCTTTTCAAGATTCAATACCTCTGGAATCCTTACGTCAAATCCGTCTCATTAGCCTTAACAGGCCTCTACCTTACCTTGGTGCTCAGGAGCTCACCATTCAAGGTAGGGGGGTACTGTCACAACCACGTATTTTGACCCTCCTCCTTGATGGCGGCGGCAATCCAACCTGGAGCCAAGTTGGGGCCAATTGGCCATGTCACATCATTTATGGCCAATTGACCCCCTTTGGGTGTTCCATGGCTCTTACGCCATAACCCATTCCATTGGCCACGTATGGCCTCCATCATCTTTTATGGCCTCAGGCCATATCCTGTGTCATTGGTCCTCTTGGCCAATTTCCACCTCACCAACCCCCAGGCCTCCATCACTGTTTTTGGGCCTGGGGGGTCCCTTTGTCTTCTAGGAGCTTCCAGGCCCCATGGCCACCTTCATTGGTTTCCTGGCCACCCCTTTCATTATGGGGGTTTTGGCCTAAATGGCCTTTTTGGGCCATTTAGGCCCCCCACGGCTTCTACGGTCCGCGGTCCGTAGGCGGATTAGGCCCCTTTTGGCCTAATCCAATGAGGCCAAAAGGGGCCAAAGGGGGCAGCCACCTAGCCCCCAAGGCCAGGTGGGTCCCAAACCACAATTGGGCCCACCTGAGCCATTTTTGGCCACCAATCCCTTGGACCCAAATTGGACCAAAAACACCTTGGATCCATTTTTGGCCATAAATCCCGTAGGACCCATTTTTGGCCCTGGACCACCATGGACCAACTTCACCTCCATGGCCTCTGGCAACCACCAGAGGCCACCAAATCATCTCAACAAGCATTTCCCTCAACTTAAGGGAGGATTGCTTCATTCCTCCATGCACCTCGTACTCAAGTTTGCAGGAGTGGTGCATATATGGTGTTATATACCATTATGCACCATTTTTGCTCAGCAATTCAATGGTGACGTTTTCAGGACCCAAATCAACCTTCTTAACTCAAGGTACCAATATCCAACGCCCATTTCGAAGGAGAACCTTTGGACTCATCAGTTTGGTAATCCATGGCGGCAATCAGAAGACCATTCAAGGACTCCAATAACCTGGCTCAGCAGGAGTTGGGCTGGCAAGTTCATTCAGGGTTATTCTAAGGGCAATTCTCAAAAGGTATTACATCTTTTCAATCAGTTGTCAAGGCATCAAGTATTTCAATACTTCTTGGACAACTCAATTGGTTCATACAGGCGGTAATCAATCAACCTGTACGTACTTGGCCCAATTGGGCCAATTCATATTCTACTGTGGGAATTCAATCACACAGTTTCAAATTCAAGATGGCCAGAACTGTATTGGCCCGATTCGGAAAATACAGCCGGTGATCCAACTCCAGGATCAATCTTTCAGCTTTTCACATATACTGGCCACCTTTCAGCACCTGGGGACTTTTTCCCCAGTTAATTAATATATTGGATTTATTTTTATCCTTATTTTCTTTACCTTATTAAAGTTAATACTGATAATCTTAAGTCAGTAATTCAGCACCCTTTTTCTTTTATTTCCTCGCCTGTCCAGTGGATATTGGTGGTCATATCCTTATACTAATTCCATTTCCTTTTCTGGCAGGTTGAAACAGTGAATTGAGGATTCACCTGGTTGGCTTCTTTAGTATCTTTGGCCATTGGCTTCATCTTTTTCTTATCTCATCTTTGGCATACTTGTTTTCTCCCATATTCTTTCTTAAAGAAAATTCATTCTTATTATTCTTTATCTTTGGAGCCCTCCAAGTGAGTTCTTGATTCCTGAGTGCCAGGCCCTCTTCTTCCAAGAGCCCCTGTGACACACGGTCCATGGGCAAATCAGGCCCCTTTTGGCCTAATCCAATGAGGCCAAAACGGGTCAAAGGGGGCAGCTCACTAGCCCTCAAGGCCAGGTGGGTCCCAAACCACAATTGGGCCCACCTGAGTCATTCTTGGCCCCAAATCCCCCCAAGCCCAAAATGGCCATAAAGACCCTCAGGACCTATTTTGGCCAAGGACCACTTTTTCAGCCCATGGCCTCTGGTAGCCACCAGAGGACACCAGATCAGCTCAGCTCAATCCTCCCCCTCAACTCAGGGGGTATTCTTCCCATTCCTCCATGCATCCCGTACTCAAGGTTGCAGGAGTGGTGCATATATGGTATTATGTACCATTATGCACCATTTTTTCTCAGAAATTCAATGGTGACGTTTTCAGCACCAAATTCCATGATTCCAAATGAAGGTCCCAAAATCCAGCGCCCATTTCAAAGGAGGACTCTTCAGCTCATCAGTCTGGCAATCCATGGCGGCTATCAGAAGACTATTCAAGGACCCCAACCACCTGGCCCTGCAGGAGTTGGGTTGGAAATTATTTCAGGATTATTCAAAGGGCCATTATCAGAGGTTATTCATCATTCAATCAGTTTTCAAGGCAGAAAGTACTTCAATACTCCTTGGACAACTCAATTGGTCCATACAGGCAGCAATCAATTATACCTGTATGTCCTTGGCCCATTTGGGCCAGCTCATATTCCACTGTGGGAATTCAATCACACAATTCAATTCTCAAGATGGCCAGAGCTGTCTTGGCGCAATTCAGACAATACAGCCAGTGACTCACCTTCTAGGATCAGCCCCTTAGCTTTTCACACATACTGGCCACCTTTCATCACGTGGGAACTTTTTCTCCAGTTAATTAATATATTGAATTTATTTTCATCTTTATTTCCTTTTCATTTTATTGAAGTAACTACTGATATTTTTAAGTCAGTCATTTGCACTTTTCTTCTTCACCTGTCAGTGGATATTGGTGGTCATACCCTTTACTAATTCCTTTTTCTTTTCTGGCAGGTTCAAAACAGTGAATTGGGGATTCGCTTGGTTGGCTTCTTGGCTTTTGGCTTTCTTATTTCTCTGGCCACTGGCTTCAGTTACTCTTTCTTATCTTTGACATACTTGTCCTTATTCTTACACTTGTCCTTCTTAAAGAAATTCATCCTGCTTTATGTCTTTTATCATTTTGGAGCCTTCCAAGTGAGTTCTTGATTCCTGAGTGCCAGGCCAATCTTGTTTTCTGTCCAAGAGCCCCTGTGAAATGATATTAATTAACTCATAATTTCTCTTCATTCTGTTCATTCATTCTCTTATTGTTTTCATTATTTCATTCATCAAAATTATGACTCTTTAATGTTTATGAAATTAATGATTATTCATCTTTTCTCAATTTTCTCTCATTCATTCTTCATTCTTGAAAAGTGATAACTGACCCATTTTTTACTTTATTTTTATTTATCTTCTTTTTTAAATCTCAATTTCAAATCATCAAATCTCATTCTAATCATATTCCAAGTGTGTTTGTGTTTTTGATTCTCAAATTGCTCATCAGATTAATCCAGACACCTTCTTCACATCAAAATTCATTTTGATTTTTATGGAAGAATTCACTTGATATTGATTGATTGATTTGACATAATTGACATTGACTTCAAGAAAATTGATTGACCTGAAGTTTTCATTGATTTTGCTGATTACTCACATTGAGAATTTTGACATAAATTAATTTTGATCCAAGAATTGATTTGATTGACTGATTTTCTGAAAGAATATGATTCTGATTGATTTGTTTTACTGATTTATTCACTTAAAGACTTCATTTGATATTTGATTGATTTACATACTTGAAGACTCTTATTTGATTCATTATTTTCACTTTAAGATCTTATTTGATTTGACTTCAAGCTCTCACTTTTGATTGCCTAAAGTTATTCATTTGAATTTTGATCCTTATAATTTTCAATTCATATCTTCCTGAAATCATGCCCATACAACATTTACCTCTGGCAAGACAGACCAGATCTCAGGCCAGATCTCAAGCTGTTCTTACTCCAACTCCAAGAGCTCCTCTTGACGGCATCCCAGCAGTACCTCAACTGAGGGCCCAATTAGACAGAGGACCTACTATGGAAGGAGGAGCACCATCCAGGAAGGAAGGAATAGGGCCAAGGAGATCAAGCTCATTTTCAGGAGTAGTTGGTGGATTTTCAGAACTTTCAAGAACCAGTCTCAAGGTTCCAGGTGAAGATGATGATGATGAGGAGGAGAATTCTGTGGAAGAGGAAGAGTCTGAAGGTACTGAGGCTGCTCCTGCTCCTGTGGGGGAATCTCAAGGTATTGGAAAACCAACTCTAGCACAGTCTGATCAGCCTGCCTCTCATCAATATGAACTATCGTTATTGGCCATTATGCAGAAGATGACTCAGATTATGGCAAATCTTCAACCAGCTTCTTCTGAGTCATCAATAACACCAGCCTTCAAGACTATCTATGAAGGTACCAGAATGCTTTTATGGGACTCAGCCCTTCAAAGTCAGAAGCTTTATTCATTCTTTTCAATTAATTTTTCATAATGATCTGGAAAATTCCTCTCAAGACAGAAAGAAAGTTCTTTATGCCACTTAATTTCTTATTGGCAGGGCTGCAAAATGGATTGAGCCTTATCTTTCCAATCTCACTAATCAAGACCCAAGCTACCTTCTCAACTCTTGTAAATTATTTAAATCTCAACTCTTCACTTTATTTGGTGAACCGAATGAAGTCAGAAAAGCTGAAGCAGAGTTAGAATCTTTGAGAATGAAAGAAGGTGGGCATGTATCTCTATACATTGCTGATTTTAGAAGATTAGTGTCAAGAATTGGGGATTGGGGTGAAAGGGCTCTCATTTATCATTTCAGGAGGGGGTTGGCCTCCATGATTCAGGATCAATTGGCCTCCCATCCTTCAAGAATTGATTCTCTTCAAGACTTAATGGATATTACCCTGGAACTTGATACCAGGTACCATGGGAGGAAAAAGGAGAAGAATCATCATCAAGAGAAGAAGCCTGAATCCTCAAAGTCAAACTCTTCTCATCCTCAAAATTCTTCAAGTTCAAGTCATAAGAAGAAGAAGAATTTTCAGAAGAGGGACAAGCCACAGTCCTGTTTGTTGAATAAAGACTTCAAGCTGATGAATTCTGAAAAAGAAAGAAGAATCAAGGAGGGCTTATGTACCTATTGTGGTGGGAAGCATAGTCTTGAGTCCTGTTTCAAAAGGCCTCAAAACAAGCTTACCCAATCCTCCAGAAATTTTCCAGCCAGGGAGAAACCTGAGTGAAGATCATGTTGTGTTCAATGTTCTTCAGTGTTTTCCTTTCAGAGCACAATTGTGCATTCTGAATACTGGTGTCAAGAATTCTTTGAAGTTTTTTGTCTTTTCTTCCCTCTCTGCTATGTTTTATAGTATTCTCATTGATTCTGGTGGTACAAACTCATTTATTGCAAATCAGTTTGTTCACAAGTACTCATTGACCATGTCAGAACTCCCAGAGAAGATTCCTCTTATCATTTTGGACTTCTCTGAGTCCCTGTCTTTATTTGTGACTCACCATACTAAAAATATGGTTGAGATCCCTTCCTTCCCAAGCTTTGAATGGGACTTTTTAGTCAATGATACTCCCAAGGGAGAAGACCTCATATTGGGCTTTGACTTTCTCAAACATTTTAATCCTTCTATTTATTGGAAGAAAGGGCTGATAACCTTTATTTCTGATTAAAAGGACTATTATGATCCTCCTAATCCTTTCAGTAATGACTTTTCTTCTGCCAAATCATGTGCAGCTCTGGTTGGTGATTCTAGAACACCATCAATTCCATCTTCTGTCCATATTATTTCCCTCAATTCTCATCATTCATTACTATCATCTAGAGATGAAGTCTTCAAAGAGATTCAAGATGTTGGAGAAGATGATTCTGTATCTTCACTTCATCTCTTCTTTGGGAATATGGGCCTTCCTCCTTCATCTTATCATGACTCCCTGGAAGAGTTGTGGGATGAAGAGGAAGAGCCAGAAGAAGTAGAAACCATGTTGAAGGCTGTCCCTTCTGTCTATCACAAATATTTGTATGTATTCTCCAAGGTGAAAGCAGAAAAACTTCCTCCTCACCGCACCTGTGATCATCATATTGAGCTGGAGGGGTCTCTACCTCCAGTTGGGGTGATCTACTCTTTATCAAACCAAGAGTCAGATACACTCAGGGCCTAAATTTCAGAGAATTTAAAGAAATTTTTCATCCAGACAAGCTCCTCTTCAACAGGAGCACCTGTCCTCTTTGTCAAAAAGAAGGATGGTGGCCTCCATTTGTGTGTTGATTACTGCAAACTCAATTCTGTTACTAGGAAGAACAAGTATTGTGTTCCTCCTATGAATCAGCTTGTCAATGTTTTTAATGGTTCTTCTATCTTCACCAAGATTGATTTGCGTGGTGAATATAACCTGCTCAGAATCAAGGAGGGTGATCAACATTTGACAGCTTTTAGAACTAAATGTGAAAGTTTTGAGTACTTGGTTATGCCTTTTGGACTCACCAATGCTCCTGCATCCTTTCAAAATCTTGTCAATGATAGCTTCCAAGACCTTCTTGATGTTTATGTTGTGTTTTACTTGGATGAAATTATGGTCTTTTCCGAATTTGAGGAAGAACATGTCACTCATGTGTCCACTGTTCTTTCTGGGCTCAGAGCCAATAACCTCTTTGCTAAGGCTTCAAAGTGCCTTTTTCATGTTTCTAGTGTAGAATATCTTGGCTATGTTGTTTCTTCTGAAGGCCTCAAGATGGACCAAGAAAAAGTCCAGCAGATTCTCAACTGGCCTCCTCCAAGGAACATCAAGGCTCTTCAGTCATTCCTTGGCTTTGCCAACTTCTACCGCTGTTTCATCAGGAATTATTCAAAGAAGATCAGTTCACTCACCAGTTTCCTCAAGAAAGATTCCTGTTTCACCCTCAATGAGGAAGCTCTCAGTCAGTTTCACCAACTCAAAGAGGCTTTCACCACCGCTCCAATCCTTCTCTACCCACCATTGTAGAGACCAATGCATCCGATTATGCCTTGGGTGCTGTACTGAGTCAGGAAAGAATCCCATTGCATTCAACAGCCACAAGCCTATACCAGCTGAGCTCAGCTATGAGATTCATGACAAGGAACTCCTTGGCATAGTCTGGGCTTTTCTTCTGTCTCTTTCTTCCCCTTTTGAAGTTGTCACTGATCACAGTTCTCTTCAATACTTCATGTATTCCAAAGTTCTTACTTGCGGTCAAGCCCGCTGGGCTGAATTACTTTCTGAATTTCATTTCTCAATCACTTACCACTCTGGCCACCTAGCTACTCTTCTGGATGCCTTATCACATTGGGAAGACGTTTATCCGGAGAGGGGGGAGGATTTCATCAGCAAGAATACAATGAATTTTCAACAACTCAATAAGAAAGATGAAGTTCAGCCCTCAAGATATTTTGCAGTAAAGGTGGAATATTTTTCAAATTTGAGTGAATCAATTCAGAAGAAGTTATGGAGAGATTCTCAGTACAGAAGTATCCTTCAAGAATTGGGCAAAGGTAAATCTGTTCAGAATTATTCTCTTGATTCCTCTTCCCAGCTTCTTCTATTCAAAGATCAGGTGGTGGTCCCAAATATCCCCCCAATACAACTCAGAATTCTTCAAAAGCATAATGACTCTCCTCCAGCTGGACACCCTGGCCAAGAGAAGACTCTCAAACTTGTCAAGCGGGATTTTCACTGGTGCGGCATGACTCAATTTATCAAGGATTATGTCTCATCCTGTCAACAGTGTTCAAGAAACAAGAATATTCATCATAAGAAGTTTGGACTCCTCAAACCTCTCCCAATTCCAAATGGTCTTTGGATTTGTCTTTCAATGGATTTCATCACTCAATTGCCACTGTCCAATTACTTTGACTCAATGCTTGTCATAGTGGACAGATTCTCAAAAATGGCAGTTTTTATTACAACAATGTCTTCAATTACTTCACTAGATTTGGCCCAGTTATTCATCAAGAATATCTTTTCAAAGCATGGCCTTCCTTCAAGAATTGTCAGTGATAGACTTTTTTCTTTTTGTTTCTTCCTTCTGGACCAATCTTTTTCAGCAGCTGAAGATTTCAAGAGATCTTTCAACTGCTTATTATCCAGAAACTGATGGACAGACAGAGAGGGTAAATCAGATACTAAAAAAGTATCTTTGGATGTATGTCAGCTATCATCAAGATGAGTGGAACACCTGGCTCCCTCTGGCTGAACTTGGCTAAAATAATTCTGACCAGTCTTCAACCAAGAAATCACCATTTTTCACTGTTTATGGAAGAGATCCACAATTTGATTCAGATCACATCACTCAAGAAAATCCTGCTGGAAATTTATCAACAAAAATCCAATCAGTACAGCAAGATGTCAAGAGAGAACTTGAAGCTGTGATAAACCGGTTTAAGAGGTATGCAGATAAAATGAGAGCAAGTCCACCTGTTTTCAATCCTGGTGACATGGTATGGAATTCCTCCAAGAACATCAAATCAACTTTACCCACCAAGAAACTGTCTGAAAGATGGTTGTGTCCATTTCCAATCTTGAAGAAAGTCAGTACTCATGCTTACCACCTCAACCTTCCATCTCAATGGAAATCCATCCACCCAGTCTTCCATATTTCCCTCTTGGAACCAGTAAAGACATCAAAAATCCCAAATACGCATCAAGAGCCTCCTCCTCCAATCATCATTGAAGAAGAAGAGGAATAGGAAGTCTCTCAAATACTGGATTCAAAGCTCAAGAGAGGAAAATTATGGTATCTGGTGGAATGGAAAGGTTTCAGTCAAGACTCAGAAAGATCCACTTGGGAACCAACTGAAAACCTGAATAATTGTCCTGAACATGTCAGAGATTTTCATTCTTTATATCCTGACAAGCCAGGACCCAATTCTTCAAAAGCTTGATTCTTTATAGTGCTTGGTGGGGAGAGGAATTACCAAAAGTAATTCCAACTCCTGGTATGCACCTTTAGGGGTATTCTACTCTTTTTTGTTGTAAGAATCACCTTGGCCCCTCTGTGAGCACTTTGCAATTTGGAAACAGATCTTTGGCCTGGATTCAACATCAATTCCAATTTAAAGCCATTTGAACTTGGGCAAATAGACCATTCCTTTTCTGAATTCATTTCCAAGACATTATCCATTCAACACATTCCTTTAACAAGATTTTTCTTTATTCATGGCACTGGAGGGAGTGGTAACTACGAAAAGTAAGTTCCTCTCCTGGTGTGCACTTCCCTGAGGGGTCTACAATCTTTCAAAAAATCACCTTGGCCACTTTCAAAATCTGTGATGAAGATTGGAATCCTCCTCAAAATTTTCTTTCCCTTTTGTTCTTTATTTCTTTCTTTATTCTTTATTTTCTTTCACTTTCTTTCTTTATATTTCCTTAAAATTCTCTTTATTATAATTAATAATGCCAAAATCAATCTGTCAACACTTTAAAAGCCAAATCTTAATAGAAGACCAAGTAAACCCCATCTCATATGCCATCAGCAGTATCATCTCAAAATTTTCTTTTCAAGAGTCAATATCTCTGGAATCCCTATTCCCAATCCATCTCAAAAGCCTCAACAAGCTCCTACCTTATCTTGGTGCTCAGGAGCTCACCATTCAAGGTAAGGGGGTACTGTCACAACCAGGAGTAATGACCCTCCTCCATTGGTGTTGCGGAAATCATACTGGGACCAAATGGGCACACCATATCTTTTATGGCCCATCGGCCCCCTTTGGTTTTCCATGACCCGTTGGCCCTATCACCTTCCCCTGGCCTTTTATGGCCTCAGGCCATATCCTGCCATCATTGGCCTCCCTGGCCAATTTCCATATCTCCAACCCCCAGGTCTCTATCTTTGTTCTTGGGCCCCTAGACATAACCACCCCTTTTCATTAGGGGTCTAGGGCCTAAATGGCCTTTTTTGGGCCATTTAGGCCCCCTACGGCCTCTACGGCCCACATTCCATAGGCAAATCAGGCCCCTTTTGGCCTAATCCAATGAGGCCAAAGGGGGAAGCCCACTAGCTCTCAAGGCAAAGTGGGTCCCAAACCACAATTGGGCCCACCTGTGTCATTCTTGGCCCCAAATCCCATCAAGCCCAAAAATGGCCATAAAGACCCTCAGGACCTATTTTGGCCAAGGACCACCATTGACCACTTCTTCAGCCCATGGCCTCTGGTAACCACCACAGGGCAACAGATCAGTTCAGCTCAATCCTCCCCCTCAGATCAGGGGAATTCTTCACATTCCTCCATGCATCCTGTACTCAAGGTTGCAGGAGTGGTGCATATATGGTATTATATACCATTATGCACCATTTTTTCTCAGCAATTCAACGGTGATGTTTTCAGGACCAAATTCCATGATTCCAAATGAAGGTCCCAAAATCCAACACCCATTTTGAAGGAGGACTCTTATAAGGTTTGTCTATGAAGCTCCTGATAATAGTAGCAAACTCTAGAGTACTATGACTGTCCTCAGTAGAAATATAATATATAAGAAATATTACAACCACAAATTTAAATATAATTATTAAAAAGAATTATATAAAAAAAGAATTTTTATTATCATTATAAAAATATAATAATAAAAAAATATAATAATTATAATAGATTATAATTATTCTATTATTGTTATAGTCACTGACAGTTATAACAATAAGAAGTGTAAAGCTCTTAATGAGATAATTACACGTGGAAAATATGAATATTAACCACTTATAAATGATATAAATATTATTTATAAAAATAATTAAACACACACTGTGCAGAAATAATTATTATAGAATAAAAATTCTATATAAAAAAACTAATACTAGCTAAAAAATATAGAACTTTAGAGAAAACTTACTTATAATATTTATTTAATACAAAAAGTCAAACAACAACAGTTATTATATTAAATAATAATTATAAGTTAAAAACATGCAAAAAATCAATAATTTAAAAGATAAAACAACTTTTTATAATAAAAATTATGATTAAAGAGTTTTGAAGAGGAATATGTGGATTTTAAAAGATATTTAAGATGATTAATTTTATATAATAAAATATATTATTGGTGATTACAAGAATAATCTAAATTCTATTAATTCAATTATTTAATTTTAATTAATAAAGAATAAAATAACTTAAGAATTCCTTTAATAATAAGATTTTATATTTAATAAAACTTTACCTGTTTAAATTTCTAATATGATTGGATTGATAATTGATGATGGACAAAAACAGTGATGAAAAGACTCTTTTTATGTCTTCAGAGCAGATCTCATGATTCATAATGGATATAGAGGGCGTGCTCAGGTCAAAACTAAAAAACCATGCTTCAAAATAAAGATCTTAACTTAAGGTAACTTAATTTTAATTCTAATTTAAAGTTAACAGGGTTATTCTTGACTCCAGGTAACTTTAATCCTCATTTAAGCTAATTATTTTAAGTTTTCAATATAAAAAAACTTATTTATATTGAAGCTCATCACATGAACAACTTAAAAATAGAGCTTCAAGCCAAAATCTGTTAAACTCAATTTTTAATTAATTTTTGAAGAAATTATTATTTTCTTTGAGTTTTAATTAAAAGAGTAAATTTCCTGGCTAATTACCCAGGAAATTTATTTATAAAAGATACCTAAAATTTAATTTATATGTAGATGATATCAAATTGTAAGCTGTGTGAAACTTTCAAGCAAATCCATTAAGAATTGGATTTTTGATGAATTTTTGAAGTTATTGCTATTTTTCCACATCAAATAGCAATACACACCGAACCTTAAGTTTTGATAAGGTTTTAATGCTTGAAACCTTAAAGTTTTAAGCTTATTTAAGCTTTCTAAGCATAATTAAGCTTTGAAAGTTCTTAAAACCTTGATTTCAAGCCTGCATATTGGGATTTACCCTTTGGCAGCTTGAAATTCTTGTCCAAATTGGGATAAAACCAGTTTAAACCTTAAGGTTGGATCAAAGTCTAATCTTAAAGTTTAAATAAAGCTGAAAATCCTCTAATACAGGTGGACAACCTTAATTGAATCCTTGCAGATCCAAAAAGTTGGGTACCCCAGCTCTATTTGGTCTTTTTCCTTTGTCCCACCTTTCTGCGTGGATTTTGCCCTTTTATTTATTTAAAGCCATACTATGGCCTTAAACCCTTTTAAATTGAGCTCATGCAGAAGTTACATTCTGTATGGCAAATCCTTAGCCGATTAAGTAAATATACCCCACACCTCAATTTTAACTAAAATTTTGGTAAGTTTGCATAAACTTCATGCAACTTTAAATTTAAGCTTATTTAAGCTTAAATTTAACAATTTTAAAAAAATGTTAAAAATGTTACATTAGTAATGTGAGATTCTTAAATCTTCTATTAACATAAGAAATAAGTGTTTTTGGGTATAACACCTTATGGATGTACCCTAGGTTATTTTTGGTGTAGAATCCAAAAATGACATAATATTTATAACTTTGCTTATTCAAAAAAGTTATACTTATTTTTTGTTATTTTTTATTTTAAATTCAATCAAAAAGTCTGTTGAAGACAATTTAAACTGTGCATAAAGTTATTTGTGGCCTTATGGGTATGTTATACATACCTTACAGGCTCACAACTCTTCAGCTCATCAGTCTGGCAATCCATGGCGGCTATCAGAAGACTATTCAAGGACCCCAACCACCTGGCCCTGCAGGAGTTGGGTTGGAAATTATTTCAGGATTATTCAAAGGGCCATTATCAGAGGTTATTCATCATTCAATCAGTTTTCAAGGCAGCAAGTACTTCAATACTCCTTGGACAACTCAATTGGTCCATACAGGCAGCAATCAATTATACCTGTATGTCCTTGGCCCAATTGGGCCAATTCATATTCCACTGTGGGAATTCAATCACACAGTTCAATTCTCAAGATGGCCAGAGCTGTATTGGCGCAATTCAGACAATACAGCTGGTGACTCACCTTCCAGGATCAGCCCCTCAGCTTTTCACATATACTGGCCACCTTTCATCACCTGGGGACTTTTTCTCCAGTTAATTAATATATTGAACTTATTTTCATATTTATTTCCTTTTCATTTTATTGAAGTAAATACTGATATTTTTAAGTCAGTCATTTGCACCTTTCTTCTTCACCTGTCAGTGGATATTGGTGGTCATACCCTTGACTAATTCCATTTCCTTTTCTGGCAGGTTGAGACAGTGAATTGGGGATTCACTTGGTTGGCTTCTTGGCTTTTGGCTTTCTTATTTCTCTGGCCACTGGCTTCACTTACTCTTTCTTATCTTTGACATAATTGTCCTTATTCTTACTCTTTTCCTTCTTAAAGAAATTCATTCTGCTTTATCTCTTTATCCTTTTGGAACCTTTCAAGTGAGTTCTTGATTCCTGAGTGCCAGGCCACTCTTGTTTTCTGTCCAAGAGCCCCTGTGACAGTATACTACTAAGGAAAAATTGCAGTCAATTTTTTTTGGTGGTAGGGAATGTGAGCCTGTGAGGTATGTATGACATACCCATAAGGCCACAAATACCCCTATACACAGTTGATTTAGTCTTGAACAGAGTTATCAACTGGATTTCAAAGGAAAAATAACAAAAAATAAGTATACTTGTTTTTGGATAAACAAAGTTATAATTATTATATCATTTTTGGATTCTACACCAAAAAAAACCTAGGGTGAACCCATTGGGTGTTATGTCCAAAAATTTTTATTTATAAAGTTTTTAGAAGATTTAAAAATCTCACAATACAATTGCAACTTTTTTTAAACTTAAGCTTAAAAAAGCTTAAATCTAAAGTTGCATGAGGTTTATGCAAGCTTGACAAAATTCTAGTTAAAATTGAGGTGTTGTTTATATTTACTGAACTAGCTAGGGATTTTCCATACAGAAAATAAATTCTGTGTGAGCTCAATTTAAAAGGGTTTAAGGCAATGGTATGGCTTTAAATGAATAAAAGGGCAAAATTCACATAAATAGGTGGGACAAAGGAAAAAGACCAAACAAAGCTGCATTACCCAAATTTTTGGATATGCAAGGATTAAATTCATGTTGTCCACCTGTATTGGATGATTTTCAAGCTTATTTGAGCTGTAAGATTAGAATTTGATCCAAAATTAATTTTAAACTGGTTTTATCCCAATTTCGACAGGAAATTCAAGCAGCCAAAGGGTAAATCCCAATATGCAAGCTTGAAATAAAGTTTTCAAGAATTGTCAAAGATTAAAATTTTAAAGTTACAAGAATTAAAACTTTATCAAAAGTTAAGGTTTGGTTTGCCTTGCTATTTTATGTGGAAGAATAGAGTTAACTTCAAAAATTCAATTCTTAATGGATTTTCTTGATAATTTTACACAGATTAAAAATTGATGTTATATGTGTATAAATTAAATTTTAGGTATCTTTTGTAAGCATGTGCTTTTGGTAATTAGCCTGGAGCTTTACTACTTTAATTATACTTAGAGAAAATTAATATTTATTTAAAAATCAATTAAAAATTGAGTTTGAGAGATTTTTGCTTGAAACTCTATTTTTAAGCTATTAATGTGAGGAGCTTTAATCCAAATAAACTTGATCTTTATTAAAACTTAAAATATCAAATCCAAAAGAGGATTGAAGTTACTTGGAGTTAAGAATAACAATGGTAACTTGAAATTGAAATTAAAAAAAATCTACCTGAAGATAAGAACCTTATTTTTAAGCATGGTTTTTCAAGTTTGACCTGAGCACGCCCTATATATCCATTAGAAATCATGGGAGATGTTCTGAATGCATAAAAAGCGCCTACACACCACTATTTTTTCCAAAAAAAATAATAATTCCAATCATATAAGACATTTAAACTGGTAAAGTTTTATTAAATATGGATTATTTTTATTAAAGTACTTCTTAAGTTATCTTGGTCTTTATCAAGATGTAAAAAATCAAATAATTTAAATCATAGAACTCAGATTATTGTTCCAATCACCAATAACACATTTTATTATGTAAAATCATTGTCTTATATATCTTCTAAAATAAACCATTTCTTCTTAAAAACTCTTCAATAATATTTTTTATCATAAAAAGCTGTTTTATCTTTTGAAATAGTGATTTTTGGTATGTGTTTAGCTTATAATCATTATTTAATATAATAACTGTTGCTATTTGACTTTTTGTATTAAATAAATATTATAAGTATGCTTTCTCTAAAGCTCTATATTATTTATATGTTATTGGTTTAATTATATAGAATTTTCTATAAAAATTATCTCTGCACAGTGTGTGTGTTATAACTTCTTTTATTAATAAGATTGGTATTACTCATAAGGGGATAAATATTATTATTTTTCACATGTGATTGTCTCATTAAGAGCTTTAAACTGCTTATTTTTATAATTGTCAGTGACTATAACAATAATAGAATAACTATAACTTATTATAATTATTAAGATTTTTATTATCATTAAATTATCTAATAATAATTAAATTTCTTCTTTCATTAAAATTATTTTTAATAATTATATAAATTTGTGGCTATAATATTTAATTATATTATACTTTCTACTGAGGACAGCCAAAGTACTCTTGATATCTTCTACTATTATCAAGAGCTTCATAGACAAACCTTACATTTATGGTATTTTGGCTGTCATGCTTGTGCTCTGGCTTTGAGCCACAGGCTGACATACACTTCCTCTAAAAAAAGGCTCATCATTGATGAAACTTTTAAGCCCTGCTTGAGACTCTTAGTATTCTCAGGTGAAGGTCGCCATATGGTATGGAATCTTATGCAAACCATTTTTCTTTATCTGCTCTCTGGTTCCTGAATCTAGCCAAGTACTTTCTATGGTCTTTGGCATTGAGTACAATCTTCCTGGAATTGATGATCTTCTTCACTGGACCTGGGAAGTCCTACACTTCCACTATGTCCTGTGGGGTGTCTCTCTTATTCCTGGAGGGGAACATATCCCCTCCTATCTGGTAGTAAGGTTTAACCAAGCTCACTAGGAATACTGGGTATTTCCTGGAGAATTCATCTGTGAGTCTGACTTCCACTCCATTTTTACCTATCAACACAATGATAGTGAATGGCCCCATAAATGAGTCTCTCATTTTCTTGGGGACTTTGAGGTTATTGAAGCTCAGAGTAGACACTAAAACTTGGTCACCTTCCCTAAAGTCAGGTTCATTGTGGGGTTTGTAATACCTCTGTTTTTTTATTCATTGCCTACAGCTATCGATCTTGCTGTAGGATCACAAGCTGTCTTCCACATCTCATGGAAGTATTTGTCTGTGGGGTAGATAGTTAGAAGGTTTTTATTCAATCAATAAAAAGGAATTAAGGGGCTCCACACTTGCTCTATCAGTGAAGGTGATTTCCCAGTGATATAGTGTTGTAAGAAAGCTATATTAATGGTAGAAGTGTGACTAGTAATGGGCTTACTCTTTGTTATTGTTGAGTTCCAGGGCAGAAGTACATAATATTCTGACAATTTACTCCATTATTTGGATCATACTTTAAGCTAGCACATTTTTTTGTGGATGGTAAACTGAAGAAAATGCAATTTTAGTCCCAAGAATATAATAGAGGTTGGTATGAAATTCTGAGGTGAATCTTGGGTCCCTGTCACTAATGATGATCTTAGGTACTCCACAAGTAGCCATGATTTTATTCTAGATTAACAGTGCTGTATTCATAGCTTTGTCCTCTTTGTGGCACAGTAGGCACCTGACACTTTTGCTATACCTGTCTACTATGACTAGGAAAGCATTAAAGTTTCCTTTTCCTCCTGGGACAAGTCCTTTTACCCAGTACATGTTCATGGTTTTCCAGGGGTGTCTTGGCTCCTCTATGTGTCAGATTAGTCCATATGTCTTTGCATTTTTCCTGTTTTCCTTCTGGGATATTTCACAAGTATTTATGTATTAACTTGACTATTGATCCCACTGAGGCCACCACGCTGTGATTTTTAACCTCTCTTTGGTACTATCCTTACTCATGTGTCCCATGTAGGGGCAGTCATTGCATTCTTGAAGAATCAGTGAGACATGGTTACTGCCTATCACTGTGAGTACACTAGTGTGTTTCTCTCTGTGATAGAGGATTTCATCAATAAGGAAAAAGCTATTGTCCTTATACTCCCTCAACCAAGGTTCCTCTTTCTGTGATTCCAATTCTGGGCTCCTATACCTTTTTTGAAGGAGTGAAATAAATATGCTAAATTGTTTTTGCTTTTCATAATATTTATTAACTGAATTAGAGAATTAAATGAGGATTCAAGAGGGCTTATCCCTAATATGGGTGGCCTTTGATTTTATTTCCAATATGTTCAGTATCTGGGGTAAAACCTCCTGGTACCCACTCCACTAATCTGAAGTTTATACTCCTATCTATTTTGATTAAATGGATAGGGATTTAGGCTTCAACATAATGGTCATAATCTGGATCGCTTTTGAAATTGTCAAATGGCCATCTGCATTGATATGGCCTTTTCCTTCTTTGTATATGATGGTCATATTTCCACTTTACTCTTGGATGGCCATTTGGC
Source organism: Austropuccinia psidii (assembly GCA_023105745.1). NCBI lineage: Eukaryota > Fungi > Basidiomycota > Pucciniomycetes > Pucciniales > Sphaerophragmiaceae > Austropuccinia > Austropuccinia psidii. Next base: position 30,205,548 of record JALGQZ010000011.1, read on the forward strand.
ACCTCATCATGTGCCTATTTGTAGTCTTAATTTTGAGTAAAGACTTGAGCTCAGTACATTCTGTGTATAATTCAAAGACTGAAACCTCTAAATAATAATGGGGTTTTTCTCAAGCCCATGCCAAACATAAACATTCTTTATGATTTGCTCCATACCTGGCCTATGAATATTTCAGTTTCCTTGAGATGTAATAAATCACTCCTTCTTTGGCATCATCATCCACAATTTGTTTTTTTGTGAAGAGCTCTCCCTAAGCCTTGACTGCAAGTTGCATCTATGTACAGCTTGAATGGAAGTTCAAAGTAAGGTAGAATAAGGACAGGTGCATTGGTGAGTTCATGTTTGATCCTCTCAAATGAATCTCTTCTATACTTGGTAATCTCAAGAACTATTGCTTTTGAACATAAACTGTATAAGATGCTAGTTATTTGGGCAAAGATTTTGATTTTATTTGCATAGTAGCTAGAAAACCCAAGGAAAGATTGAATTTCCTTCATACTGGATTTTGCAGTAATTCTTCTAATATGATTTAGTATATGGCAAGGCTAAGGACTGAGACATTATGTCTCAATTCCAATAGCTCCTGGTGGCCAAAATTACACTTCTTGAGTGAAATATTCAGATTGATGGGTGTGCACTTACTCAATACTCTGTCTATGTATTGAACTTAGTCTTCCCATGTTTCTGAGTATATAATTATATCATTAATATAAAATACCATCCAGCTCTTGGAATATTGTGCCCATAATACTTTGGAAGTGTGATGGTGCATTTTTGCTTCCAAATGAAATTCTGGTGTACTCATATATATAACCATGTGACATATGATTCTGAGTAGTTTAATGAATTTTGGTTTAACTCTATTCTGGTGAAAATTGTTCATAAAATTAATCTTGGGGATGTATTTTGCTTTCGCCAGATTATCTAGAGCATGGAGTATCCTTGGTACAGGGTACCTTCCAGCCCTAGTGTAATAATTCAGTGCTCTGAAGTCTCCAAACAATCTACATTCTCCATCAGGCAAAGTGATTAGGACAGGTGTGATTACTTCCACAATTTCATTGTATCCAATATTTCTGATGAAATCCATATTTAGGATTTCATTTACATTGTTTCCAATTTCTTTCCTAGTTCCCAAGCTTTTTGGATATGGAGGTCTTCTGAAAATTGCTGGATAAGATTTTTCTACATCCAGATATAATTCTATATCAAGGCCTCTAACCTTCCTAAGGGTTCTTCCCATATGGAAAAGGCTGGTCTATTCTTCCTCAGTATTTTCACTAAACTGAGCTTCTGTTTACTTGTGAGTTTAGAACTTTATTTCCCCTCTTTTAATTCATTAATTAATCCTTACAAAGGATTGTGGTTGGACAATCAGTATATATTAAGTTAAAATATTTTTCCTTGTGGGTACCTATGGAAATATGCCTATTTTCAATGTTCTAAATATAAATTCAATACATCCTTTGGCAGTATTTTCCAAGTAGGAATATTTCACATGGTGGAATGTGATCTACAACTTGCCAGTATTAATTGGTCTTTCAGCAAGTTTAATAGCCTTTTTGCCAAGAGTTCCCTTTGCTGAGGGCTGGCAGACAGCATTGTGACAGAATACTAGGATGTGGGAAGATTCAAGCACCAAAGGCTCTGGGTTGAGTCTGATATTACCTTGCCTGTGGGGTATTCTTATCACTTTAATAATGGTCTCAATAGATGTCATCTTTCCTGATGAAATTTTGAAATTCTTTTCCTTAGTGGGAAAGATTTGGCATTTCCAATTGGGGAAATTACTTTCCAAATACTATCTGTCCACTATTGAGAAGTGTGCCACACTTTCAATTATAAATGGGGGTTGAGAATTATCAACACAAACAGTAATATTTGTGGCTTTCCCATGAATGTATTCCATTCCTTCAATCTGTGTAGCTGGGAATTTTTGTGCATCTTGTGTAGGTTTTCACAAGTTTTTATTTGAACTTTTTTGTGCTAATCCTGTCTCACACTGTATTTTCTGGATTTATAGCTGGGAGTCCTCTTGTTACTCCACCAGGAATTCCTCTATTAGGTATTTCTCATAATCAGAGTTTTCTCTAATTAAATAAACCATATAGTGTCAGTCTTTGAGATACAACCACATATCCAAGAGGTTCACAAGAAAAACTTTAGAATTATTATTCCTCCAAATAATCATCTTAAAATTAGAAATAATACCATAAAAAAGCATAAATTTTGAATCAACTTGGAATATGATGACTAAAAAATGTGAAATAAATTACACCATTAGGTTTCCCATGATACAACACACATACCTCCTTTTTATGGCATATCTGTAAGTTCAATAACTAAGGAGGAATAAGCTGAAAATGCCATAGAGCACATAGATTGCTATTTATATCAGAGGCCAATGGGACAGAATGTAAAATAAATTGCACCATTGGATTCCACATGAAAAAATACACATAAAACAATTTTGTGTCTTTTCTCTCAAGTCAATACTTTAGGAATTAAGCTGAATATATGCACTTTTTTGGTCAGTGCATACATTCATGATTTTTAGCTAATATCTCTTGAAATATAAATGATAGTGAGTTAATCGAAATATGGAGTTAGCAAGTCATCACTTTAAGAACACATATATGAAATTTATTTGACAAGTTCTAAACAAGGTTATAACTTTTAAGGGTTTATTGAACAAAATTGCTAGAGCTGTTGACCACTTTGTTGTAAAGATGGTCCAAACTTGAAAAAAAGTAGATATTAATGCTTGACTAGCTTGTACGTGAATAATAATGTATTTTTTACCACAATATTCAAGATTAAACCCCCTGAAATCAAGGTTTGAAGCTTAAAATATTGAATTTTGACTGAAAAGTTGAGATACAAGAAAAATCATCAAAAAAAGAATTTTGATGATGTAATAGAATACTCTTGACAGTTCAATAAGGACATTCCAAGCTATCGGAATTTATCATCTGGAGAGATTTAGCATGTATAACTTAGAAGCTATGAATGATCAAAGCTTAAGCTTAAAATTGATCATTTATGATCACTCACTGTAATTGTATTTTAAGTTTAACAGCTATATAAGTGATAAGAATGGTGAATAATATTAGATTATGAGCAGTTACCGTAAAATCCACGAAGTTTAGGCTTCTGCCAAGCCTATGATGTCATCAAACTTAGAGTCATAATGATAACTCTAAATAATGACATAATAATGAGATAAGATAGTTTGATCATGGTGTAATCATCACTAAGCCTCAAGATATTGATCATTTATGTTGGATATCATCAGTAAACGTCTTCTAAAAGCCGAATGGGCACTAGAAGGGAGGAATTTGCTATAAATAGAGCTCCTTTTACTCTATTTCCCAACCAGATGCATAAAAAAACATTAAATAAAAAGGTAAAATATTCCTTCTTTATATATAAATCACTTATATTATCAAAGAAAAAGGGTGGACTTCATTATAATCAAAAATCTTGACGTGATTACTACATTTTCTCACTTGATTTTGTTATATTTCTCTATAAATTTAATTTCCACATAAAATTAAGAATATTTGTAATTTCTCTTATTTTATTTTGTAAATACAATGTAAATAGGTTGTATTTACATATTTTGGCGTAAAATCTTTCAAAATTATTATATGAAGTGTTAAAAGTAGGTTATTTTCTCTTTTATAATAGTTTCTCTCTATTATTCCTCTTAATAATTCTTTCATTAATATGGATAGTATTTATATTAATATATAGCTTGAATATTGGTAATATTATTGATATTAATTATTTTTTATTATGAAAAACAAATTTTTACACCTTTATCATTTGTTGGTAACAATAATAAATAGTTTTAAATATCTTAATCATTATATGTTAATATATTTATTTTTATTATATAAGTTATATTATTATATTTATTAATTCTTTCTTATTAGAGTTACTATTTATCTTATTCATTTAATAAGGACATTCATATTTCAATAAGTGAAATATTTGTACTATTTACGTATTGTTTCAAAGTCAAACATTAGATTTGGGGGCCTGGCAGGTTTTGAATACAAAGACCTTTAAAAAAAAGAGCCATTTTGTGTTTATCCAATGATGGATTATATTAATAATTATGAAATTATATAATAATTTTGAATTTATTTATTTTAAGAGCTATTGTGCCATTTGGAAAGCAATTGTACTGTCTTACACCTGGCGTTTCACATCCTTAGACTTGTAAGAAGTTTCTTTGAGTGACTCTAGTGATTAAAAAAATATTTTTAAATCAAAAATGAATTTTTATTATAAATTAATATTAAAAAGAATCATATTAATTCCATCTCATTATTCAAAAATAAAAATATAAAAATAATAAAAAATATACAGAAAAAACCAATAAAAAGAGTTATTTTTATTCTATTTTTTCATTTCTTTTATTAATTTTATTCATTCAAACGATAGTTAAGCAGTTCCCACATGGAAATTTCCATATCCTATCAAAAAATAAAAACTTCAAGAAAAGACTTAATTTATTCATCTTTTTAGTGTTTGCAGACAACCCAGCAGAGGATAATCAAACCACTTTTGAGAGATTGGTGGAAGAAACTTTTACAAGTTCTCCAACAACAATTGTCAATAAGGAGAAAAAGCTATAAAATTAGTCTTTCCAGGACCCACTATTCAGGACTCTAAAGGTCAGTACCTCCTTTTTAATTTCCATGAAAAGTTTTTTTGTGTTCTGAAATCTTTTGTTTTCTTAAATTTTTACTATTACTACTAGAAAAAGATCCAAATACTCCATTCAATCAGATGGAGGTGGACTCAGAAGTAGAGTTGATCCCTCAAAAGGGAAAAGAAAGGGCAAAATCACCAGTGGAATGGAATCCACACAAGGAAGTGCCATATCTAAAAGGCAAGTCACAGATATGCCCATGATTTCTGAACCAGAATTGGAACTAAGTATGAGTAATTCCAACAGAGAAAAATCACATTCAGAGGGCTCAAATAGACACTTATATGAGCCAGTACAAACAATATTACACAGTGTCCAAAGAAAAAGATTGGGAAATGTTGCCACAAATCCACCAAGGAGTGATGAACCCCTGGAATATCCTGAAAAAATTTCCCAAAGAGGAGGAAATAGTGAGATATTCCAATGGATTGAATCCACTATCATACAAGCCTCAAATCATAATGATAAAGGAATACCATTTAAAAAAGAATAAGGCAAGCAAAGAAGAAGCCCCAGTAGCTTCTACCAGCAAGCCTCAAGCCAACGAAATTCCCCAAGAAGGGAAGAAGAACAAGAAAAAGAATTAGAGGAAACCATATTAACCAGGTTACAGGATACCAAAAATCCAAAAAGATGCCATGAACAGTGTCTTTAAGATGGCCAGAACCTTGGTGAAATTCAAGGAAAAGAGGAACAAAGAGTGAGACAACCCCATTTCCCAAAAAAATAACTTTGTCTCCTGGTGTTGTAAATACTTTAACTGAAATTAAGAATAGTATATTGCCTCTTAAAGACATTAAAAATAGTCTATCATCCTTACAAGAAATACATAACAGCTTACAATCTTTAACAAAAAATGTTGTGCAAAACAAAAAAGAAATTGATAACATTAAATTTATGGTTGAAGATAATGAACCAAAAAGTCTAATTGAAAATACTCAGAATTTAATACAAGAACAACAAGAATTGTATAAATACATAAAAGATATCAAAGAAAAAACTTGAACAATCAATTATGATGTGAGCATTGATAATTTAACAGAAAAATTAAACAAATTAAGTATTTCTGTTGAAACATTTGAAGAAAAGACTTCATCACACTAAAACCTACTTCTAGACCATGTATAAAAGAGTAATGAAGCAAGAATAAATCCTAAAGATGACATTCAAAGTGAAATGAGACTTATTACTGAAAAAATGGATAAAATAATTGAGGATAACTCAAATATGCCAAGGTTATCAACCCCATTTTCTCACATAAGAAGTCCTGTTAAACCAAAAGAGGAATTAATAAACCCATTAATGACAGACTTGAGAAATCAAGCCAATAACCAAATTTTAATGAAGGAAGCACCTCAATTAAAATAATGGCAAACATTCACAGGTGAAGGTGAATATGACCATATGTCATTAATTATAACAATTGATATGTTACAAGAAGATTATGCCATACCAGATGAATTAATCACTGAAAGATTGAATTCATTATTTGAAAAATCTGGAAAAAGATGGTATTATGGAATAAGGCAGACAAATGGCAAAAATAACTGGTCTTGGTGGAAGCAAGAAGTAATCACCAAGTGGGCTAATGATGCCTGGAGGTAAAAAATAGAAAATGCATTTGAAAATTACTTTTTGATCCAGATAAGGATAAAACTTTGACTTGGTTCTTGAGCCAAGTTGAAATATTGAATGCACTGTACCCAGAAATGTCACAAAAGATGGTGCACTTGAAGATACTTAAGAAATGTGGAGGAGACTTAGAACATGTCCTGAGAAGCAGGTGAATAGAACCATGCTCCACAGAAGAATATATCAATGCACTAGAAGATATAGTGACAAGAACTAAGATTGGCAGAACTTGGAAAAAAGTGGACATCAAAAGTCCAAATAAATAATTTATCAAGAAATATAAATCAAGAGAACATTTAAAGCCCAATACACCCAACAGTAATGAGAAAAGAAAATGCCATAAATGTGGAGGTATTGGACACTTAGCCAATAATTGCCTTAAAAAGGCAAAGATCAGTGAATTTGTGGAAACAGAGGACCACAATGACAAAGAAGAAGAATCAGATTTTGAAAAGGAAACTAAAGAATCAGAAAATTCTGAAAGTGATGAAATTAATATAACTAATGCACAAATTAATAATATTGATTTAATATATGAAGTATCAGATGTTAACTCAAACTTAGTACAAGTTGGAGCATCTGATACAAGCCTAACAAGCATACAAGATCCAAAACTGTATAGAACCAAACATGCAAAAGGAATGGGATATACAGCTGGAAAGTCAAGTATAAGCATTTTTATGGTTGAAAACCAAGAGGAAAAAGTAAAATTAGATATAGGAGCATACTGTACATGTGTTGGTAAAGTTTATTTGAAATAAATTGTACCAGATTAGGAAGAAAAACTTATACCAATAGAAGGAGTCAAATTTTGTAGTGCCAGTGAAAGCATTAAGCCCCTTGGAATAATTGACTTAACACTAATTTTTCCTCACCCTTCAAAATGTATAAGAGTGAAAGTTGAGTTTTTAGTAATGGAAAACTGTACTAGTAACCACTTTAAACTTGGAAATGATTACTTGTAAATCTATGGCATAGATATCTCAAATCAAAAAGACAGATATTTTACCACAGGAGACAATAAGAGAAATAAATTTGGGCTTTTAAATAACAAAAAACAAATTAAAGCCATAAAAAAAGAAGAAGAGAAAAACACAGAAAAAGACTTTTTCATAGGGGACCAACTTAAAGAGGTAGAATTAAATCAAGAACTAAAAGAAAAAATCAAAGAGAAATTGATTGACCTCTTATTCAAATATAAAGCTGCCTTTAAAACTGACTAAGATCTACTACGTGCCATTAACAAATTGAAGTAGACATTATCCTTAATGTAGAAAAACCTTATCCACCTTTGTTAAGGAGACCAGCTTACCCAGAAAGCCCAAGAGCAAGAGAAGCCTTGGAGGTACAGATTAAAGAATTAATGGACCTTGGGTATTATGGAAAGTAGGACATAATGAACAGGTAGAGGTCACTAAACATGTCATTATTACTTGGAAGAATGGAAAATCAAGGATGGTAGGGGACTTTAGAGCTCTAAATACCTACACTATCCCTGACAGATATCCAATACCCAGAATTCAAGAGACATTTACACAAGTGTCACAGGCTAAGTCCATTACAGCAATGAATTCTCATCAACATATATTAAAAGAAAATGATAAGTAACTACTGAGGATAATAGTCCACTGTAGAGTATATGAGTATTTAAGGATGCCATTTGGTATAGAAAATGCACCTTCCCATTATCAAAGGATGATGAACACCATAATTCCTGAAGAGTTATCAGAAGGATGGCTGATCATCTATATTGATTATATTATAGTTTGCTCAGAAACCTGGGAAAGTAACTTAACAAGACTTGAAAGAGTACTACAAAAGATAGTCCAAGTGAATATTAAAATTTCCCTCAAAAAGTGTAATTTTTCAAATAGTGAGCTTAAAGCACTGGGACATGTTGTATCTGGACTAAGCTTAGGCATAGATAAAAACAAAGTAGCAGAATTACTAATGAAACCAATGCCCTAACCCAAAAAAGAAATACAATCATCTATAGGATTTTCTTGTTACTAAAAACATCATATAAAGGACTTTGAAAGAATTGCCAAATTCTTGTATAAGCTCTGTGACCAACAGATATTTTATGAAATGACTGAAGATAGAGTAAAAGCATATGAGGAATTGAAAAATTCCCTCAGAAATTCCCCATTTCTTCTAATGCCAGATTGGAAACTACCTTTTGAACTATACATTGATGCTTGTGGGGAAGGATTAGGTGCTGCACTACACCAGACACAAATCATTAATGATAAACCTGTTGAAGGACCAATTCGCTTCATTTCAAGACAAATTAAGGAAACAGAAGCAAGATATGGAGCAAGCCAAATGTAATGTATTTTCTTAGTATGCGCTTTAGAAAAATTATATTATTATCTGGATGGTATGGTGATTGATATAATAACAGACTGTAATGCTGTAAAATCTTTGTTAAATGTGAAGACAACAAATACACATAAGCTAATATGGCAAATTGCTATCCAAGAATATGGGGGAAATATGACTATAGTCCATAAATCTGGAAGTATTCATAAAAATGCGGATGGTCTTAGTAGATGGGCTTTAGCAAATAAACCTGAAAACCCAGCATGAGTGCCACAGGAAGAGCACCATATAGAAGGCATATGTGTCACAGACATTGGCACATAATTCTTTAAGCAAGTGAGAGAAAACTATAAGATTAATAATACCTGTCATATCCTATGCCAACTTCTGATGAAAGACTGAAAATACCCATCACTCTCATCCAAACTAGATGAAATATGAAAAAAAGCATATGATGAAGGAAGATTCTACCCCATTGATGAAATACTGTATCATAGGACAAAACACACATGTGTTATGACCTTAACAGATAGAACCTTAATAAATACTAAATTACATGAATGTCATGATAGTGTTGCTTCTGGAAATCTCTCAGAAGATAGGACACTAGAAAGGGTTAAAACCTGCTCTTGGTGGCCAAACAGGAGAAAGGATGTTTCAGAATACTGCCAAACCTGTGACAGATGTCAAAAAGAAAACAAAGCCACAGAAAAGAAATTTGAACTGATGATCCAAATCCAAGAACCAAAATCCCCATGGGAAATAGTTCATATGGATTGGGTGACAGCCTTACCTCAAGGAGGAGACAGGAGTTGTAATGCATCCCTAGTACTGGTTGACAGATACAGCAAATCTCAAATGTTCTTACCATGTCATAAAGATGACACAGCTATGGACACAGCCATAATGATAAGGAATAAAGTTATTGGCCATTAAGGCTTATTCCAAAATATCATAAGTGACAGAGACCCAAAATTCACTTCAGCATTATGGACAAACCTCCATAATTTGTTTGGGACAAAGTTATCGTTCTCAACAGCTTACCACCCTCAAACTGATGGTCTCGCAGAAAGAATGATACCAACCTTGGAAGACATAATCATAAGATCTTGTGCTTATGGACTAGAATTCATAGACTCTGATGGCTTTACCCATGATTTCTGTACCCTGATACCAGATGTTGAACTGGCATATAAACTATCAATCCATTATTCGACTGGAAAAACACCAGAAATGTTAGAAGAAGGTTGGAATCCAAGACATCCTTATGAGACCCTCAAAAAGGACTTAGTGGATATACATCCAACAGCAAGAAGTTTTGAAATAATGCTTGACAAAGCTAGAAATCATGCAAACAGATGTATGCAAGACTCTTTAAATATGCAAAAGAAAGATGGGATAAAAGTCAAAAACCACCTGACTTTGAAATGGGAGACTTGATCTTAGTCTCAAATCTGAATTTTCATAATATCAAAGGCCCAAAGAAATTGAAAGGTTTCTTTGCAGGACCATTTATGATAAAAGCACTACATGGACCTAATGCTGTGCAATTGGAGCTAACAGGTGAACTTAGGAACAAACACCCAGCTTTGCCTGTAAGTCTGATAAATCCTTACAACTCAAGTGACAAAGATTTATTTCCACTGAGAAATAATCTCCCACTTTAAATTCCCCCTCTAGAAGAAGGAAAAGGAAAGAAAATTGTAAAAGTCCTTAAAGAAAGAATGAAAATAAAGAAAAAAGAAAGGAAGTACCTTGTAAGGTATAGAAACCCAGCTCAAGAAAATGAATTCCTAATTGAGAAAAAGATAACTAACTGTGATAAACTACTAGGAAGGTTCAGACATGAAAGACAACCTAAAGAATAAAACAGTTAAGCATTATTGAGCTTCAAGACTAAGAAAGTATAATGAAGAGGGACAACAGTGGATGAAACCCTAATTAACTATATCAGATTGTAGTACAGGACGCTTTGGTGGTAAAGATTGTGAGACTTTAAGATATGACCACATATCCAAAAAGGTCACAAGAAAAACTTTACAATAATCATTCCTCCAAATAAGTAAAAATACCATAAAAAGCATAAATTCTGAATTAACTTAAAATCTCATGAATAAACATGTGAAATAAATGAAAGAATTATATTCTCAATGATAAAACACACATATATCATCTTTATGGCATATCTGCAAAGTCAATAACTAATGAGTAATACGCTAAAAATGCCATAAAAAGATATAAATTATTATTTATATCAGAGAAAAATGGAACAACATGTGAGATAAATTGCACCATTGAATTTCCCATGAAATACTACACATGAAACAATCTTATTTAGTTTCTCTAAAGTCAATACTTAAGGAATTAAGCTGAATACATGCACTTTTTTGGTCAGTGAATAAATTCATGGTTTTTTAGCTAATATCTCTTGAAATATACATTATAGAGAGTTAAACCAAAAATCAAGCTAAAACTTATTTACTGTAAGAACACAGATATGAAATTCATTTGACAAGTTATAAACAAGGCTATAACTTGTAAGGGTTTATTGAACAACATTGCTAGAGCTGTTGACCACTTTGTTGTGAAAGTAGTCCAAACATAGAACAAAGTGGATATTCAGGTTCTACTAGTTCATATGTAAATAATGAGGTACTTTCTATCACAATATTCAAGATAAAACCTGCTGAAATCAACGTTTGAAGTTTAAAATGTTGAATCTTGACAGAAAAGATGAGATACAAGAAAAATCATCAAATACAGAGTTTTGATGATGCAATGAAATTCTCTTGGAAGTTTTATAAGGACATGCCAAGCTATCAGAGTTAACTCTTTGAAGAGCTTTAGCGCGTATAACTTAAAAGTTATGAATGATCAAAGTTTCAGATTAAAATTGTTCATTTATGATTACTCACTGTAATCTTATTTTATATTTAAAAGTTATATAAGTGATAGAACTGGTGAATACTATTAGAGTACTATGGATAATAATAAAATCCACAAAGTTTAGGCTTCTTCCAACCCTATGATGTCATAAAACATAGAGTAATAATGATAGCTCTAAATAATGGTGTAATAATGAGATAAGATGGTTTGATAATGATGTAATCAACACTGAATCTTAAAATATTGATAATTTTCATTGGATACCATCAGTAACTATGTACTAGAAGCCTACTGGACTCTAGAGGGGAGGAATTTACTATAAATGGATCTCTGTTTACTCTATTTCCCACCCAGACACATCAAGAACAATAAAACATTAAATAAAGGTGATATATTTATTCTTTATATATAAATCATTTATATTATAAAGGAAAAAATGTAATATTAATTATAATCTTAAATTATGAAGTGATTACTCCATCTATTTCATTGTTTTTGTTATATTTATCTATAAATCTGACTTCCATGTAAAATTAAGAGTATTTGTAATTTAACTTATTTTATTTTCTAAATAAAATTTAAATAAGTTGTATTTACATATTTTGGTGTGAATCTTTCAAAATTATTATATTAAGTGTTAAAAGTATTTATTTTCTCTTTTATAATAATTTCTCTCTATTATTACCGTTAATAATCCTTCTATTAATATAGATAGTATTTATATTAATATATAGCTTAAATATTGGTAATATTATTCTTATTAATTGTTTTTTATTATGAAAAAATATTTTTTACACCTTTATTATTTGTTGGTAACAATGATAAGGAGCCTTGAATATATTAATTATTATATATTAATATATTAATTTTTATTATATTATATTTTTATAATATAAATTATATTATTATATTATATTTTGATAATATAAATTATATTATTATATTTATTTAATAATACAATAATTTTATGCCATAACTATAATAATTCTTTATTATTATAATTATCATTTTTTTATTCATTTAATGAGGACATTCATAGTGCAATAAGTGAAATAGTTGTAATATTTACTTATTGTTTCAAAGTCAAACCTTATGTATATTCAGATTCATAATATTCTGCCTGGATGTATTCCTCTTGGACTTATTGAATGGCATAGATTATATTTTTCCCTTTGAAAAGTTGTTAACATAGCTGTCTGTGGACAAAAATTGTGACAAGAGTTCCTTTTCTTCAGTACTTCCACCACCTTTTCTCTGGGTTTATGTAAGGTTTGACTATGAAACAATAAGTAAAAACTACTAATATTTTACTTATTGTACTATGAATGTCCTTATGAATGAAATAAATAAGATGAAAATAATCATAATAATAAAGAATTATTTTAATTATGGCGTCAAAATAATTATATTATTAATAAAAATATAATAATATATAATATAATAAAATACATATATTAATATAAAAGAATTAATATATTTGAAAGCACTTTATTATTGTTACAAAAAAATAATAAAGGCGTAAAAAATTGTTTTTTATTGATAAAAAACAATTAATAACAATAATATTACTAATATTAAAATTATAAATTAATATAAATACTATTTATATTAATTAAAGAATTATTAAAGGAATAATATAGAGAAAATAACCTACTTTTAACACTTAATATAATAATTTTGAGATATTTTACGCCAAATAATGTAAATACAACTTATAAAAACTGTATTTACAATAATAAATAGAGAAATTACAAATATTCTTGATTTTTTACGTGGAAATGAGTTTTAGAGAGATTTTTAACAAAAACAGTTAAACAAATGATTTAATCACGTCAAAATTGATGATTATAATAAAGATGAACTTTGGCCTTTAATAATATAAAATTTTTATATATAAAGAATAAAGATATTACCTTTTTGTTTGTATTTATTTAATGTTTTTGATGCATCTGAGGGGAAAACAGAGTAAAAAGAGCTCTATTTATAGTAAATACCTCCCTCCTAGAGTCCAACAGGCTTCTAGTAGATGTGTACTGATCATATCCACTGGAATTGATCAATATTTTAAGGTTTGGTGATGCTTACATCATTATTACGCCATTATTTAGAGTTATCACTATAACTCTAAGTTTGATGATGTCAAAGGCTTGGCAGAACCCCAAATTTTGTGGAATTTCTTAGTTTTAATCATAAACTAATAGTATTCACCAATTTTATCACTTATATGACTGTTAAACTTAATTTAAGGTTACAGTGAGTGATCATAAGTGATCAAATTATACCTTGAATATTATAATATAAAATACATCATTATTCACAAATGAACTAGTAGAATCCAACTGTCTACTTTTTTTTAAGTTTGGACCACTTTCACAACAAAGTGGTCAACAGCTCTGCTGGTTTTAATCAATAATTCCTTACAGATTTTAACCTTGTTTATAACTTGTGAGATAAGCTTCATTTCTGTATTTCTACAGTAATTACGTGGTGACTTTATTTTTGGTTCATCACTCTATCATGCATAGTTCAAGAGATATTAGCTAAAATCCTTGAATATAGGTGTTGACCAAAAAAGTGCATATATTCAGGTTAATTCCTTAAGTATTGATTTTGAAGCTTAGAATATTAACTGTTTTATGTGTGGAGGTTTATGGAGAATCCAATGGTACCATTCATTTTACATGTTGTTTCATTAGTTTTTGAAATAAATAAGGATTTGTGTTTTTTATAAGGTATTATTACTTATAACTTATTAAATATTGACTTTACAGATATGCCATAAAAATGGTATATGTGTGTTTTACCATGGGGAATCCAATGGTATAATTTATTTCACATTTTTATTCATTGGTTTCTAAGTTAAACCAAGTTTTATACCAATTTATGCTATTTTTGTAGTTTTAAGGTACTTATTTTTAATGTATAATTATATTAAATATTTCTTGTGACCTTTTTGGGTATGTGGTCATATCTCAAAGGTTCACATATTGAAGCATAAACAAGCTTCTTCTTCTGTTTTACACCTCATAATCAGACTTATGGGATAGTATCCCACTGTAAGGCTGTATTGGCCAAACTGTGGAATTTTAACCTTAAAGCTGCTATACCTTTGTCAGTTTTGAAGATATTGAGCTCAAAATTGGTTCATTGTGTAGCCGTGGATGTGATCTACACAATGGTACCTCATTTGGTATAGTTATCTTCAAATATGGCAAAGTTATGCCATGTACAAGTTTTCTTGTAAACATTTATGATTTGTACAAAAACTGTGTGAAACTTGTTCGCTCCATATCTTTTGTTCTGGTTAAGATATGGGGAAATGGATGGCACCATTAGATAGCCCTAATTTTTCTCTTTCCAAAAATAGCCCACTTTAGGTATCTCACACTAAAACTGTAGAGGTTAGATGAGAGGTGAATGTTTTGTTCACCCTTATTTGGCCTGAATTTGACCATAACTTCTGTAATACTGGTGCTAGCTCAGTTTGACTAGTACCAAGGGATAGCCCTGACTTAAAGCTTCATTTTGCATACCCATTTGATGGGGTTAAGCCTGTTACTCTGTATTTCAGATGAGAGGTGAAAATTAAGGTTTATGCTCAGCAACAACTTTGAGCAGGAATAACTTTGTTATTATTTGTCCTATGATTATGGGACTTGTATATTTGGAAAGGGGTGAGTTTCCCTTTCTTTTGATACCTTTTGAGCTAATTTGGCTCAGCTACATGTTTTGGTGGTATCTTGGCTTTACCATTGGCTTATGGTATTTGGCTGTCATGCTTGTGCTCTGATTTTGAGTCACAGGCTGACAGTTTGTCTTTATTGGAAACCCTAAAAGGCTGTTTTTCTCTAAAGCTGTTGCCTTTATATGGGGAATATCACCCTATATTTGTCCTCCTTGCATCTTGAAAGGTGATGGCAATTTCATTTAGAGTTCAGTTTTGGTTTCAACTGCATTTCACTGCATGCCCTAGCTCTCCTGGAAATTTTGTGAGGAGTTTGTGATTACTCATATGAATTTTCATATGGGAATCAATGGCTTTAAGTCTTTTAGGCTAATAAGACACCAATGATAAGGATCTTTGTCTACTGAGTATTTGTCATTATAAAATTAATTTTTCTCCTTCCATATCCAAGTACCATTATTTTAGTTCTGGATCATCTGACTTTTCCCCCATGACTAGTTTATTTCGCCAGGTATTTCTTTCATTTCTGTGTATGAGATACTAGCATTTCCTTTAAGCCAAGTGTTCAGTGTGGCTATAATCCAGTAGTCTGGTATACTTAACACACAAATAAAAAGCTTATAAGTATAATAAATGAGTTCCATGTGATCATATTCTCCTACCTCAGAGAATTTTGGCCAACTTGTGGCTTCTGGAAGTTTTTTTAAGGATTCCTTCTCTGAGTAGGTCAGATTGTCTTCATCTTGGTATTGTGATGGGGATCTTTCCTTAATTTCCATTGGAGAATCTTGTTTGATGGCCTCTTGGAGGTGTGGATTGTTTCCAAAACCATGGTCCTGTTTTTATGGCTTTGTGTTTTGGAAGACATTGAACAACTTGTTCATGTCTGGATCCAGGTACTCCCTGTACCTGTTTCAGTGGTATTTCTCTTCTCAGACTTGGTTTAGTCTCTTGTTGGTCTCTTCTAAGTATCTACTTAGCTAAGCATATCACTATTGAAGAGTATGAATGATAGCCGATTTTAAGGTAATCAACTCCTGTAATCTTACATTGTTTTCTTAGAGTTTTCCAAACTATTTTTGTTTTTTTCATGCAAATTGAGACATGTATAGCCACAGTTAATTACTGTTTATGGCAATCTCAGGTGTAACAAAAATATGTTCATTCTGAGTCGCGATATCATTTCCAATTGTAGGTGCACTGATTCTATCAGATGTATTCACAGTAATTTGTTATTTCTGTGCACTTGTTTCACTAACAACCTCTGGATCATTAGGTCTTCTTCTTTCTTCCACTGGCTGAAAGTAGTCTTGTTATGGACCTTTGGTCCCTGTCTTCTCCTGGAAGCTCCCTGGAATTGTGAATAATGGTGACTCTTGGTCACTTATTTTTTGAATTATTATTGGTGTGAAGCCACTGGAGATCTGGATTGGTCTACTACTTGTGAGCCTGAAGGAGTGATAATATGCTCTTTCTGGATCCATTGCTTTTCTATAGTCTGGATCATGGCTGGATTCTCCACTATCTTGGTGGCCCTCTCTTATAAGAGCTTTAACTGATTGTTAGGATTCCAACCTTTGGTGATTTTCATAAGGTCTTTGAAAGATATCTCTTGGTGACATATCTTCTGGAATCTTGCCACAAGTCTTTCCCAGTATGAAGCCAGGTTAACTCACTTATCTTCCATGCTCCATTTGAATAGGTCTTTTAGGAGTGGTGGAGCTGAGGTACCTGATCTGTGTCTAACCAGTCATCTAGTTTGATGTGTCTGTTTAATTGCAAGGTGAATGGGAGTGTGGGAATCATTTGCCTATGTGTCTTTCCATTAACCATGATGTTCAAAACCTGAACTTCTGGATATAAACAGTCCTTTTATTTCCTCTGGCTGGCTTCTTGGGACTGCAATGTCTCTGAGGTGTACAGGGGACATGCTATTAGTGTCTGAAATAAGTCAAAAACCTTTTTCTTAGGGTATTTCCCTTTTACTGTGCCTTGTAAGAATTTGTTTTCTGAAGCTTTAGGAAATTTTCCTTTAGAATTTGCAGCTGGGTTAATTGCTGTTATTTTTCCTTTAAAGGTTATCAAGGTTGGTCTACCTTGTATTTCGGAAGACAAATGTGGTTTTCTGTGCCTATGCATGGAAATTGGTGTCCACTTCTGGGCTGAAATGAGGATTTCACTTTTCCTCTTTCCTTTTCCCTGTGGTCTGTTTCTGAGGGTGTCACTGTCGAGATGTCCTGTGACTTTTCTCCTAGTGGTATGAAGCTTTCTTCCACTAGTAGACAAATATGAGGACTTAAGGTCAGTTTTGACTCTTGAAAATGCTTTTGCATGTCAAAGAATAGCCCCTAGTGTAATATATGTGTGAGCCTTGAGGTATATTTTACATACCCAAATAGGCCATAATTATCATAAAAAGAGATTTTGAATTATAAATAACTCATAAATAATGCATATATTCAAAATTCATAATTTTTGATTTCAGAAAAGATGAATAACTTTTTATTGAGTAAGTAAATCCATGGATTTAAAGCCAGATTTGGATTCTACACAAAAAATTCACCTAGGGTAGCTCCATAGAGTGAATAAGCTCAAATTAACTCTTTGAGGTGGTAATATGGAAAATACTTCAACACCACATCATCAATACCACATAAAAGATCCGTGAAAATTTTTGTTTTTCTTGATTTTACGCCAAAATAATGCGAAAGTGAGAAATCCCATGTTACATATACACTAAGAATAGTGTTATACATTTTTTGAGCACTTAGTATTATGGTGTTCTTACATGCACCTTTGGTAAACCCATAGTGGATATCTCACTTTAAGCTTAAATTTCTATTTTGACATGAAAAATAAGTAGGGGGGACAAAAGACATCAAAGAGAGCCAGGGTACCCAACTTCTGAAGCCCCAGAGGCATGGATAGCTCCAAAGCTTGGTTCCATGGCTTATCTTGACCCAATTGGTAAACTAAACCTCTTTGGGAACTTGGTTACCAAGTTACAACTACTGTAAAACAACAGAAAATAGCAAATAACCTGCTATTTTGACATGCCAAGGAGGTAAAGAGCTACTTAAACTCCTGTAACCATGTCAATTACTAATGAATTTCTATGGATAAACCCCAAAAGAGTAATTAAAACCCTTTTTGGACTTGTATCCATTGGTTTACCTCATAGCAACCAGTCAAACACTGATATTTGCAATTCTACGTAGAAATGAGGTAAAAACTTCAAAAATTCATTAAAAATAAAATTCTTAATAAATCTTTCTGAAACCTTCAGGACCAATTGAGAACTGTATTATATATGGTATAACCAAAAATAATTACAGTTTTACTAGTAAAAGTCAAAGCTTTACTTACAGTCCATTTTTGGTTATTCTACGTGAAACACTGAATCTTCAAAAATTTACAGTAAATACAACCTGTTATGAAATTGTCAATAACATTTATAACTTTGGGAAATCAAATGATTACTTTGGAATAAAAGAAGATTTACAAATGTTACTCCTTTTATTCTTAACCATATTGGGGTTGGTAGTCATGTAAAAGCATCAATTAAGCAAGTATGACAATTTTACGTGACAACAGATGATGTAAGTACTAATCCAAAAGTATTTAATGCTTTCTCACTCACTGGCTTTTCAGTTTGCTCCATGGCACGCCTCTGTGAGCTGTTGTTGACTTAAAAGAGGCCTTCTCTTGCTGTTTTTTCCGTATCATTATCATCTTATTATCATTTTATATCATTATTACCAACAAGTAAGTATTAGTTAAGCTATTCTTAAGTGTTTTAAATCTTTCAGAATCAATCAGAAAGACGTGAAATCATAGAATACAACTATATTGTTGTAATCCTGCTATAAATCATTTTGATCTCTTAAATCCACAATTCTACGTCAAATTTCTCTACTTTTATCTATCAATAAGTTCTTTGGAGTATTAGTGAGTCATTTATCTTTAATTCTAAAGGTTTTTCTCTAGTAATAGTTTCTTCAAGGATTAGCTTTATAATTATTCTTGCAAAAGATAATTTTATATTGAAATAATTTATTATTTTAATAAAAGAAGTTTTTATTATTAAATTCTTCTTGTAATTGATTCTTGTAGACAATTACTTGCTCACTGTTAAAATCACTAGTAGTGCTTAACACTTGAAAGAAATAATTCTTTAATTATTTAATTGTGGTTATAAAGAACAGACATAGTACTGTTGATTGTTAGTAATATTATCATCAGTGCCATAGTCACATCTTACAATATGGCTGTATTAAACCTCTGTACAGTGACTGTGGGCTGGTAATACCAATTTATACGTCAATTATACTTCTTGACAGATTTTAGGCTACAGCTGTAGCTCATATATTTCACAGTTTTATTCTTTAATTAACACAAATAAATGTATATGGTGGCTTATTATGAACAATCAAAGCTTACAATATGTTCAACCATGCCTTCTGAAGCTGTTATTTACAGTTCAGAGGATTCTTTTAATTTTTTAAAGGAATATGAAGGACTTTTTGTTTCCATATCAAAACATATGCCTTAATAAAACTGTTAGATTTATAGTTTTATATACAATGTCAAAAAATGCATAAATTTTCAAGAAGAACACAGTGGTGTATGATTATATACCACTCAAAAATTAAAAATATATCATTATTCTTGATTTTAAGATATTTTTATGCTAAAAAATCCAAAATAACAGAGAAAACTCACTTTTGCACCAAAAAGTCCCAAAAATAGTTTGAAACATGGCCAAGCACCCAAATTGTCAGGATTAGTTGACAATATAGGGATTAAAAGAGTATTCACAACCATAACTCTGACTTTTAGACAGTTAATAGTAGTAAGATTGCTTTAAAAAGAGTATTTGGGGATTTACTATGAAGAGATAATGGTGTTGGGCACTGCTGAAAGCCCTGGGTGCACTGATTATCAATTTACTAACTATAATAAGCAGTAAAATACTAAGACTAGAGTGAAACCTGGTTATTTTCAAAGAGTATAACTGTTTTGGACAGTTTTACTATGAAGAAATTTAAGAGAAGGATGAGGATTTTCTTTTTGGAAGAGAAATGGCCTCTGTTTATCCTGAAATTGGGTGGAAAGAGCCTCTGGACCTGTTCGCATAGGAAGAGTGAATAATTTTAGCTTAAAACAACTGGCTTGTGGCTCTTAAACTTCCTGTGAAGCCTTTATTGTGATCAGATGTTGTTTTAAAAGCACATCTGCGAAGCTTTCACCAATACAGGGTGAGGAATTTCTTTTGGGAACCGCATAGACTTCTTCTCATGTGTGTGACACTTGTAATTCTGTATAGAACCTGTATGGCTACCCCATACTGGAAAAAATGTGAGCTATTGAAGGATAAAAAAGCTCCTTTGTAGAATTCACATCTCATATTCAAGGATATGGGATATTATCCCATAGTAAAGGTTTATTCACCCCAATGTGTGAGTTTAACCTTAAACCTGCCATACCAATGTCTGTTTTAAAGATGATGAGCTCAAAAATGGTTCATTGTGTAATCCTGGATTATTTCCAAAATGGTATTCTATTTTGTATGTATATCCTTCAATATGGAAAAGCTATATCACCTTTGAATACCATCATTCATATATGGATTTACCTTGAATTCTGTATAGAGCTTATTTTCTCCATAACTTTTGTTCTAGATGAGATATGAGGATATGGAATGCATCATCAGAACTCCCTGATTTTTCTCTTTCCAAAAAATATCACACTCTAGGTATCTCACACTAAAAACATAGAAGTTAGATGAGGGGTGAATATTTTATTCAGATTACTTTGGCTTTGATTTGGCCATAGCTTCTGCAATTTTGGTGATAGCTTGACTTAGCTAGTACCATTAAATATCTATGACTGAGAGCCTCAATCTAAATACCAATTTGATGAGGTTCTGTCTCTTTCTATGGACAAATATGAGACATGAAAATTAAGGTTTATTCTCAGCAACTGCTTTGAGCCTGAATAAATTTGTTATTTTTTGTCCTGTGGTTATGGGAGCTATATATTTGAAAAGAGGTGACTTCCCTCTTTCATTGAATACCAATTATGAGGTATTTTGACTCTGTTTTGCTCTTCATGGTATTTTATTCTACCATTGGTTTATGGTATTTTGGCTGTCATGCTTCTGCTCTGCTTTTGAGTCACAGGCTGACAATATACCGTGTTTTAAGGTGAAAAGTTTCAGAAAAAACATCCTAAAATCATTCAAAAGGAATTTATATTGGCTTAAATTATACTTATGAATATGAATTTATTGAAAATCAACTTCACTGTCATGACCAAAGCAACCTGAAACTCCTAGACTGAGCCATTTTTATTGATAATAATATTGCAGTATATTTTTATATTCAAAGGTTGTGTAAATTTAGAATGAGAAAGGAATACAATGGTCTCAAGATCAATAAAATGAACTGAAAGAGAAAAGTTGAGCTTTTAGAAAGTCAAAACTGTACCCAAACTAATTATAAGTGTAATGCAGGTTATTTGGTATTTGAAAATGAAAAAGAAGTTTTGTAATCACATTCAATTTTTATTCAAATTGATATATAATCAGTGACAGTCTTGAAGTATGCTATAAATACACAAGGAAGTCACAAAGAAACTTAAATAAACATTTTAATATTCAAAACCTACAGCTCATGTGAATTCGTTTTTCACAGATAAGATAATAAATAAGTTTCTTTTGAGTCAGTAAATTGATGTAGCCAAGACTATATTTGAACTCTAAACAAAAGAATCTACCTAAATTAGCTTCATAAGGGAGTGTAGCTTGAATTCACTTCATGAGGTGTTCAAGTGTAAAATGCTTCAAAAACTTATAAAAAATATTACTTAAAGATTTATGTAATTTTTTCTCATTTTCATGCCAAAATAATGGGATTATAATAATCTCCATGTTACATATGCACTATTATAATTTTCATTCATGTTTCTTACACTTCATGCTGATTTATTTTTACATATGCTTTTGCTATAGCCCTAATGAATACAGATCTTTGGGCTGCAATTACTATTTTGATATAAAAAATGGTTAAAGGGAAAAAATACAGAAATGTGAGTGAGGGTACTCAACTCCCAAGGCCTCTGGGGCATAGAAAGCTCCAGATTTTGAATAAATAGCTTATAATAAAACAATAAGTCAATGAAAAACTTTTGGTAATTTTCTACTAAGCCTAGATCCCCTTTAATCATGAGAAAATAAGCACCTCTTACTCCTGTAACTACTTTGTTTCCTGATGATTTACCATTTCTAAACAAAAATGGATTAATTAAAACATTTAATACACCATTATCCATGTAATTACTCCATGGTAACCAGCTGTCATTATACTATAAGCTCCCAACATATAGAAAATGAGGGAAATCTTCAAATATCAATTAAAAAGACAATTATTGATCAATACATGTAAAGGTTTCAGGAAAATGGGAAGTTTTGTGATAAATAATTTCAAAAAACTATGACTTCGATATTCTCAATTGAAGCTTTTACATACAGAAGACTTTTGATATCTCTATCTTAAATTATGAATCTTTGAAAATTTGAATAAATGACAGCTGCTTATATAATCTCCAAAAAAGTTTAAGAATTTGAGGAAGGCATTTTTATTTTGAAAGGAAAGAAGATTTATGGTAGTATATGAATCATTTCTCAGCCATAAATGGGTTGTGTGATAGCAAAGCCTTCCAGAGTTCAACAAAGGGAGTCTTTCCCAAAAAATTATATCAAAAAAGGTGAAAGATTGGTGAATAATACAATTTTGTAGATTGAATTCCACGAATGTGACAGTACTCCTGGGTACAGGCACTAGGTCTCAAAGTGCAGATAGCTGATGGTCTTACCAATAGCCTCAGCTCTTTTGAGCTATATTACCCACAACAGGCCCCTACAAAAAACCCTCAAGGAGTCGGATACTTGTTTTTCATGGAAAGAAAAATCCCAGAGGTTTAGGTTTTCACCAGTCACCCTCTTTCTATAACTGGAATCAAACAGATTATGCAGGTACCTGGTTTATTCCCACAGAAATTCCTGACAGACCACAGAAAGGTAGACTCTTTCCGAAAAGGCTATTAAAACAGGTGAAATTCTGGTCAATACTATCAGAATTTAGATAAAACTGCATAAATGTGACAGGCTGGAATACATATAGAATAACTTGATTTATTCATAATGATAATTTTATGTGAAAGCAAGTGATGAAATCATAAATACAAGTATATTGATTGGTCTCTCACATATGTTCCCTCAACTTAACACCTTTTAATACCTCTTTGAGATTTTTTGGTCTTAGAAAAAGCCTAATATTTATGTTTTTACAATATTCGTCTTATAATCAATTGATATGATGAAGTTGAACAAGGCCAAACACTTTAAAATATTAGAAAATTAATCTCTAGTGTTTTGAATAATTTTGGACTATCAAGAGATATTAAATCAAGAATGTTAATATTTTAAAAAAGCATCTTAATACTTAGAATTTTAGAAAACCGTAGTATAAAACCACATGAACTGTTTTGAAATTTATTCGAAAATCTTAACTACTTTAATTCTATATAATTCCAAAGTGTTAATTTTTTTTGTGTTTATTTCTGTTAAAAACACCTTATGAGCTTTTGAGCTTATATTTGTTGTTTTATATTTTAATAAATAAGTCCCCTCATACTGAATTTCTCTAAAAACTCTTTTTATAGTGTTATTCTTAGTATGATTCTTCTATGATATTTTTTCAAAAGAGCTTCCAAGTAAATAAAAGCACTGTGGTGATGTGAAAGCTTTGTCTTAAGTGGTATCGACTTTGGTAGAGAAATATTACTCTTACCTTAATATTGTTTATAACATATTTGGGTGATAGAATAATAATTTTGAACAATTATCAAATACTTAATAATATTTTTGGTGGAAGTGATTATATGTCATGAATTAATAGCGTTATATTATAGACTTTAAATACTTAAACCTTCACATATTGTGGCTATAATAAGTATCTCTTTATTATATTGATCTTGAGGACAACCGCAGTTCTCAATGATCCAATTTTGACTAGTTGTTTCATAGAGAACTTCTATACTCAGATAGCTCATTCGCGTAAATGTAAAATCAAAAACTCTTCACATTTCAATAATTTAGGAATTGACTTAATCAATGTAAGAATTTTAATTTATGATTATTAAATATATCTTTAGCCTATATACTTATTTGTTTTCAAAGAAATAAAGAGATCAAAGTGTTCAATTTCAAAATACTTTTTTATGAATATTCAGTGTTTTACCTATGTTTTTATCTTCAAATTTCAGCTCAGATAACCAATTATATTATTTTATGAAGGAGCTACATCTATTGAAAGTAGAAGGTTCTCACTACCCTTAATAGCACAATTTGTTCATTAAAGAGAGAATTTGGATTTGGTCTTTCAAATATTGAATTTTTCTTAAATTTTAGATCGATGAGCTAGTGATTTAATATTTATACTAAAGGTCTTTTGGTTTGATTTAAATCCTATATAGTGTGAAAAGGTCTGGGTACTTTTTCAGTGATACTGGTGATCCTTGAGGCATATTTTGCGCACCAAAATAGGCCACAATCTTCTTCAAAGAAGTTGTTTAGTATCATGAACTAATACGTCATATTAATAATCATAATTCATCATATTAACACAGAAAAATATAGAGAGAGTGTATTGAGTGAGCAAATCAATTGATTTAAACTTAGATTTGGATTATATTCAAAATTTAACCCATGGTTGATCCACCGAGTGTGAAGCCAAAAACAGCTCTATGAAGTGCTAAAATGGAAAATAGTTCTAAAACTAATCATGAATACCAAATAAATTATCTTTTGAAGTGATTTTTTGTTGCATTTTTACACAAAAATAATGGTATTATACAGGAAAAAACATTACATAATTATTGGTCTTAGTAATATAAATTCTTATATAGTTTGGAGTTACTTTCTTGGTATATGAAGTTTGAATTTAAATAAAATGTGCTACATACCTAAGGAAAGAATTAATTATTTTCTCTTAAATATAGCTAAGGAACACAAAAGACAGTGAGGCGAGCCGGGGTACCTAAAATATGAGGATTAAAAGGCATATCCAACAAAAAAGCAATCATACAAGTCTTATATTCAATCAAGAAATTAATTGATATCTTTTGGGAGCCTTGCTACTAAAGATCAGTATGAATAATAATGAGATAATAGAAAATAAGGTACTATTTTGATGTTTCAAGGAGGTGATTAGTTCTTTAAAATAATGTAAAAGGAAAATTATTAATTAAATTAAATTAATTTGACAAAAGGGAGAAAGTAATTGTAACAACCATCCATCAGGGGTAAGGGTATTCATTCATACACCCACTCAAACACCCCAAACCAGCAAATCCAGTATCTGCATCAGCATTCAGTTTCAGCAATCTTCATTCTGAAACATGCATACAGCTTGGTACATCAATACAGCCTGTCAATACCTGTACAGGTTGGATTCACCCAATACAGTTTCAATACACCAATATGGAACTGTATGATCACTCAAATACACCACACCTCTTGTACAGGTTCTGTACAGCTGTACAGGACCTGTATTGGCCAGACTCAATTCAATCACCAATTATTCTCAAGAAAATTCTTCCTCTGGATCAAGGCTGGTGATTCTCACATATACCAGCCCCTCTTTCTCCCCCCTGGGGACTTTTCCCCAGTTAATTAATTTCGTTTATTTATTATTTTAAAGTTATTCTTATCCTTATAATTGGGTATTATAGTTATTTAATTTTAAGTTAGTCTTTGCCTTTTCTCTCTTCGCCTGTACAGTATGAGTTGGGTGGCCATATCCTTATTAACCCTCCTCTTTCCATTCTGACAGGTTGAAACCGTGGACTTGGACTTGTTTGTGGTTGGCTCTTCTATTCCTTACTCTTATTCTTGTTGCTGCTTTTTCTTATATTTTTTTTAGCAATTTATCTTTAACACTCTTCAGTGTGTTCCTTCTTACCATATCTTGAGCCCTCCATAAGTGAGTCCCAGTTTACTGAGTGCCAGGCCCTCTTCACTTCGAAGAGCCCCTGTGACATTAAATTAATTAACTCATATTTGATTCTTTCTTTCATTCATTTTATTCATCTCTCTCATTCTTCAATTATGACTTTTTCATGATTTTATGATTTTTATGATTTTTTCTCTCTCATCAATTTTCATCGCATTCATTTCATTCAAAATGAAAATTGATTCTTTTTCTCATTTCAAAAATTCTGCTGACCATTTCACTTTATTCTTTGTCATTCTCATTTCTCTTTTGTCTGAATTCAGGTTTTTATCAGGTTATTTGAGTGGAATTATTTGGGTTAATTGATTCATCATTCAGGGATTCTTATTGATTTGGGTTATTCAGTGACTTTGGTTTTGAAATTTCTCAAACTTATTGATTGATTCCTCAAGACATTGATTTCACCTCAAGACTTTGATTTGACTTTGATTGATTTGATTGATTGACTTGATTTGATTCCTCAAGATAGCCGATTTATCCTCAAGATTTTATTTGATTTATTGATTTGAATTTGATTCCTCAAGGAAATTGAATTGATTTTTGAAGATATTGATTGAAATCCTCAAGACTTAATTGATTTGATTTTGATTGACTTGATTTATTGATTGAATTTATTTCTCATAAGGATTTGACTTTGTCATTTTCACTCTTCAAGATTTATTCATATTGATTCACTTCAAGACTATTGAGTGATTTCTCAAGTTCATCAAGATTCTCATTTGATTGTTTGGGTCAAGCCTTATTTTATTCAAAGTATCATCAAGTTTTATTTCATTTTATTCAAAATGCCATTTCAGCATAGCCCCCCAGCCAAAAATACTAGATCCCAAAGAATTCAATCTGTTCTCACTCCTACAGCAAGGGCTCCTCTTGACCACACACCATCAGTTCATCAACTGAGTGCAGATTTGGACAGAGGACCACCAATGGAAGGAGCAGCACCCTCAAGAAGAGGTGGAATGAAATCTAGAAGATCAAGATCTTTCTCTGGACTTTTGGGTGGCTACCCTGGCATGTCTGAAGGTGCAAGAGCAACACAAGGGGAAGTTGAAGATGAAGAGGGGGAAGAGTCTGTGGAAGAGGAAGATTCTGGGGAAACTGAAGTGGCAGATGCCTTGGCAAATGCTCCAGAGGTGCCTCAGGGTTCTAATCTAGCCCTTTCTAGTCAACCTCTTGTCTCTCAAACTGATCCAAGTCTCCTCAAGATGATGGAGCAGATGACTCAATTCATGGGGCAACTCACTCAAGCAGTTTCTCCCAGGGACAATTCCAAAGCCCCTGCTTTCAAGACTCCATCCATGAAGGCACCTGATTCTTTTTATGGTACTCAAGCTCATAAATTGAGAGGATTTATCCAATCCTGTCAATTAATCTTCCATAATAATCCGGCAAATTTCTTCTCTGACAGGAAAAAAGTTCTTTACTCAACTTCTTTTCTCACTGGTAGAGCTGGAAAGTGGATTGAACCCTATCTCTCAAATATTTCCAATGAAGACCCTTCCTACCTCCTCAATAATTGGCCATTATTTGAATCTCAATTATTCACTCTGTTTGGTGACCCCAATGAAGTCAGGAAAGCTGAACAAGAGTTGGACAATTTGAGGATGAAGAAAAGTGGTCAAGGATTCCTTGTACATTGCAGATTTCAGAAGCTCAATGTCAAGAATTGGAGATTGGGGGGAAAGAGCTTATATCCATGTTTACAGAAGAGGATCGGCATCAAGATTATTGGATCAGTTGGCTTCTCACCCTGGAGCTTTTGATACTCTTCAAGAACTTATGGATGTCACCTTAGAATTAGACACAAGGTATCATGAGAGGCAAAAAGAAAAGGGTGGCAATCAAGAGAAGAAGCCTCCAGTCATTGGATCCAATCAATCTAGGCCTCCTCAAAACTCATCTTCAAAGAGGTCTCACCAGAAGAAGAACAAGAAGGGCAAGCAATTTCAAGCTTCAAAGGACAAACCCCATGCTGCTCTCCTCAATAAGGACAATAAATTAATCGGTTTTGAAAAGGAGAGGAGGATTAAAGAGGGGTTGTTTACTTATTGTGGTGGAAAGCACCCAAATGAAAAATGCTTCAAGAGACCTCAGAACAAGCCTGGGTCATCATCAAGAGGCTTCCCTAGCAAGCAGGGAAAAGCCTGAGTGGGAATCATGATGTGTTCAATGGTTCTCACTTATTTCCTTCAAGAGCACAATTGTGCACTCTGAATACTAGTGTCAAGAGATCTTTAAAATTTGTTATTTTCTCTTCTGTCTCTGATATTTATTATAGTATTCTCATTGATTCTGGTGCTACAAACTCTTTTATTGCAAAGAATTTTGTTCACAAGTACTCATTGACTCTGTCAGAGCTCCCTGAAAAGATTCCTCTTTTCATTTTGGATTTTAATGAATCCCCTGCCTTGTTCCTCACCTATTATACCAAGTGGGTAGTTGACTTGCCTTCCTTCCCAAGCTTTGAATGGGACTTCTTTATCATAGATTCACCCAAGGGAGAAGACCTGATATTGGGCTATGATTTTCTTTACCATTTTAATCCCATTATTGATTGGAAAAATGGATTGATCACCTAAGATTCTAATCATAAGGATTCTAGTGGTATTATTCCTTCTACTAGTAATGACTTAGCCACCGCTGTCAACAGTGTTGCTCTGGTCGGTGAACTTAAGACACCTTCCCTTCCTTCTTCTGTCCATATCCCTTCCATTACTCCCTCGCAGTCATTACTTCCATCAAGAGATGAAGTCTTCAAAGAGATAAAGGATGTTGGAGAAGACGTTGCCATATCTTCACTTCATCTCTTTCAAGGGGATATGGAGCTTCCTCCCTTATCTTTTCATGCATCCCTGGAGGAGCAGTGGGATGAGGAGGAAGAGCCAGAAGAACTTGAAACTGTGTTGAAGGTTGTTACTCCTGCTTATCACCAATATTTGGATGTATTCTCCAAGGTGAAAGCAGAGAAACTTCCTCCACACCGCGCCTGTGATCACCATATCGAATTGGAGGGCCTTCTACCTCCAATTAGTGTTATCTACTCATTATCAAATCAAGAGTCAGAAAAACTGCGGGCCTACATTTCAGAGAATGTAGAGAAAGCTTTCATTAGACTAAGCTCCTCTTCAACAGGAGCACCTGTCCTTTTTTTCAAGAAAGAGGATGGAGGTCTTCGTTTGTGTGTTGACTACCGCAAACACAATGCTGTCACTAGCAAGAACAGATTCCCTGTTCCTCCTATGAACCAGCTTCTTACCGTATTCAATGGTTCCACTATCTTCTCCAAGATAGATTTGTGTGGTGCATATAAACTTCTGAGAATCAAAGAGGGGGATGAGCACTTGACTGCCTTTAGAACCAAATATGGCAGTTATGAGTATTTGGTCATGCCATTTGGTTTGACCAATGCTCCTGCTTCTTTCCAAAATCTAGTAAATGATATCTTTGCACATTTTTTGGATGTGTTTGTTGTGGTTTATCTAGATGATATTCTGGTCTTTTCCAGTTCTGAGGAGGAACATGTCAAACATGTGGCCTCTGTCCTCCAAAGACTGAGGGACAATAATCTGTTTGCCAAAGCCTCCAAGTGTGTGTTCCATGCCTCAAGTGTGGAATACTTGGGCTATGTTGTTTCAAGTGATGGCCTCAAGATGGATTCTTCAAAAGTTCAGCAAATACTCAATTGGCCTCAGCCCAAAAACATCAAGGCTCTTCAATCCTTTCTTGGCTTTGCCAATTTTTATCGTTGTTTCATTAAAAATTATTCCAAAAAAATCACTTCTCTCACTTCCCTTCTCAAAAAAGATTCTCCTTTCATCTTCAATGAGGAAGGTCTTAGTCAGTTTCAAGCACTCAAAGAAGCTTTCACCTCTTCTCCTATCTTATCCCATTTCAATCCATCTCTACCTACTATTGTAGAGACTGATGCTTCTGATTATGCATTGGGAGCCATACTGAGTCAGGTGAATGACTCTGGAAAGCATCCCATTGAATTTGATAGTCGCAAGCTCTTGCCAGCTGAACTCAACTATGAAATTCATGACAAGGAACTCCTTGGCATAGTTTGGGCTCTCAAGCGCTGGGGAGCATTTCTTCTTTCTCTTTCCAATCCTTTTGAGGTCTTGACAGACCACTCTTCCTTGCAGTATTTCATTTCTTCCAATGTTCTTACTCGTCGTCAGGCCCATTGGGCTGAATTTCTCTCAGAATTTCATTTCACTATCACTTACCGCCCAGGAAGGCGGGCCACTTTACCAGATGCCTTGTCACGTCGGGACGACGTGTACCCAGAGAGGGGGGGGACTTCATCAGTAAGAATCCTCATAATTTTCATCAAGTACTTAAGCAAGATGGAATTCAAGAGTCAAGATTCTTCTCAATCAAAGCGGAAATTTTCTCAGATTTAGTGGACAAGATTCAAAAAGAAGTATGGCAAAACAAAGACTATAAAGAAATACTCAAGCAACTAGCAAGAGGTGAATCAGTTCCAGATTATTCTCTTGAACCTCAAGCCAAGTTATTATTATTCAAAGATAGAGTGGTAATCCCAAGCAATGAAGAACTTCAACTCAATATTCTTTAAAAGCGTCATGACTCACCATTGGCTGGCCACCCTGGCCAGGAGAAGACCCTCAAGCTCATCAAGAGGGATTTTTATTGGGCTGGCATGAATCAATTCATCAAGGACAATGTGTCCTCATGTCAGCAATGTTCAAGAAACAAGAACATTCATCACAAGAAGTTTGGATTACTCAAGCCTCTTTCAATTTCGTCTGGTCCTTGGAATTCATTATCAATGGACTTCATCACTGAATTGCCACTGTCAAACAACTTTGATTCAATCTTAGTAGTTGTGGACAGATTCTCAAAAATGGCAATCTTCATTCCAACTTAGGGCACAATCACTGCTCTGGATTTAGCTCAAATCTTCATTAA
This sequence comes from Austropuccinia psidii, assembly GCA_023105745.1. Classification (NCBI taxonomy): domain Eukaryota; kingdom Fungi; phylum Basidiomycota; class Pucciniomycetes; order Pucciniales; family Sphaerophragmiaceae; genus Austropuccinia; species Austropuccinia psidii. The sequence continues at coordinate 30,236,806 of JALGQZ010000011.1, forward strand.
TCATGTACTTTCCAAGCATGGACTTCCAGTCAGTATTGTCAGTGATAGAGGATCCTTATTTGTTTCATCATTTTGGATTCAATTGTGTCAGAAGCTCAAGATAGCAAGAGATCTTTCAACTGCCTTTCACCCTGAAACAGATGGACAGACAGAGAGGGTAAATCAGATACTAGAACAGTACCTTTGGATGTATGTCAGCTATCATCAAGATGACTGGTACACCTGGCTCCCTCTGGCTGAATTTGCCTATAATAATGCAGAACATTCATAAACCAAGCAATCACCTTTTTTCACCATTTATGGAAGAAATCCTAGCTTTGACTCAATCCATATTTCTCAAGACTCACCTGCTGGAAAGTTATCAACAAAACTCCAATCAGTACAGCAAGTTGTCAAAGGAGAATTAGAGTCAGCAATAAGGAGCTTCAAGAAGTATGCAGATAGAAATAGAGCAATTCCACCTGATTTCCAACCTGGGGACAAAGTATGGCTAGCTTCCAAGAACATCAAGACAACAAGACCCACCAAGAAATTATCAGAAAGATGGTTGGGACCTTTTGAAGTTCTGAAGAAGATTGGCAGTCATGCATATCACCTCAAGTTGCCTCAGCAATGGAAGACAGTTCACCCTGTATTCCATGTGTCCTTATTAGAACCAGTGAAGCATTGAACTATCCCAAATCGTCATCAATTGCCGCCACCACCAGTTTTAGTGGAGCAGCAAGAAGAATGGGAAGTGGCTCAGGTTCTGGACTCAAAACTCAAAAGAGGTAAATTATGGTACCTTGTAGAGTGGAAAGGGTTCAGTGAAGACCCAGAAAGAACCACTTGGGAACCAGCTTCAAACCTTACCAACTCACCAGATCTTGTCAAGGACTTCCACTCATTGTATCCAGACAAGCCTGGTTCAAATACCTCAAGAGTTTGATTTATGGTGCTTGGTGGGGAGAAGAAGTTATGAAAGTAAGTTCCTCTCCTGGCATGCACCTTTAAGGGGGTATTCTACCCATATGTTGATGTAAGAATCACCTTGGCCACTTTGTGAGCACTTGTCAATTCTTTGGACAGGTTGAGGAAGCATACAACACCAATACCCCCCGATTTGGACCTTATCAAGATATGGCCAAATATTCCTTTCTTTGTTTCTTTTCTTTCTTTTCATTTATCATTTCAAATTATGCCAATCATCATAATTCAAGACATTCATTACTTCAAGTCATTTACGGCAATTCTTTTCAGAAGTCATTTATGGCAATTCATCTCAGAAGTCATTTATGGCAATCTTTTCAATTTTATGGTGCTTGGTGGGGAGTGGAAGTTATGAAAGTAAGTTCCATCTCCTGGTATGCATCCCTGAGGGTTCTACTTCTTGTAAAACATCACCTTGGCCACTCTGTGAGCATCAAATGCTTGGTTTTCATTTTCAGACACTTTTTGGCCAGAATCAAGCAACTCACTACAAGAAGGACCAACCATCAGGATTTTTCTTTATTTCTTTCTTTACTCTTGTTTTCTGTTATTCTTTATTTTTCTTTCTTTATTACTTGTATAATTTTCATTCTTTTATTTCTTAAAGCAGCAGCATCCCCTCCCAAATCATGTATTGGGAGGCTCCATTATTTTATTTTTTTCATTTTTTAGTATTTATAAGAGTGGGGATAGGAGGCAAACGAAACACAAACAAGGAAAAGGAAACTAGTTATCTCTACCCAAATCATCAAAAGTTCTCTGGAAATCATTTATCAACTCATCTTCATACCAGGCAAATTTTGCAGCAATCTCTTCAGAAGCAGTACCCGGAATAGTCCTGTCATGGGCATACATAATCACCTCTCTGCTATTCCTATCAACCCTCCTGAACAATCTGGCCACAGCATCTTGACTTTCACTAGCCGCGTTGGGATCTTCTCTGGGAACCCGGATAGGCCAACGTTATCTTCTTTGAAAAACTTGAGCGGCGGGAAACAGCAGAGGGGACAATCCAGCTCTTCTTCTGATGGAGTTGACGGGAGGTGTTTACGGGTGAGTTCCTGGGCTGTTGAACTGGGGATGGTCTTACTGCTGGGTTCAAGGCAGGCCTGGTGGTGTGGGAAGTAGTTGGTGAAGGAGGAGGAAGGGTTGTAGGAATGGAGGCAAGCATTGGTTGGAAGGTTCTTGGAGTACTGGGAATGACTTGACTTTGGAATCTGGTGTTGGCAAGAGGTTGAGAAGAGGAATTGCTGGATGGATGGCCAATGGAATGAGGAATAACTTGAACTTCTTCACCATCCAACTCATCACTTCCTTCAGCATCTGGATCTGATGGGGAATCAACAATTCTTCCTAGCTTCTTCACTACTTTCACCACTCCATCAGCATTGGTCCTTAAAATTGGATTTTCTGAGCTGTAGTGGATGGGCCTACCACCAATTGGAATGGACCCTCCAACATTAGTCCATCTGGCCACATCCCTCTGCCTGGAACCAGTCACTACATCAAGATATCAGCACCAATTCAATCAAAATATGCAAATCACTCACATTGAGAAAATCCAGAAGTGGCATCAGGGGTAGGCTCCTCAAGAATGGGGAATTCCTGCCCATAAGGCCCATCTTTCCTGCTCCATAAGTGTCTCCTGACCTGGGACAAAGTCAATCCGGCATGGCGGCATGGCTTCTTCCCAACAAAACAAAAATGGCATTTTGATGATTGAGGATTGTAATGTTGAAAGCAATCCTTTCCCTTGGCTAAACACTCAGTACAGGCAGGATCAAGAACTTCAACTGCTCTGAACCCATCATATGTTTGGGAAGGATCAAACTGGCCAGAAGACGCCATGGAAAGGGAGGAAAATCAACTGAAGACGCCAGAACCATGAAGAACAGACGGTGGCAGTGCAGAAGGGGAAGATTCAGTGAGTTCAGTCAGTTTGGAGCTCATAACTGAAGAATATGCAAGCAGAAGATTCAAGACGTCAGAATCAATCCACTCCATATCAGGAAAAAAGAATGTGCCCTCAAGGAAATGGGGCCATAACTCAATTATGCCCCCCCTCAAAGCCTCTAAGGTGAAGGTTCATGCCCCTTTGGGGCTGAACTCATCACCCAGGGCCTCCCCTGCAATTTTGGGGAGGCCAGGATCTTGATGGTCCTGGACCCCATCAATGGGTCCAGGCCCTGTATGGTGAACTTTTTATGCTTTGGCCATTTCTGGGCCCCTTGGTCACCCTGGGTCCCCAGCAAATTTGGGCCCAGGGGCTCCATTAACCCCCATGGACCGTGGACCACGGCGTACGGCCCACCGACCGTAGGACCCCACAGGCATGAAAAGGCCAATTTTGGCCAAAAATCACATAAAAGGCCAAATTCACCAAAACACCCAAAAAGGCCAAATTCACCAAAACACCCAAAAAGGCCAAAAGGCTATAAAAAATCAAGATATGTCAAGAAGCATCAGGGTAAAGGCCACAGCCCAAAACAACTTGGAGGGCTGTGGAGGCCATTTCCATGGGTAATGGGGACAAGACCCCTTGGAGGAAATAATTTCAATATTGCAATGGATTAAGCCTTGCCCAATGAGTACACTTCATATACTCATTGGGCATCATTTTTTGAGCACAAGAGCTCAGTGGTCCTTATTCTGGGATATATCCCAAGGCCACATCTCAAGGGCATGGTTGATTGAATCAGAAGAAAAGAAATGCATACTTCAAAGTGGAATACTTACTCAAACTTGGAAAAAGGGGGGAATCAATTGAAATTTGGCAGAGAAGAAGTAATGAAGGATTTTCAGGATAATGGTCAAGAGGGAAAGAAAATTAAAAAAGAATTTCTTTGAAAAAAATGTGGGGATATTGAGATGCCACTCAACAGTGGCAGGGTATTATGGTGTTCAGGAGCCCACCAGTTTCAAGAGGGGGATACTGTAACAACCATCCATCAGGGGTAAGGGTATTCATTCATACACCCACTCAAACACCCCAAACCAGCAAATCCAGTATCTGCATCAGCATTCAGTTTCAGCAATCTTCATTCTGAAACATGCATACAGCTTGGTACATCAATACAGCCTGTCAATACCTGTACAGGTTGGATTCACCCAATACAGTTTCAATACACCAATATGGAACTGTATGATCACTCAAATACACCACACCTCTTGTACAGGTTCTGTACAGCTGTACAGGACCTGTATTGGCCAGACTCAATTCAATCACCAATTATTCTCAAGAAAATTCTTCCTCTGGATCAGGGCTGGTGATTCTCACATATACCAGCCCCTCTTTCTCCCCCCTGGGGACTTTTCCCCAGTTAATTAATTTAGTTTATTTATTATTTTATAATTATTCTTATCCTTATAATTGGGTATTATAGTTATTTAATTTTAAGTTAGTCTTTGCCTTTTCTCTCTTCGCCTGTACAGTATGAGTTGGGTGGCCATATCCTTATTAACCCTCCTCTTTCCATTCTGACAGGTTGAAACCGTGGACTTGGACTTGTTTGTGGTTGGCTCTTCTATTCCTTACTCTTATTCTTGTTGCTGCTTTTTCTTATATTATTCTTTTAGCAATTTATCTTTAACACTCTTCAGTGTGTTCCTTCTTACCATATCTTGAGCCCTCCATAAGTGAGTCCCAGTTTACTGAGTTCCAGGCCCTCTTCACTTCGAAGAGCCCCTGTGACATTAAAAATGATTTTGGACTAGTATCCAAGATATTACCTCATGGCAACAGGCTTCTATATCACTTGCAAATATTTACATATAGAAAATGAGGTAATAATTGAAAAATAATTTGAAAGAAAATTCTAGGTCAAGAAGATGAAGAATTTTTTTGTTATGAGAAGCATTCAAGACTACCTAAGGAAGTAATTATAACTTTCAAAGATAAATTAGAAATCTCAGTTGAAGTACAGTTTTGATGATTCCACATCAAAGACAGCAACTTTGAGCACTCACAGAAAATATGAACTGTGATGAAAATAAAAGGGGAGTGGATCGAGTGAGGAAATATATAATTTATTTTTGAATTAGAGAATATTCTAGGAATAAAATTCATTATAGTTTAGAAATAAATGGGTTGATAGCCAAATAGTATTTCATAACTGGGTAACGTTAATGACCTGAAATAGCAAAAAATGATGCAATGATATATGGAAAAAAGTTCATTTATAATTAGTTTTTTGGGTTAATTTTCTTTCATTCTCTGGAAGCTTTTTGGAAGGCTTAAAAAGCATTATTTAGCTTGTTTTTTGCAAGAATCACTAAATAATCAACCAATTAAATAATTATATATTAATATACTGAATTAAGTTAGTTATTTTATTATAATCAATAGGTTTTATGCTATTTTATTTTACAAAAGAGTTGTAAAAAAGGAATATTCCTGTTAAGATAGTGTTGTAACTTCAAATTTCTTTATATCTGCTATTTTCTCAAATCTAGATTTCTTGAATTGAAAAAAGCTATGGTTCTGTATGGGATCTTAGTAAGTGCTCAGTCCTTATATTGAATATTTCTCTCAAAGAGTAACTAGAACTACCCTTTCAAAGGGTAACTCTATTTTGAAATAACTTTATACCATTTTTGAAAGATATATATCAATATATACATGTAATAAATTCTAGTATAGAACCTTATTCCTATAATATCATTGGTATTATATAACAAGTAAATGAAATAATAAAGTATTCAAATTTTGATGTTGGGCTATAATCACTTTTATTATGTTTTTCATAAGAAAAGTAATAGTAATTTTATTGATAGTAGTATTATCAAGATTTTCATAGACAGATATTTTCAGGATTACTATATGATATAGCTGTTTATCAGCTATAACTATGAAGGCAACATATAAAGTTAGGTCTAAGAAAGATATTAAGCCTATAAAAATTATATCAGTTATGATGAGTAATGTGAAGAGGCCAGGTTGCAGTAGCTGTAAGTTTATTATCTAACATAAAAACGAAAACAAACGTCATTATAATTTTAATGATTTAGCTTCAAGGTTAATAATATTTAAAATGGCTATAGAATATACAAATAGATTACTTAAGTATAAGGTATATTTCTCAAAAAACCATAACCTTTTTGGAGGAAGGGTATCTGCTCACAGCTCTTAAGTTCTCCAGTAGTCAATATTTTCACTCCAGAAGGACCACTTGTTATCAAAAGACCTTTTAAAGAACAGTTTGGTGAATACAGAGGAAGAAACTCAGGAAGAGGCTACCTCAGAAGTCTTGTAATGATAATTATGTATCAGAAACCACAAACATAATTTTTGAAAGGTAATTATAAATAATATTAGGTGTTTTTAGTCCATTAAGACATGTAATTGAGGAATGATGGCCTTATAGGTTAGTACAAATCCTGTACACCTACTTGTGGATTGAAAATATTAAAGACCAGATATCTCAGCCAACTTCCAGGCTGGAGGGAAAATAATAAAAAGTAATTCAAAGGAATAATTAGCTCCTCAACTATTTGTTCTTTCTGTCTTTTCTTAATTTCCAACACAGAAGATATGAGGGATGAAATATTTTCTTTTTTTAAATAACTCTGTATTAGATCTGAAGACCATTCCAAACAAGATATCATAACTACAATCGGAAATATTGAAGAGCTTTTGAAAAGAAAAAGGTCCTTCTAACTTGGTTAAAGCCTTTAATTTCAGGGAAAAACTTCCAACCAGTAAATCTGGGTCAGTTTTTGACATAAAAGTATGGTAAGTGGCCAAAACTAAAGGACTAATTGAGCTCCTCAAAATGGCTGCAAAACCCCTCTCTTAATTCTCAAGGTGTTCTCATGAAGTAAGGGTGCCTAAAAATTGTAATGTGTGGATATGAAACTTTGATTAAAAATTAAGTACTTCCCCTGTCCTCAAAGTTTTTATAAGGTAAAATTCACTTGAAAATAGTAAATTTTGATATTTTTAAGACAAAGCATGCCACGTTTATTGTTTTTAAATTATTTAGTATAAAAGGATGATATTACAAAGATTTATTGTTTCACCAAAAAATAAAAAGTTATTCAAAAATACTTTACAAGAGATATTTATTGCTACAAGAGAAATTTCTTCAAGAGAAATTTCAATTGAAGTTAATTGAGAAAGGGATTGCAAGAAATTCGTCAGCCTGTGACTCAAAACCAGAGCATAAGCATGACAGCCGAAATACCATAAACCAATGGTATAGCCAAGCTACCACCAAGATATGGAACTGAGCCAAATCAGATCAAAAGGTATCAAAAGAAAGAGGAAACTCACCTGTTTCTGAAAATATAAGTCCCATCACCATAATACAAGGAATAACAGTTATTCCTGCTCAAAGTTATTGCTGAGCATAAACCTTAATTTTCACCCCTCATATAAAATCCAGATGTAGAGGCTTAACCCCATCGAATGGGTATTCAAAATAAAGCTCTAAGCCAGGGCTATCCAATGGTACCAGCCAAACTGAGCTAGCACCAATATTACTGGAGTTATGGTCAATTTCAGGCCCAATAAGGGTGAACAAAACATTCACCTCGCATCTAACTTCTACAGTCTTAGTGTGAGATACTTAAAGTGGGGTCTTTTTTGAAAGAGAAAACTCAGGGCTATCTGATGGTGTCATCCATTTCCCCATAGCTCAACTAGAACAAAAGTTATGGGGCAAATAAGCTCAATACAGCTTTTTGCCTATACCACGCAAATGTACAAAAATCTTGTACATGGGATAACTTTGCCATATTTAATGATACCCATATAAAATGAGGTACCATTGTCTAGAGCACATAAAGGGATACACACTGACCCAATTTTGAGGTTGATATCTCAATAATTGACAAAGCTAGGGCTGTTTGGATGTCCGATTCCCACCTGCTGTCATATAAAGCCTTACCATGGGATAATATCGCAAAATCATGAATATGAGGTGTCAATTAGACAAAGGAGCTTGCTTTTACTTCATTACCTCATATGTCAGTCAATACTGGAGTCCCATACAGCTTCTGTACAGCATTCTCCGCGTCATACACGTCAGAATCAGGCTGTAAGGTCCCCAGATGAAACCTTTCACCCTGTGTTGGTGAAAACGTTCCAGATGTGGTTACAAAGCCACATCTGAACCAAATACAGGCTGTACATGCTGTTTGCAAACCACAAGCCAGTCCTAGAGAATGCAAAATTTTCACTTCCTCTTTGTGGAAAGGTCTATCACCATTTCCACCCCATTTCAGGATAAAAAGGAGGCTTTTCACAGCCAGAATTGTATCTTCATCCCTCCCTTGAATATCCTACGTAGTAAACTGTCAAAAAAAGCTTTACTCTTGGGTAATAATCAGTTTATAATTATAATTTCAATTATTGTAGCTCTTATGATAGTAATCCAACTGGTAAGACTGCACCCTGGGTTCTCAATAGCGCTCACCACCACTATTATCCAATAGTAGAACCCTTTTATTATATTTTAAAACCATCATCTTCAATCAAAATCTCTATTCTAAATCATTTTCTATGTGTCACACTCATAGCGTTAGTTCTAAATAGCCTAATTACTGCTTTAACATAGACTCTATCTGACAAAATTAATATGAGAATAGAGTCTCTAAAAAGAATATTTATGGGAAAAAACAGGCAAAGGTTACCAGAGCTAATTTAGAGACAAAGTGACAAAGTTAACAATGATGAAAGATGCTTTAGTTCACTTTTGGGCAGGTTCAAGGGTAGAGATGATCATAAGAGTTAATAAACATTATTATAGAAATTTTTCATATGGTTAAAAGGTTGAAAAAGATTTCAAAAGTCTGGTTGGAATCTTCCATTGATTGTTCTAATAGTGTTTAAAATGATTATCGAAGGATAGAATTATAACATGAAGTGAAAAGTGGGGCAAAGAAGACATTCTTTGCTAGACATAAAGTTTATTACTCCAATAAATATTTCACAACAATGGGAAAGATCCACTCAATTGGTGTGTATGGAAGTTCCAGCCTGACCCAATTGGCCCCTGGTGGTGTGAAATGGCTTTTGGGACACACCCACCTTCCCTGGCCATATCCTGAACCAATGGCCTATTAGCCAGGTTTCCACCTCACTAGACCCCAGGCCAATTACACTTATTTTGGGGATGGGGTGTCTTTGGCCCCTTCGGCAAACTCCAGGGCCTCTGGCCCACCCTTTTTGATTAGGGTTTTTTTTTGGCCTGAATGGCCTTTTTAGGCCATCCATAAATCATGGCCTGCAGGTTGCAGGCTGTTGGACACATATCCCGGCCCATGGACTGTGGGACACCTTAGGCCCCTTCTGGCCTAAGTAAAATAAAGCCAAAAGGGGCAAGAGGTCACCTCAGTGGGTTCAAAACCACATTTTGGACCACCTGGACCCCAATTCGCAACCAATACCCAAGGGCCCAAGATGGCCATAAAACCATTTTGGGCCACATTTGGCCTTGGCACTGCCACCATCAAGCAGTAGCCTCTGGCAATCACCAGATTTACCACAAAATGGGATTCAGGGTATGTGTCATAATCAGTAGTGTTTTGATCATTAAGAATCTTGTGAGCTTTGAGGTATATTTTACATATCCAAATGGGCCAAAGAGAATTTAAAAATGACTTATGGAATATAGAAAGCCAATGAGTCATGTATATATGCAAAATGCATCATTTTTTATATAGAAAAATATGAAGAGCCTTTTTGCAAGTAAGAAAACTCATGGATTTAACGCAAGATTTGGATTCCAAAATAAAATTCACTCAGAGTAACTTGATAGCATTAATAATATTAAAATTGACTCTATGAGGTGATAATATGTAAAATACTCCAAGAACTCATCATCAATACTGCATCAAAGAATTGTGATTTTTTTGTTTTTTGAATTTTCAAACCAAAATAATGGGATTGTTGAATCTCACAAGCTACATATGTCCCAAGATTAGTGTTATTCACATTTGTGGAAGTTAAAAAAACTGTATTTCTGCATAAAGCTTTGATACACCCACATTGGACATTGGTATTTAAGCTTGGATTACTATTTTTCAAAATGAAAATACTTTCAAGGGATAAAAGACTTCAAAGAGAGAAAGTTTACCCCTCCCTCTAAGGACTCTGGAGCATAAAAAATTGGAGAGCTTAGACACACGAGCTATCTTAGCAAATTAGTAAGCTAAATAATTCCAGTAACACTTGTACTAAGCTTAGATCCCACTGAATTGTGAGAAAATAGCAAATAAGGTCCTATGTTGATGTGACAAGGAGGTAATGTAAGGTTTGTCTATGAAAACATTAATAATGATACTTATTATTAAGAATACTATGCCTTTTCCCAAATGAGAATATAATATTGTCAGCCTGTGACTCAAAACAAGAGCAGAAGCATGACAGCCAAAAGACCATAAACCAATGGTATAGCCAAGATACCACCAAAACATGGAGCTGAGCCAAATCAGCTCAAAAGGTATCAAAAGGAAGAGGAAACTCACCTATTTCTGAAAAAATAAGTCCCATCACCATAGGACAAGGAATAACAAAGTTATTTCTGCTCAAAGTGATTGCTGAGCATAAACCTTAATTTTCACCTCTCATCTAAAATCCAGAAGGAGAGGCTTAACCCCATCAAATGGGTATTCAAAATGAAGCTCTAAGCCAGGGCTATCCAATGGTACTAGTCAAACTGAGCTAGCACCAATTTTACTGGAGTTATGGTCAATTTCAGGCCAAATAAGGGCGAACAAAACATTCACCTCTCATCTAACTTCTACAGTCTTAGTGTGAGATACTTGAAGTGGGGTCTTTTTGGAAAGACATAATGAGGGCTATCTGATGGTTTCATCCATTTCCCCATAGCTCAACTAGAACAAAAGTTATGGGGCAAATAAGCTCAATACAGCTTTTTGCCTATACCACGCAAATGTACAAAAGTCTTGTACATGAGATAACTTTGCCATATTTAATGATACCCATATCAAATGAGGTACCATTGTGTAGAGCACAAAACGGGCTACACACTGAACCAACTTTGAGGCTGATATCTCAAGAATTGACAAAGTTATGGCTGTTTTAAGGTGAGATTCCCACCTGCTGTCATATACAGCCTTACCATGGGATAATATCCCATAACCATGAATATGAGGTGTCAAATAGACAAAGAAGCTTGTCTTTACTTCAATACCTCATATGTCAGTCAATACTGGGGTCCCATATAGTTTCTGTACAGCATTCTATGCATCATACACGTCAGAATCAGGCTGTGAGGTCCCCAGACGAAAATTTTCACCCTGTATTGGTAAAAACTGCCCAGATGTGGTTTCAAAGCCACATCTTAGCCCAATACAGGTTATACAGGCTGTTTGCAAACCACAAGCCAGTACTAGAGAGTGAAAAAATCTTCACTTCCTCTATGTGGAAAGGTCTAGCACCCTTTCCACCCCATTTCAGGATAAAAAGGAGGCTTTTCACAGCCAGAATTGTTTCCTCATCCTGATCTTGAATATCCTACGTAGTAAACTGTCAAAAACAGCTTTACTCTTTGGTAATAATCAGTGTATAATTATAATTTCAATTATTGTAGCTCTTATTATAGTAATCCAACTGGGAAGACTGCACCCAGGGTTCTCAATAGCGCTCACCACCACTATTCTTCAATAGTAGAACCCTTTTATTATATTCTAAACCATTACATTAAATTGAAACTCTTATTTTAAACATTTTTCTATGTGTCACAGTCATAGTTCTAGTTGTAAATAGCCTAATTACTGCTTCAACATAGACTCCAGCTGACATTTTGGGGGCCTGGCCGTGTTTTAAACCTTTTTTGGACCCTTATAAGTGAGTTTTTCTCCTATTTCTCACTTTCTGACAATTGTTATAGTCTTTTTGGGCGTAATATTTCTTAAATATATATATATTATATATATATTTTTCTTTTTTTTTGGTATATATACCACTTTAAACTCATATTTTAAGAGTATCTGTCACATGGCTAATAACCACAAGACCCTTGTTTTTGGTGTGTTTTACATACAAAAACACTTACTCCATTAATACAGTCTCATTTTTTAATCAAAATAAGACACCTCATACTGATAAACCAACAGTTGAGGCGTGGTTGGACATATTGTTAACTCAATTTCCCTGTTACACCCCACTTTTGAAAGTTTATACTTGCTAATTACAAGTTATTCTGTGAGATATTGGTATACAAACAGTATACAAAATATCAGTAAGCCGTTTTTCTGACGTGGAATTGCTAATTCAATCACACCGTCATTATACAAGGGCACATTGTAGTAATATACAAGCTCAGAGGCCATTCTTAGATGTGCAAAACCAGAATTTTTTGAGAAGTCTTAACTGACATAAGCCCTATTTTTCCTGTTTTGATTCAGTGGAAGATGACTTCATACCACTTGAAAGCCAGTCACAGGCCAACACACCAGTGACACCCTCAGAACCAGAGGGCAGCAAAGGCAAAGGAAAGAGGCACAGTAAAGGCCTGATAACAGCAAAGAAGTGGACACCCACTGCCACACAGAAGAGTAGAAAGCGAAGAAATTCTGCATCAACACAAGGTAAACCAACCTTGATAACTTGTACAGGGAAAAGTACTATAATTAACGCAGTTGTAACCTCTAAAGGTAAATTGCCTGAATCAGCAGACAACAAATTTGTACAAGGCACATTCAAAGGTAGATACCCTAAGAAAATAAGGTTTTTGACTGCTTGCAAACACTAACATGTCACCTGTACACCTCAGAGATCCTGGCTTCCAAAGGAACCAACCAGAGGACAGAGAAGGTTTGTCCAGAACCAGAAGACCTGAAAGAGGACACCTTGGACACAGTAGTGGATGGAAAAACAATGAGGGAGATAATATCAACCCTGTCATTCACACTCCAACTCAATGGAGACCTCAAACCAGAGGACTGGAAAGACATGGATCAAGTTCTTCAGCTCCACAAGCTCCTCAAAGACTTATTCCAATGGAGCATGGACAGCAAGAGGTTCAACCTGGCATCTCACTGGGAAGAACTTGGAGCAAGTTGCCAGAAGATCTGTCTCAAAGAGATAGACTTCCAAGACCTGATGGTAATCACCAAAGGTTGGAATCCTACCAGGCAGTTCAGACTCCTGGAGGCAAGGGCACAGAGGATAAGGGAGAAGCAAGCCACTATACAAGCTATAGAAGAACAGTTAACCCAGACAGGGCCTACTCAGATTCCTTCAGGCTCACAAGAAGCAGGCCAAATCAGCTCTCCAGTGGCTTCACACCATTCAGAAACCAGCAGATCAGTGGCCAAGAGTCACCATTCTACACAGTTCCAGGAAGTTTCCAGGAGAAGGCAAGGAAACAAGGGCAAGAACAAAGCCTCCTTCAACCAGAGGAGGAAAGAGTCAGACCCTATGATTCAGAAGCTGTTGGATTTTGTAAAAGAAGTTCAAAAGAACCAGAAGTAGTTGTAAACCAATCTAGAATCAGTAGTCCTACTAATAGAAAAATTACCCCCACTCAGACTGAAAATAACATTGTCACATCTGAGAGTAACATCAACAGTGATACACTGTGGTTACAAATGTCCCAATATGCTGAGCAATCTGAAAAGCAGCTTGCAGAATTTGAAGCCAGCCATGAGAGGATGAAAAAATTACAAGCTTCCATGGAAAAAATAGTTAAAAATCTTCAAGAAGGACATGCTCAATTGAGCAAAGCCTCTGAAGAAACTAAAAAAACACTGAATCTAGTCTTTGAAGAACAACACCACAGCAAAAGGGACAGGGATTGTCTAGACCAAGACATAAACAAATTGTTTAATGTCTACCATAGCTTAAAGCCCCAAACACAAGGCCAAGTTATGGAGAATCCATATCAGCCAGATGACATGTTGATGAATAAGGCAAGATCTCCATCACAATACCAGGATGAATATGGCATGTCTTATTCAGAGAAGGAAGCCTTGAAAAAGCTTCCTGAGGCCTCAAGCTGGCCCAAATTCTCTGGATCAGGGGAATATGATCATATGGAGCTCATAGATTATATTGATGGACTCCTCATTGATGTACCATGTAAGGTGTGAATATGAAACTTTGATTAAAAATCAAGTACTTTTCCTGTCCTCAAAATTTGTATAAGGTAAAAATCAATTAAAAATAGTAAAGAATATTATTTTTAAGAGAAAACACGCCAATTCTATTGTTTATAACTTTATTAGTATAAAACAATAATATTATAAAGATTTATTGTTTTACCAACAATAAAAATCTATCCAAAACATACTCTACAAGAGATATCTTAAGGCTACAAAGAAATTTCTTCAAGAGCAATTTCAAATGGAATTAACTGAGCCAAAAACTGCAAGAAATTAATTGAAGAAAAAAGTCTTTCAAAATAATATTAAAGAGAAAACACGCTCAAAAGTGACCAGAGTGAATTTGGAAACAAAGTGACAAAGTTTACAGTGATGAAAGATGCTTTAATTCACTTTTGGGGTGGTTCAGGGGTAAAAATGATTATAAAAGTTACAAACAATGATTATAATGATTTTTTCACATGGTTAAAAGGTTTGAAATGATTTAAGGAAGGTGGTTGGAATCTCTTATTGATTGGTTCAACAGTGTTTAAACTAATTATAAAAGGAAAAGATTCTAACATGAAGAGAAAAGTGGGGCAAAGAAGACATTCTTTTATAGCCATCAATTCTCTTACTCCAAAAGTAAAATTTACTCTTGTCAGTCGTGAAAAACAGTCTGACAACAGAAAAGCCAATTATGGCATCATTGAACCCTGGTTTAGACCAAAAGGGCCGGTTAAGCCAGTTTTAGCCAGTTTAGACCCTTAAATCAGCCATTAATATAGAAATACCAGGCCTAGAGCCTTCAAAACACGTCAGAATATGTGTCAGAGGCGTAGAAGCCAGTTAGAGCTGTTTTTACTATGATTGTTTTATCTTAAGGGTAGTTTTACCCTCTTGGCAACAGCTAAAACTACCCCAGTTGCTATCAAAACCTCATCATCAATTAAGTCCACAGACCCTGTAACTCAATTCCAGGCCAAAGGTGATGAACTTTTGCGTGAATTATGACATCCCACGCCTGTCAGCAAGGATTTTGGGGGTCTAGCTCCCCCTTAGAGCTGGAGTTCCTTTCCCCCCCCGAATTTAATCTTTCCAATTTATTTTTCCTTTAATTCCTCATCATGTATTATACTTATAATTTACATATGTAATTCAATTGAATTGTACAGTACAATACAGTAATAATTGATACCTCATATGTAAATCAAAGTTCACTTATTTAATACATGCACACATTTTGACATTTCAATTGAACTCAATTGAAAATACTTCAATTCATCATAACTTTTAAACTAAACAAAACACCTCAATTTTAACACAAAAATTGATGGTTAACACCACATGTGGTGTGAATTAAATTAAGGTTTTGAGGATTTTCAACTTTTGTATTGAAAATACTAAAAACTTAATGTAAGCTTATTTAGAGTTGAGCTACAAGAATTTCCCTCAGAGGTGACCCCACCTGATTTTTTATGAGGAATCCAATGGTGAAATAGTTTTTATATGTTTATTTATTGGATAAAAAGTTATAATAAATTTTATTTAACTTTTTTCCAAATTTATTTATTTTTTCACAATTTTGTTAAAATTTCATTTTTACTTAATTTTTTTTAAGTATAAAGGTAATTTTATACTTTCAAAATTTAATGTATTTTTATTTTTAAATTGTAATTAATTTTTTTATTTTTAATATAATTTTATATTTATATTTTGATTTTTATTTTAATAATATAAATAAATTTCTTTTATTTATATTAATATGTTATCTTTGTATTTGTGGTCTTTTGGGTATATGAAATTACCTCTAAGGCTCACATACCAAGCATATCAGACTACTGGATTACTGCTAGATTGAATACTGCATTTAAAGGTCATGCTAGTATATGGTAAACAGAAATGAAAGAAATTCATGGCAGAAGAAACTGGCCATGGTGGAAGAGTCAAATCATCCAAAAGTACAGTAATGGAACTTGGATATGGCAGAAGACCACGTCATTTGAAAATGACAAATACTCAGTGGACAAAGATCCATATGGGTGGTGTCTTAGACAGTCTTAAAGACTTAAAGCCATTGATCCTCAGATGAAAATCCAAATGAGAAATCACAAGCTTGTGACACAACTGCCAGGAGAACTAGAGCATACAGTAAAACACAGATGCAACCAAAATTGCACTCTCGATGACATTTACAACTCCTTACAAGACATAAGGAAAAGGACTAATATAGGGAAATTCACCCCATGTAAGAGCTGTGGTTTCAAAGAGAAACAACCTTTCAGGGTAGAGTTTAAAGACAAAACCAATAAAGAGTGGCAGAAGTGGCAAAGAGAAGAAACTCTTGTCACAATTGTGGTTCAACAGACCACTATGCCAAAAACTGTCCAAAGGCAAAGAAAAAAGTCTATGCCATTGAGAAATTCTCAGAGTAGGAATCCCCAACAGAGGATTCTGAGTCAGACTCCATGGGTGATGCCATCAGAGAACAATCTGATTATGAACAGGACCCAAGAGAAGAATTTCTAGTGGAGTACCAAGGGGAAACTCCACTGGAAATTCAGGACATACTGTTGAAAGCAGGCATGCCACAGGATACTGCTAACAAAAACTTGTGCAAACATACACAAGATGCCCAAACATTCCTGGTTACACCAACTAAAGGAATGGCACATATACATGGCACAGCCACAAAAATGACTTTCTGTATTGACAATGCTCAGCACCCACTGATCATTGATAATGGAGCACACTGCTCCATAGTGGCCAGGAACTATCTGGATAACCACTTCCCAAATTGAGAAAAACAGCTCTTGCCCACTAAGGCAAAGAACTTTAACACTGCATCAGGGAAGATGACTTCCATTGGGACAATTATCAAAGAGATAATTATATCCCACAGGAAGGGTAATATCAGACTCAACCCAGAGTTTTCAGTGCTTAATGATGCCCACCTCCAAGGGTTTTTACTGGGAACAGATTACCAGAGGATGTATGGAATAGACATTTACAGCAGTAAAAATAGGAACATCACCATTGGTACTGACAAGGAAAAGAAATTTTCACTTGATATATACCAGATATCTTCTCAAGATCCACTAGAAGAACTTCTGAAGGAATTCAGAGAGGGACAGTTTAGCAATACCCTCACCAGTAAACAGAAACTAAGTTTACTGAAGATGCTGAGAAAAAACAGACCAGACTTTGCCATTGGTGAAGAACCATTAGGCAACATCAAAGGCCATGATATAGAGCTATATCTGGATGTGGAAAGACCTTATCCACCCATGCTTAGGAGACCTCCTTATCCAGAAAGCCTGGAAACCAGGAAAGAAATTGAGAAACATATCAATGAACTCCTGGACATGGATTTCATCAGGAGTATTGGAAATAATGAAATAGTGGAAATAACCACCCCTGTCCTAATCACCTGGCATGAAGGCAAGTCTAGACTGTGTGGAGAATTCTGCGCTCTGAAAAACTACACAAAAGCAGACAGGTACCCTATACCCAGAATACCTCATGCCTTGGATAAACTGGCAAAAGCCAAATACATAACCAAAATGGACTATATGAAAGGCTTCCACCACAATGAAGTTAAACTAAACTTCATTAAGTTACTCAGAATAATATGCCATATGGGTATATATGAGTATACCAGGATGCCATTTGGCATCAAAAATGCACCAGCCCACTTCCAAAGGATGATGGACACAATATTTCAAGAAGAAATACTGGAAGGCTGGCTGGTATTATATA
This sequence comes from Austropuccinia psidii, assembly GCA_023105745.1. Lineage (NCBI taxonomy): Eukaryota > Fungi > Basidiomycota > Pucciniomycetes > Pucciniales > Sphaerophragmiaceae > Austropuccinia > Austropuccinia psidii. The sequence continues at coordinate 30,254,584 of JALGQZ010000011.1, forward strand.
TTGATGATATCATTATATACTCAGAGACATGGGAAGACCATGTACAATACATAGACAGAGTGCTAAGTAAATGTACACCCATCAACCTGAAAATTTCACTCAAAAAGTGTAATTTTGGCCAACAAGAGCTACTGGCTCTAGGACAAAAAGTCTCAGGTCTTAGTCTGGAAATTGACCAGAATAAAGTAGCAGCGGTACTGCAAAAGCCAGTACCAAGGAGAATCAAAGATATGCAATCTTTCCTTGGGTTTTATAGCTACTATAGAAACCACATCAAGAATTTTGCCGACATAACTAGTAGTTTATACAAGTTGTGTTCAAAAGATGTAGTTTTTGAAATTACCAAGGAAAGGAGGGACACATATGAGAGGATCAAATATGAACTCACAAATGCACCTGTGCTCATCTTGCCTGAATTTAAACTACCATTCAAGTTATACATAGATGCAGCATGTAGTCAAGGCTTAGGAGCAGCCCTTCACCAAAGACAAATTGTAGATGGTGAACCAAGAAAGGGAGTAATATGTTACATCTCTAGGCAACTGAAAGATTCAGAGGCCAGGTATGGGGCCGCCAGACTGAATGTCTATGCTTAGTCTGGGCTCTGGAAAAACTCCATTATTATCTGGAGGGTGCAGTCTATGAAGTCTACACAGACTGCACCGCCTTGAAGTCTTTAATGAACATGAAGACTATGAATAGACACATGCTGAGATGGCAAATAGCCATCCAGGAGTATAGAGGGAACATGACCATCCTATACAAGGAAGGTAAAAGCCATACCAATGCAGATGGCCTCAGCAGATGGCCACTGGACAATGTCAAAAGAAATCCAGCTTATGACCCTGAAGTTGCAGCCAGGATCCCTATCCATTTCATGGAAGTGGTTAGGAGGAAGAACTTCAGATTTTCTGAATGGGCACCAGAGAGTGGTACCCTTGACAGTGAAAACACTGATTCAGAGGGAACAGAAACTCTCATACTGGGCATAAGTTTCTCAGAACTACACAATGAATTTTTTAGTGCAGTACTGAAGTCTTATGCCAAACAAAAACAGTGTGGCATATTACTACAACTCCTGCAACAAAAGTACAGGAGTCCAGAGCTGGAATCCCAGCTGGATGAACCTTGGTTGAGGGCCTATAAAGATAACAAGTTCTTCCTTATAGATGGACTGCTCTACCACAGAGAGAAACACAAAAGTGCACTCACAGTGGTAGACAGAGACCACATCTCTCTGATTCTGAAAGAATGCCATTACTGCCCCTACATGGGACACATGAGTGAGGGCAGGCCCAAGGAGAGGGTAGCAAGCACAGCTTGGTGGCCCAAGTGGGAACAAGAGTTTAGTGAATACATCAACACTTGTGAAAGATGCCAAAAGGCAAAAAGGAAGCATGGGAAGAAGTAGGGGTTACCTCAACATATCGAAGAACCCAAACACCCATGGGAAACCATCAATATGGACTGGGTTACAGGACTTGTTCCATGAGGCAAAGAAAAATACAATGCCTGCTTAATCATAGTTGATAGGTTCAGCAAGAGAATGAGTTGTCTACCATGCCACAAGGAAGACACAGCCATGGATACTGCTCTGTTATTTTGGGATAGCATCATATCTACCTGTGGAGTCCCTAAAATTCTCATTAGTGATAGGGAACCAAAATTCACATCTGAATTTTGGACCAACTTGTATGACATGCTTGGCACCAAGCTTGCTTTTTCCACAGCTTACCATCGACAAACAGATGGCCTGGCAGAGAGGATGATCCAAACAATGGAGGACATCCTTAGGAGGTTCTGTGCCTATGGCATGGAGTATAAGGACCATGAGGGCTATACCCATGACTGGGTTACCCTTCTACCAGCTGTCCAACTGGCTTATAATACAAGTCAGCACTCTACCACCGGAAAAACACCTGCACTGGTAGAGAAAGGGTGGAATCCCTTGTTGCCTGTGGATCACTTGAAGAAAAATCTTCTGATCATCCACCCCACAGCCAAAGACTTCCATGATATGTGGAAGAGGGCTTTTGACACAGCTGCTAAATGCATAGCTGAAGAAAAAGATTATAATAAGCAGAGGTGGGACAAGACACACATGGAACCTGACTTTAAGGAAGGGGACCATGTGTTAGTGTCTAAACTGAACTTTAACAATCTTAAAGGACCCAAGAAGGTGAAAGACTCATTTGTAGGGCCCTTCAATATCATAAAGTTGATAGGCAAGAATGTAGTGGAAGTCAAGCTCACAGAGGAGTTTTCTAGGAAACACCCAGTCTTTCCAGTGAGCTTGGTTAAACCATACTTCCAAACTGAAGAGGGTAAATTCCCCTCCAGGAAGAAGATCCTCACACCACCAGAGATAATGGAATCGGAGGATTTCCCAGTACCTGTGAGTAAAATCATCAGGGTCAGAATGATCAGACTTAATGGGAAGGATCAAAGACAGTACTTAGTCAGATTCAAAAACCAGACAGCCGATAAGGACAAATGGTTGGCAGAAGATGCTATACCAGATGGGAACCTTCATTTAAGGAGATTCAAAGCCTCTAGTAGGACTGAACAGTCTCATCAATAATGAGCCTTTTTTAGAGGGAGGGTATGTCAGCCTGTGACTCAAAACCAGAGCACAAGCATGATAGCCAAAATACCATAAACCAATGGTATAGCCAAGCTACCACCAAAACATGGAGCTGAGCCAAATAAGCTCAAAAGGTATCAAAAGAAAGAGGAAACTCACCGCTTTCTGAAAACATAAGTTCCATCACCATAGGACAAGGAATAACAAAGTTATTCCTGCTCAAAGTGATTGCTGAGCATAAACCCTAATTTTCACCTCTCATGGCTTAACCCCATCAAATGGGTATTCAAAATGAAGCTCTAAGCCAGGGCTATCCAATGGTACTAGTCAAACTGAGCTAGCACCAATTTTACTGGAGTTATGGTCAATTTCAGGCCAAATAAGGGCGAACAAAACATTCACCTCTCATCTAACTTCTACAGTCTTAGTGTGAGATACTTGAAGTGGGTTCTTTTTGCAAAGAGCACAATCAGGGCTATCTGATGGTGTCATCCATTTCCCCATAGCTCAACTAGAACAAAGGTTATGGGGCAAATAAGCTCAATACAGCTTTTTGCCTATACCACGCAAATGTACAAAAGTCTTGTACATGGGATAGCTTTGCCATATTTAATGATACCCATCTAGAATGAGGTACCATTGTGTAGAGCACAAAAAGGGCTTCACACTGAACCAATTTTGAGGTTGATATCTCAAGAATTTACAAAGCTATGGCTGTTTTAAGGTCAGATTCCCACCTGCTGTCATATACAGCCTTACCATGGGATAATATCCCATAACCATGAATATGAGGTCTCAAATAGACAAAGAAGCTTGTTTTTACTTCAATACCTCATATGTCAGTCAATACTGGGGTCCCATGCAGTTTCTGTACAGCATTCTACGCGTCATACACCTCAGAATCAGGCTGTGAGGTCCCCAGATGAAAATTTTCACCCTGTATTGGTGAAAACTGCCCAGATGTGGTTTTGAAACCACATCTCAGCCCAATAAAAGCTATACAGGCTGTTTGAAAACCACCAGCCAGTACTAGAGAGTGAAAAAATCTTTACTTCCTTTCAGGATAAAAAGGAGGCTTTTCACAGCCAGAATTGTTTCCTAATCCTGATCTTGAATATCCTATGTAGTAAACTGTAAAAAATAGCTTTACTCTTGGTTAATAATCAGGGTATAATTATAACTTTAATTATTGTAGCTCTTATTATAGTAATCCAACTGGTAAGACTGCACGCAGGGTTCTCAATAGCGCTCACCACCCCTATTCTTTAATAGTAGAACCCTTTTATTATATTTTAAACCATTATATTAGATTAAAACTCTTATTTTAAAGATTATTTCTATGTGTCACAGTCATAGTTCTAGCTGTAAATAGCCTAATTACTGCTTTAACATAGACTCCAGCTGACAAATATAATCAAATATTATATCCACTTATATATATATTCTTATTGTTAATAAAGGATTATATAAAAATGAATATTATCAAAACCTTTGATGATAAGATATATAATGATTATGTATATAAAAAGAATATGAATACTCTATCACTGTGATAACTCACCAAGAATCATAATAATAGGAATATAAAAGCTCCCCTAGAGAAAATTATATCTGATTTATATGAATGAAACCAAGCTTTAAATAATATAAAATATTATGCACAAATGTGTAATGATAATTATGACAATAATTTTATGAAAAATAGAAGCTTGATGAAAAACTTACTTATAGGTTAATCTTTGATAAAAAACACCAAAACAGGTCAGGAAAAGTTAACAAATAATACAAAAATGTAAGAAAATGTCAAAATTGAGAATAAGGGAATTTTCAGAAGAACTGTGGATTTTCACAAATTATCTTATAACAATATATTACAAAATGAAGCAACAATTGAGTATTATACAAATATAATAAAATTCTGATACTTCAAGTCTTGATTCACAAAGCTTGTAAAGAATGAAACACAAGAATTCATAATAATAATGTGGCTTTTCTAAACCCACATAAGTCCTTATGTGTTGTTTACATAGATTTGTAAAACCATGTATGGGGCTCCCTGGATCCATTTTCAATTGGATAGAAAAAACTTTATCTTGGGAAATCCTTCCCAAAAACGCCCAAAAGCCCTTTGTTTGCAAATTATGGCACTGTCAATGCCATAAATAGCATTTTTGTTAATGCCATTAGTGTCATAAATGTAATTTTTTTAATTTTCTTACAAAAATGAAAACTTTTTTATCAAAAATGCTTTCAGGGCCTAAAATTGTCCCAGAAAAACAAAACGCTGAAAACTTTGGGCTTCTAGTTTTTGATTCTCAAGATTATCTCCTCCATTCTGAAGCTTTTTTTTTACGGAAATATATCGGTGGGAAGGGTTTTGATTAATGTTTGGAAAACGTTAGCCATTTTGGAGAAATTTGGAAAAAAAATTAAAATTATTTGGGGATCTTGAAATTGAATGTTGGAAAGATTATTGAAAAAGAAAATTAAAAAAAATTCTCAAACCTCATCCTGAGGAGTTCTTTTTAAAAGTTTGGTTCAATAATTTGTATTTCCCAAAATCTTATGTGCTTTTAACAGAACCCTGATAATATAAGCTTTTATTTAATAAAATAGTATGTTTGGAATATTTATTGTACTTATTGATGGGAAAAAAACAGTAACAAAATAACTCTTTTATTTCCTCATGACACCTCCTCTGTGATCACACATTCTTTCATAGAGTGTATACCAATCAAAATAGGAAAACCCATCATGAAAAAAAAAGTTTCAACTTAAAAACACTCAATTTCTAATGACAATTTAAGATACAGGAGCTAATATTAACTCCAAGAAACTGTAAATATCATTTGTGATTATTATTTTCGAGTTTAATATAAAAGCTACTTATTCCAAATATCATAAAAAAACCTCAAGAAAAAACATTTCAAATAATATTTTTGATTAAATTTTGCTGAAATATTAATTTTCTGAAAGGATGATTGAATGTGGGATTTTTCAGTCTGAATGCAATATAATATCATCTATAAAGGATGATTTTCTCTTCATTCATAAAAGATATCAGAACATTATCAGGTGTGTAAAGATTCCAATTACATCCATTGAGAACTGAATTTTCCTGAATTTTGAATTTATTGCTTCTTTCCACATGAAAGTAACAATATACACCTAGGCTAAGATTTTGACAAGGTTTTGATGTCTTTAGCTTCAAGTTAAGCTTATTTAATATTTGGAAATTCTGAGAAGCTTTATTACAAGAATTTATGAATGGATTTACCCTTTGGCAGCTTTTAATTCATGTCCAAGTGGAGGATGAGCGTCTTGAAATCTAAAAATTCCATCAATGTCTAATCTTAAAGCTCAAAGAAGGCCAAAAATACTTCAATAAAGGAGGGAAAATTCATTGCAATCTTGCATATTCAAAAGCTTTGTTACCTTGGAACCTCTTGGAAGTTTTGCCTTTGTCCCACCTTTTTCATGAATTTTGACAATTTCTTTATTTAAAGCCAAAGCATGGATTTAAAGAAAATTTAATTGATTCCATTCAAGATCTACATCCTGTATGAAAAATATCTAACCAATTAAGTAAATAAAAACAAAAACTGAATTTTTACATCATTTTTGTAAGCTTAGATACACCTTATGTAGCCTTAAATTACAGCTCAAAGTAGCAAATTAAGATTTTCAGAAAACCCTTTTAAAATTTTAAGAGTGTTATTCAAGATTATTGAATATTCCAATAACAGTAAAAATAATCCAGTTGGGGTATAAAACCATATGGCCTCACCCCAGGTTATTTGTGGCAGAAAATATAAAAATGTAATAATAGCTATACATTTGTTTATCCAAAATTAATTTATAGTAATTTTTCATTACTTTTTCTTCTGAAAAAATTTGATAAATCCATTATTTACTAGATGTAATGTATGAAGTATTACTTAATGCCTTATGGGTATTTCATAAATACCTTACAGGCTCACATTCCCTACCAACATAAAAGAATTGTACTAAAGTTTTTTGTTAAATAGTATGACCCCAATTGAATGGGGGTTAGAATCCACTGTTCAATCTCTGTCAAACACATTCAATTATGTAAAGCACATAATTAAAAACTTACTGAGGAGTTTTTCTCCTCTAATTTCTGAATCTTCTGAGAAGCTTTGGGGAATCAGTTATTTTATTTTCTTAGAGTAATACATCTTCATGCTTTGGTTTTCTGTACCTAACTAAGTGATATTTCTTTTGAGACTTTCAGTAATTTTTTGCTCTGAATCTGATGAAGTGGAGGTACCTCTGAGGGCTTTGTATCTCTTAACTAAATAATTTCTCATCACTTGGAGTATAATGCTTTACCAAGCTAACAGGAAATTCTGGATATTTTTTTTCAATTCTCCTGTCAGTTCTACTGGTACTGCAGCTGTGCCATGAAGGGATTTGATAATGAATGTTACTGAAAGTGAATATTTAAATTTTTTTGGGCATTTAAAACTACAATACTTCAATTTTGAAACTAATATTAAGTTCCTTAATTTGAATTCTTGGGTCTTATGATTTTTGTCTTATTTATTTATAATATTCAAAGGAGCTATGAAGAAGTGATGGGAATCTTGAAGAATTTGGATGAATATCTCCCAATTCTTTTTCAAAGTATCAACTGGAAGTTTTGGGTTGCATCATTTTTACAGCATGGGAGGAGTTTTTCCTGTAGAAGCATGGATAAAGGTCTTGTAGGCTAACTCAAATTCTGGTATAAAACACCAATAATGGCTGAATCCATCAGAAATATTAAGCTCTGGTTCATAAGAAAGAAATCTTCTAATAATTTCCTCAATTTCCTGAATGATTCTTTCTTCCAATAAATTAGTTTTTGGATGATATGCTGTTGAGAATGATATTTTAGTACCCAAACACTTATGTAAATGTGTCCACAAGGCTGAATTAAATTTGGATTCTCTATCACTAATGATATTATTAAATAGACCAGAATGAGATATACCTCTTTTCCAAATCAGAAGAGCTGTATCCATACCTGTGTCATCTTTATAAAATGTTAGAAATATTGCATTTTTGTTATATCTGTCTACAATGAGAATACATGAATTTTTACTTTTATAACCATAAGGTGGTAAGGAAGTTACCAAATGACATGGCACAACCTCCCATGGGGTGCTTGGCTCCTTGATATGAATCATAAGATCAAATACCTTACAAGTAACGCTTTTGGCCTTTTGGAACCTGTAAAAAATGTGACAGTAATCAATGACATCTTTTCTGAAAGATGGACCACAAGAACATACCTCAATTCTTTCCATTTTCCTGTCTTAAGACATATTTCCACAGTAAACTCTTTAGTAGAACTGTAGTAAAATGTTTTTTAATATCCTACTACACAAGACCATTTCGAATGTGTGTTTAAAACAATGATAATGAATACCATCAAGTAAATGGAACCTTCCATTGTCATATGATGTTTTTCAAAAGTAATCTAAATAATGAGATAAAGCTGTAAATTTTCAATCTTTTTCCAGCGGAGAATGAAGAATACAACAATTCTTGTTTTTTTAGCTTTATCTAAATTCATAAAATAAGTCTGTTCATTCATCCGGATCTTAATCCCTTCAATTGGAATATGAGATTCCAAATTTTCAGGAGCATAGATAGGATTATCAGATGTATTGGGTAATGCCTATCTACTCAAGCCATAGTAATTCTTGTTAATCTTTAAAGCTCAATGTACTATGGTCATATTTTCCCTATACTCAGGTATAGATGGCAGGTTGCCATCTTAACATGTGTATATTAGAATTTTTCATGTTAAGAAGTGATTCAATGATATTAAAATCAGTACTTACCTCAAACAAACTACCATCAGGATAATAATCAATATTTCCCAAAGCCCATAAAGGGCCAAGGAACTTAAATATGGCTTGCTAAATATCAGTCCCCAGTAGGTTTTATTTTCCTTGAGATAAAAAAACTGGACCTTTCTAAGGCTTGTCATTGAAAATTTAGACTCTATAAGAAGCTGAACCTGAACCTTCACCACATGAATCACTATAAAGCTTTAAACTAATTTTCCAATATGGAATCAATAACAATGGTGCATTGAATAAGTAATTCTTTATCTTTCATATTACCAAGTCCTTTCTTGTGTTGTTTCAAAGACAGGTTGTGTATCAAAAATTTTGGTAAAATGACCTGGAATGGATTGAAAAATCTTTGAGGTGTTTCCTGTAATAACTAGAAAGTCCTAAGAAATAAATCATTTATTTCTTGTTCTGGGGCATATGCTCCAATAGTACTGCAGCCACATTTTTTTTCACCACCAAGGCTTATTCCTGCAACTAAATGTCCCAAAGCCTTCAGCTGATGAAACCTGAAATTGGTTAAGAGGTCTTTTAGCTTTACCTTAAATAATTTTCTCAAGTACTAATGAAAGTCTCTCAAAATTCAATTTTAAGGTCTCTCAACAAAGGATTATTTCATCAATATAAATAATTAACCATCCCTATCATAATTCATGTGGGTAATGGTGTTAATCATTCCTTGATGAAGAAAAAGTGCATTTTTCATAAAAGAAGGAATCCATAAGTATTCATGGATACCACAATGAGAAATTGTTTTCAATAACTTCCTAGAAAGAGGTGTACAATCACTCTGATGGAAGCCTTTAATTGCACCCATAGAAGTAATGGACTTTGATTTGGATAATCGAGTTAAAAATTAATTAATTCTATGAATTGGATACCTATCTGAAATAGTGTAGGTACTCAAAACTCTAAGGTGAACAACCATCCCTTATTTTTCATTATTCCAAGTAATTATCACAGGGTTTTCAGCTTCTCATTACTCTTTGTGCCCAAACTTTCCAACAACTCCAAGTTTCATTAGGTCATTTGTATTATTTTCTAATGATTATCTAGATCTAGGATTATCTGAGTAACCTGAGGTTTTTGATAGTTAAGCATAGGGTTTCTCCTCAATAAGCATAATGTACACTTCATGGCCTTGAATTACCTCCAGTGGCTCAAGGTCAGAAGAAAAGTCTTCTTTGAATTGAAATAAATATTGATGCATTATTACTTCATTTATAATGTTAATTGAGGATTTATTTGTGCGTCAATCCCTTCATCAGTCAAAAATGGTTCCTAATTGAAATTATTTAGCTTTCTTATGAAAGTTATTTCCCTTCCTTCTAAGGGAAAAAAACTTTTATCTCTTTTTGCCCTATAGCTAAATATCTGTCTTTATTATTATCAAAATCAATAACATATATTTTGGGATAATAATTTTCAATTATGAAATAATGTGTGGTAAAATTATTTTTAACAAAAAATTCAATTTTGAGCCAATGCTTCCTTTGGGGTGAGCAAATATTAATTCTGTCTCAAAAGTTCACAAAGGATGCATATTTTGACTAGAACTACTGAAATTTATAGCTTTAATTGGCAGCAATTGGTATATGCTTTACCAAAATAGCTTTTACAAACACAAGTGCAAAAAGAACAGGAGTAAATATGTATCTTGGATTATTGATTGTTTATCACGATATTAGTGATACAAGATAATCCAGCTGTGTAACCTTTACCTCTGGAAGGTTTTTTATTTTGCATCTTGGGAATGTATACAATCCATACATTTCTAGATAGCCTGTGGAAAATGAGTATGTAGCTCTGTATATTCAAAGGAGAAACTGATTCTTTCTATACTAAGTTCATCCAGTGAATCTTCTTCTTAAGAATGTTGATAATCACATTCTTGTAAAGTAGCTTTAATATTTTTTCTGGTCTCTTGAGTATTCTGAAAATTTATCCCATTAACTTGCTTTTTGTTAGGACAAAAATTAGCCAAATGAGATGTTCTTCCACATTTATTATATTTGAAGGAAAATTGATCTTGTGGTTTATTTTATCTTTCTCTTGAAATTGGGTTTCCACTGTTTTTAGTGTCTATTGGGGGTTTATACCAATTTTGACCAATTTCTGTTCTGGTAGTGCTGTCCTCCAGTGCATCAATATGGTCCTTTGTAGGGAAATACTCAATATAACTTCTTCTGATGGAGTTCTCTATGTAACTACCACATTCTATTAATATCCTTTTATGTACCATTGTCATTGACATCTTAGGATTAAGGGAAGTTAATCTGTCCTTCTACTTAAGAAACCAGGACATTCTCCTGTTACTCTCAATAATGAAATGGATTATTCAAAATAGTTTTCCATTATAAGTAGACAAGAGTCATCATTCCATTCTGACATTCTTTTTTCTTTCCAAAAAGACCCAGAGTGCTTACCACTTTCTTGTCTCATTTTTTGATACAATTTCTTGGTTTATCTGGTAAATAATTGGTGTAATCTGGCACGTAGGTATCAACATGATATCTTAAAGTCTCCTTCAAGCTTATAGATGGCATTCATGAGCTCCATATGATGATATCCTCCCTCATCACTTAGGGTGCGCCATTACTTTAGTATTGGAATGTCTTTAAATCTCAATATAGCCTTCAATTCTGCATTATCACTTGAAATTGTGTGATGATTGAAATAATTATTATTCAAGTTCCACATATTTCTGTCTAGAATTGGTTTAGGCTGTCTTTTTAACTCATTTTTCAAGGTTATATTGCTAATAATTAATTGAATATTTTATTTCCATTTGATTATTTCCCCATAACTATTGTTGAGCTGTTCTTGGAAAAGAGCTTCATTGTGGCCAGCTGAGCTTTCCAAGTTTGGAACTTGTATACTTGATTCTTTCAACTGTTTAGCTATAAAAGAAATAGAATTATTTTCTGGATTTTTAATAAATGTGACTATCAGGTTGAGTCTATAATAAATCTATAACATAGTATGTAAAGCTCTAATTCCGACTGTGACATGGTAATTTATAGTAAAAAATGCTTTTAGTAATATTATTTGGGGCTTTTCTATGGAGAATAGTGGTGATGAGTGCTTCTGAATGCCTTAGGTGCACTGATTATCAGTTGATGAACTATAATAAGGAATAAAAAAGTAATATTGAATTATGACCTGATTATTTTCTCAGAGTATAACAGTTTTGAACAGCTGTAATATGTGGGAATTCAAGATCAGGATTGGGATATTCTTTTTTGCAGAGGAAAGTCCCCGTTTTATCCTGAAATTGCAAGGAAAGGGCCTCTGGACATGTTCAAATAGAGGGAGTGAAGATTCTTCCACTTCCAAGGACTTGCTTGTCATTGCACACCCTGTTTACCCTGCATTGGGCGTGGATGTGTTTTTGAAACAACATTTGGGAAGTTTTCACCAATACAGGGTCAAGTATTTTATTTGGGAACCACATAGCCTTCTTCTGACGTGTACAATGTCTAGAATGCTGTACAGAACCTGTATGCTCACCCCATATTGTCCAAACTATTAATTATTGGGGGATAAACAGGAACCTTTGTAGAATTGACACCTCATATTCAAGGTTATGGCAACGTATCCACTAATAAAGATGTATTGGAACAACCATGGGATTTTAACCTTGAAACTGCCATACCTTTTCCAGATTTGAGGATAATTTATTCAGAATTGGTTAAATGTAGATCTCTTAATGGGATCTACACAATGGTACCTCATTTGGTATGCGTATCATTAAATATGGAAAGGTTATGCCAGTTTTGATTCCCATTGCACAGATATTTATTTTTCTTTAATCCTGGAGGTATTTTTTGTTCTCTAGGAATTTTGTTCTAGATAAGCTACAAAGAAATGGATGGGGCCATCAGATAGCCCTGATTCTTATCTTTCCAAAATGACCCCACTTTGGGTATCTCACACTGAAACTGTATAAGCTAGATGGGAGGTGAATATTATCTTTACCCTTATTTAGCTTTATTTTTGGCCATAACTTCTCTAGTTTTGGTGCTGGCTTGGTTTGTATTGTGAGCCTGTGAGGTATGTATAACATACCCATAAGGCCACAAATGATTTTATAAACAGTTAATTTTGTCTTAAACAGACTTTTTAGTTCAAATTAAAATAAAAAATAACAAAAAATAAGTATAAATTTATTTTGGATAAACAAAGTTATAAATATTATGTCATTTTTGGATTCTACACCAAAAATAACCTAGGGTACATCCATGAGGTGTTATACCCAAAAACACTTATTTCTTGTGTTATTAGAAGATTTAAGAATGTCACAGTTCTAATGTAACTTTTTTAACATTCTTTTAAAATTGTTAAATTTAAGCTTAAATAAGCTTAAATTTAAAGTTGCATAAGGTTAATGCAAACTTACCAAAATTTTAGTTAAAATTGAGGTGTGGTGTATATTTACTGAATTGGCTAAGGATTTGCCATACAGAATGTAAATCCTGCATGAGCTCAATTTAAAAGGGTTTAAAGCCATGTTATGGCTTTAAATAAATAAAAGGGCAAAATCCACACAAAAAGGTGGGACAAAGGAAAAAGACCAAATAGAGCTGGGGTACCCAACTTTTTGGATCTGTAATGATTCAATTAAGGTTGTCCACCTGTATTGGAGGATTTTCAACCTTATTTAAACTCTAAGATTAGACTTTGATCCAACCTTAAGGTTTAAACTGGTTTTATCCCAATTTGGACAGGAATTTCAAGCTGCCAAAGGGTAAATCCCAATATGCAGGCTTGAAATCAAGGTTTTAAGAACTATCAAAGCTTAATAGAGCTTAAAGACCTTAAATAAGCTTAAAACTTTAAAGTTACAAGCATCAAAACCTTATCAAAAGCTAAGGTTTGGTGTGTATTGCTATTTTACGTGGAAAAATAGCAATAACTTCAAAAATTCATTGAAATTCCAAATCTTAATGGATTTTCTTGAAAATTTCACACAGCTTATAATTTAATATTATCTATATATCAATTAAATTTTATGTATCTTTTATAAATGAATTTCCTGGGTAATTAGCCTGGAGATTTACTCTTTTAATTAAGCGCAAAGAAAATTATGATTTCTTTCAAAATTACTTAAAAATTGAGTTTAAGAGATTTCTGCTTGAAACTCTATTTTTAAGTTTTTCATGTGATGAAATTTAATATAAATAAGTTTATTTATATTAAAAACTTAAAATAATTATTTTAAATGAGGATTAAAGTTACATGGCATTAAGAATAACACTGGTAACTTTAAATTGGAATTAAAAACAAGTTGCCTTAAGTTAAGAACTTTGTTTTTAAGTATGGTTTTTCAGTTTTGACCTGAGCACGCCCTCTATATTCATTATGAATCATGAGAGCTTCTCTGAAGACATAAAAAGAGTCTTTTAATCACTGTTTTTGTGCATCATTCATTATCAATCCACTCATATTAGACATTTAAACAGGTAAAGTTTTATTATTTATAAAATCTTATTATTAAAGTAATTCTTAAGCTATTTTATTCTTTATTAATTGGAAATTAAAGAATTGAAGTCATAGAATTCAGATTATTGTTGTAATCATCAATAATATATTTGATATTAAAAAATTATCATCTTAAATATCTTTTAGAATCCACAAATTCCTCTTAAAAACTCATTAATCTTAAATTTTATCATAAAAAGTTGTTTTATCTTTAAAATTATTGATTTTAGGCGTGTTTTTAACTTATAATCATTATTTAATATAATAACTGTTGTTGTTTAACTTGTTTTATTAAATAAATATTATAAGTAAGTTTTCTCTAAAGCTCTATATATTTTTTATCTAGTATTAGTTTTTTTATATAGAATTTTATTCTATAAGAATTATTTCTGCACAGTGTGTGTTATGATTCTTTTATAAATAATATTTATATTATTTATTAGTGGTTAATATTTATATTTCCACGTGTAATTGTCTCATTAAGAGCTTTACAATTCTTCTTGATATAACTGTCAGTGACTATAACAATAATAGAATAATTATAATTTATTATAATTATTATATTTTCTTTATTATTATATTTTTATAATAATAATTAAATTTATTTTTTTTATATAATCATTTTTAATAATTATATTTAAATTTGTGGTTATAATATTTTATTATATTATATATTTCTATTGAGGACAGTCATAGTACTCTTGATTTTGCTACTATTATCAAGAGTTTCATAGACAAACCTTACATGTATAGTACCATTGAATAGTCCTTATTGAGGGCTTAAATTTCAATTTCCATTTGATTGGGTTCTCCCTCTCTCTCTTTGGGTTTTATGAGATGTGAAATTTAAGGTTTATTCTCAGCTCTTGCTTTGAGAAGGAATAAATTTGTTATTATTTGTCTTATGGTTATAGAGGCTATATATTTGGAAAGGGGTAGTTTGCCTCCTTTATTTAGTACCATTTCTGAGCTATTTTGGCTCAGTTCCATTTTTGGTAATATTTTTCTTTGCCATTGGCTTATGTTATTTTGGCTGTAATGCTTGCATTCTGGTTTTGAGTCTCAGGACAAAATACCCGGCTTCCAAAAAAGGCTTATAATTTATGAAACTCTTCAGCCCTCCTAGAGGCTCTGAATATTTCCAGGTGAAGTTCACCATCTGGTATGACATCTTCTTCCAATCATTTGTCTTTGTCAGCTTTCTGGTGTTTGAACCTGACCAAATATTGTATATGGTCTTTCCCATTAATTCTGATCCCCCTAGAATTGATTATCCATTTCACTGAGCCAGGGGAGGCCTCCACTTCCACTATCTCCTGTGAAGTGTGGCTCTTATTCCTGGGGGGGAACTTATCCTCTCCGCTTTGGTGGTAAGGTTTAACCAAGCTCACTGGGAACATTGAGTGTGTCCTGGAGAATTCCTCTGTGAGTATGAATTTCACTTCATTTTTTCCTATCAAACTAATGATACTCAATGGTACCAAAAATGAGTATCTAATTTTCTTTGGGGCTTTAAGATTATTGAAGTTCAAGGTAGACACCAGCACTTGGTCACCTTCCCTGAATTCAGGTTCTCTGTGGGTCTTGTCACACCTCTTCTTGTTCTATTCTTTTGCCTAAGCTATGCATTTAGCTGATGTTTCACATGCTGTCTTTCACATATCTTGGAAGTCTTTTGATATGGGATGGATTGTTAAAAGGTTTTTCTTCAAGTGATCCACAGGAAATAAGGTGCTCCTCCCTTTCTCCACCAAAGAGGGTGATTTCTCTATGGTAGAGTTCTGAATGGTGTTTTAAGCATGTTATATTGGTGGCAGAAGTGTACCCCAGTCATGGTTATACCCTTCATTATCTTTGTATTCCATTCCATAGGCACAGAATCCTCTGACAATGTCCTCCATTTTTTGGCTCATCCTTTCAGCTGGTCCATCTGTTTGTGGATGGTAATCTGTAGAAAATGAAATTTTAGTCCCAAGAATATAATAAATATTGGTCCAAAGCTCTGATTTGAATTCTGAGTCCCTGTTACTAATGATGATCTTAGGTACTATAGAAATAGCTATAATTTTACTCCAGAATAACAGTACTTTATCCATAGCTGTGTCCTCTTTGTGGAATAGTAGGAACATGAAGATTTTGCTATATCTTTCTACTATTACTAAGCAATCATTGAGTTTTTCTTTTCCCCTAGGAAAAGTCCTGTTACCCAGGGGTGGTTGTGCTCCCCTATGTGTTGGAGTAGTCCATACTTCCTCCCATGTTGCCTGTTTTCCTTTTGAAATCTTTCAAAAGTTTTCATGTAGCCCCTTAGCTATTGTTCTCACTGAGGCTACCAAGCTGTGCTTGCTACCCTCTATATGGTCCTATCTTTACTCATGTGTCCCATGTAGGGGCAGTATTGGCATTCTTGAAGGATTAGTGAAACATGGTCTCTATCTATCACTGTGAGTGCAATAATGTGTTTCTCCCTTTGATAGAGGAGACCATCTATAAGGAAACATTTTTCTCCTTATAGCTCCTCAACCCAGATTCCTCCAGCTGGGATTCCAGTTCTTGGCTCCTATACTTCTGTTGAACTGTTTGAGTTTTGCATAAGATTTGTGAATTGAATTAAAAAAATTCATTGTGGATTTCAGAATAGCTTATCCCTAACATGGGTGTTTCTGTTTCTTCTGGTCCAATGTAGTCATTAAATGAGATACCACTTCCTCCTTCCCACTCTTAGAATCAGAAGTTTCTCCTCCTATTGTCACAGGGGCCCTTGGGGGGAGCGCAAGAGTGGCCTGGCACTCAGGAGTCAAGAACTCACTTGGAGGGCTCTAAAGGGCAATCCAACTCTGCTTCAGCTTTTCTAATTTCATTTGGGTCCCCAAATGAAGTACCAAGTGAATATTAAAATAAGGACCAGCTATTGAGGAGGTAAGTTTGGTCTTGATTGGTGAGATTGAACAGATAAGGCTCAATCAATTTCGCAGCCCTGCCAATGTGAAATCAAGTGGCATAAAGAGCTTTGTTTCTGTATTAAGAGAAATTTTCCTTGTAATTATAAAAGATAATTTGGAAGGACTGAATAAAACTTCTGAATTTGAAGGGTTGAGTCCCATAAAAGCAGTCTGGTGCCTTTATATAGGGCATGTTGAAGCTTGAAGATTAGCCATACTTTTGGTCCTTTGTCACATTATGGCCAAAACAGATTGTTCATACTGATGCGAGACCGGCTGATTAGACTGCGCTAGAGTTGGCCCTCCAGTACCTTGAGATTCTCCTGCAGGAGAAGGGGAAGCCTCAATACCATCAGACTCCTCCTCCTCTGCATCATCCTCACCAGGAACTTTGAGAGTGGTCCTTGAAATGCCTGAAAAAGCACCAAATACTCCTGAAAATTAATTTGACCTTCTTTTCCCTCTTCCTTCCTTCCTGAATGGTGATTCTCCTTCCATTATTTATCCTCTGTCTAATTGGACCTCAGTTGAGGAGATTCTAGGGTGTCATAAAGAGGTGCCCTTGGTGTTGGAGTGAGAACAGCTTGAGTTCTGGCCTGTGATCTTGTCTGTCTTGCAGGAGGTGAATGTTGGATAGGGATAATTTTCAGAATAAACTTAGAAATAAACAATAAACTCCAAAATTTGGGTATGAAAAAACTTGAGGCCAATCAAATGAAAGCTTGCAGTCAGAATCAAAATCAATACATTGAGGAAAATCAAAATCAATAATCTTTCATAAAATCAAAACTAATAATGTTGAGGTAAAGAAAATTTAATAATGTTCTTGAAGTCAGAAAATCAACAAATGAATCTTGAAAGATAATTGAATCAGGGATATTGATAAAATACATTGAATCAATATGTCAGAATCAATAGAATCAAAATATTTATAAATACAAATGAATAAGTCTTGAGGAAAAAAACAAGTCAATAATAAAACAAGTCAACAAATATTCAGGTAAATCAAACTCTTGAAATCAAAATAAATTATATGTCAAAACAATCAATCAATATCAACTAAAATAAAATTCTTGCTGTGAATAAAGATTTTTGAAGAATATTTCAAAATAACTCTTGATGAATGAAGATCTGTGTCTGAAATGAAATTTGAGACCAATTTGAAAATCAAATAACCTGGGACCTGGATTGAAATAGAGTTCAACAAAAATGACTAAAATAGTCAGCCACAAAGCTTTAAAGGAAAGAAAGTTTGATAAAGATTCAAAAGAAAAAATATAAAGAGAAACCAATTTTTGCTAATGAAAAATGAGTGAGAGAAAGTTAAGAATCAATGAAAAATCATTAAGCTCATAAAGGATTGAAGAGTCATAATTTCAGTGAAATGGGTGAATTGATTAATAAGAAAAAGGGAATGAACAGGGTAAAAAGAAAATATGAGTTAACTAATCTAATGCCATAGGGCTCTTGGTGAAAGCAAGAGTGGCCTGACACACAGGTCTCAAGAACTCACTTGGAGGGCTCTAAAAGGATAAAAAGTAATTGAAAGATATATTTCTTTAAGGAAAATGAGAGGAAGTATTAATATTCCAAAGATAAGAAAAGAAGCTAGAGGCCAAAGATAATAAGGAGAATCCAAAAGGGCAAAGATCCATCAAAATGAATGATAAATTTACTGTTTCAATATTCCTGAAAGAATAATGGAATTAGTAAAGGATGTCATCACCAATATACACTGACAGGAAAAGAATCTGGTAAAAATGACTCAATTATTAACATCAGTATTTAATTGCAATAATGAAAAGAAAATAGATTAATTAGCTAAGTAAAAAGTCCCCAGGGCTGAAAGGGTGGCCAATATATATGAAACGCTGAAAGAATGATCGTGGAGGGTTGATCACCCAGATTTATTAAGTGTTTTGGGAAAGAACATATTTGGGCATCTTGAGAACTGAACTGTGTGTTTTTAATTCCCGCATTGTAAAATTAATTTACCCAAAAGCTCTAATGCCATACATGTAGCCTGATACAGCGTGCGTGAACCAATTAATCTGTCCAAGGAGTGCTGGAGCTCTTGATTCCTTGACAATTGATTGAAAAAAAACCTCTTTAAATTTCTCTTGAAGAATCCTGGGCCAGTATTCCCTTAGGGGAAATACTGTTGAATCGAAATGACCAACACCTCAAGGGCCAGGTCATTGGTGTCCTTGAATGTTCCTCTGAATACCACCATCAATTGCAAACTTGAGGGAAAGAAAAGTTCCTTTGAAATAGAATGATGAACTGGTGACTTGACATAAAAGGAAGAAATGGAGTCTTGAAAGAATAACTGTTGAATTGCTGAGGAAAAATGGCAAATAATGGTATAATACCATATATGCCACATTCTTGGTCCCATGGTTTGGGAATGTTTTCCCTTGTCTTGAGGGGAACCTTGCTGAAGGTGGCCAACAGAGGTCATGGCTTGATTCTTGAGGGTCCATGGAAAAAAGGCCAGCCTTGCGGTTTTTTTTCATTTTGGTCCTTTGGGATTGGTGGGCAAAGTTGGGGCCAGGTGGTCCTACTTGGCTTTGGAGGCCAAGAATATTTCCCCTTGGCCCCTCTTTGTCCTCAGTGGATTTAGACATAAAGGTTCCCATGCTCCATGGGCTGTGATATGCAACCTGCAGGGGGCCTAAATGGCCCAAAACCCCTGAATCAAAGGGGGTGGGTGAGATTCCCTGGATAGTATGGAGGGGGTAAAAGACCCCTGGAATTTTGAGAAGGCTGCCAGGCCCAATTTGAGTCATATTACCTGGGGAAAAGGCAGTATGGAAATTGCACCAGAGGGCAGGAAAAGGTGGCTGGAGCCCAAAGGCCCCTTAAAATTACCAGGGGCCAGTTGTCCCAAAATTGGTTCAGGCTAGAGTTTCTGTAAAGCATAAATTGGGGGGTTCTTCCCCATGGTTGTTCTACCTATCTATTTCCATGTAATGGATAGGGATTTTTGATAATACTTCAGGGTAAGAAGCTGGGTTGCTTTTGACAATGTATAATGGCCATCTGCCTTGGTGTGGCTCTTGCCTTCCTTGTATATGATGGTCGTATTGCCCCTATACTCTTGTATGTCTATTTAACACCTAAAAATGTGCCTATTAGTAGTCTTAATGTTGAGAAAAGACTTTAGCTCAGTACAGTCTTTGTATGCTTCAATGACTGAACCTTCTAGATAGTAATGGAGTTTTTCTAGAGCCCATACCAGGAACAAACATCCTGTTGGTGTTGCTCCATATATTGCTTCTGCATCTTTCAGAATCCTGGAAATATGACATATTACTCTTTCTCTGGGTTCACAATCCACAATTTGTCTTTGGTGAAGAGCTGCTCCCAAACCACGACTGCAAGGTGCCTCTCTGTACAGCTTGAATGGTATTTCAAATTCTGGTAGCATGAGGACAGGTTAATTGGCAAGATAATGCTTTATTCTCTGATATTTAACCCTCCTTTCTTTGGTTATTTCTAAAACTACATCTTTCAAACATAACTTGTATAAGATGTTATTTATGTGTGAAAGGATTTTGATGTAGATTCTGAAGTAGCTAGCAAAGCCAAGGAAAGATTTGATTTTGTTGATGTTTTTTGGTACTGGCTTCTGAATTACTTCTGCTACTTTGTTCTCATCTATGGCCAGGCTCAGGCTTGAGACTTTAATTTCCAGTTGCAATAGTTCCTGTTGGCCATAATAATACTTCTCAAGGGAAATTTATAGATTGATTGGTGTGCATTTACACAAGACTCAGTCTATTTATTGAACGTGGTATCCCCATTTTTCTGAGTAAATAATAAAATAATTAATACAAACTACCAGCCAGCCTTCCAATATTTCTTCTTGAAATATTGTGTCCTTCATCCTTTGGAAGTGGGCTGGTGCATTTTTGATGCCAAATGGCATCCTGATTTCCTCATATATACCCATGTGGAATGTGATTCTGAGCAACTTCATGGGGTTTTGGTTAACTTCATTTTGGTGAAAGCCTTCCATAAAATTCATCTTGGTAATATATTTGCCTTTTGCTAGTTTATCCAGGGAATGTGGTATCCTTGGTAAAGGATAGCTGTCAGCCTTTGTGTAGTTGTTCAGCTCTCTGAAGTCTCCACACAGCTTAATTTTGCCATCATGCCAGGTGTGGTTACTTCCACTATTTCATTATGATCAATATTTCTGATTAAATCCATGTATGGGAGTTGATTTACATGTTTTTAAATTTCTTTCCTAGTTTCCAGGTTTGATGGATATGGATGTCTTGTGAGAATGGGTGAAGAAGGTCTTTCCACATCCAGACATAGCTATATATCATGGCCTCTGATTTTTCCTAAGGCTTCTTACCCAATGGAAGATTCTGGTCTATTCTTCCTCAAAGGTTTTATTAAAGTAAGTTTTTGTTTATGAGTGAGGTTAGAGCTACATTTTGACCCTTTGAATTCATTTAGCAACTCTTCTAAGGGATCTTGGTTATAGAACTCATATATAACAAGTGAAAATTTTGTTTCTTTCTTGTTACCTATGGTAATATGCCTGTTTTTACTATTGTAAATTGCAATCCCATACATTCTCTGATAATCTGTTACCAGTAGAAACCCTTTGATGCTGGAATATTCAAGAACCACAAGCTCTGGATTGAGTCTGATATTACCTTTCCTATGGGGTATTAAAATCTCTTTAATAATGGTCCCGATGGGTGTCATCTTTCCTGTTGGACTTTTGAAATTATTTTCTTGAGTTGAAAAGTGTCAATTGTTTCCCTTTACATCTTGCAAGGTATTGGAAATTTCATCTAGAGTGCAGATTTGGTTGCACCTTAATTTTACTGCATGCTCTAGTTCTCCTTGAAGTTGTGTCAGCAGCTTATGATTTTTTATCTGAATATTCATATGGGTATCAATGTCTTGAAGTATTATAGACTGTTTAAGACAAAAATATTGAGTATCTTTGTCCATTGAGTATTTAAATTTTCAAATGAAATGATCTTTTTCAATATTCAAGTACCATTACTGTTCTTCTGGCTGATCTGGCTCTTCCACCATGGCCAGTTTCTTCGGCCATGGACATCAATCATTTTGGTGGGCCATAAACCAGAATTTCCTTTAAATTCTGTACTATAATAAATGTGTTCCATGTTATCATATTCTCCTACATCAGGGAGGTTTGACCAGCCTAGGGCTTATGGAAGTTGTTTCAAGGCTTCCTTCTCTAATAAAGTGATATTATCTCAATCTTATTATTGTGATGGTTATCTATGAATACTCCATTGGTAAATCTGGTTTAATATCCTATTGGAAGCGTGGATAATTGCCAAAAACAGGGCCCTGAATGTGTGGCTTTATTTAGTCTTTTGCTGCCCTCCTCTGAGGCTTTACTTAGCTTATCATAACCCTCTTGAAGATTATTATTGGTTGTGTTTTGTAATTTTATTAGCTATTGTAAGGTTACATTGTTTTCATGGAGTTTTCTGAGCTCTCTTTGAGCTTTCTCTGTAAATTGGTAAATTTATAAACACAGTTCATTACTTTTTAGGTTACTCTCAGGTGTAACAACAATTTTTTAATTTTGAGCAGGGATATAATTTCTAATTGTAGTTGTACTGATTCTATCAGATGTATTTAAAATTTTTTGTTGTTTCTGTGCCTTTACTTCACTAAGTTCAACAGTTTCTGGAGCATTGGTTATGTTTTTTTCCTCTGGCTGAAAGTAGTTTTGTTCTTGCCCTTTGGTGCTCGTCTTCTCCTGGGAACTGCCTGCAATTGTCAATAATGGTGACTCTTGGCCATGGATTTTCTGGATTATGAGTGGTGTGAAGCCACTGGAAAGTTCAGTTGGTCTACTCCTTGTGAGCCTGAAGGAGTCAGAATATGCTCTTTCTGGCTCCATTTCTCTTCTATAGCCTGGATTGTGGCTTGATTCTCCCATATCTTGGCTGCCCTCTCTCCTAAAAGCTTGAACTTCTGGTTAGGATTACAACCTTTGGTGATTTAAATAATGTCTTTGAGAGACATCTCTATGAGCCATATCTTCTGTCAGCTTATCCAAATTTTGGCTCAGTGTGAAACCAGCTTGAACCCCTTGTTTTACATGCTCCATTGGAACACATCTTTGAGGAGTTTGTGGAGCTGAAGTAATTGACTCATGTCTGCCCAGTCTTCTTGTTTGAGGTATCTGTTGAATTGGAAGGTGAATGGGAGTGAGGGGATTATTTCCCTAAGTGTCTTGCCATTCACCATTCTGGACCTGAAAAGTCCTTGTTTTTCCTCTGGCTAGCTCCTTGGGACTCCAAGCTCTCTGAGGTGTAAAGGAGACATCATATCAGTGTCTGCAATAAGTCAAAACTTTCTTGTTCTTAAGGTATTTAAATTCGAGTTTTCCTTGCACAAATTTTCTCTTTGAAGCTTTGGGGAATTTTCCTTTAGAAGTTAAAACTGGGTTAGTAACTGTTATTTTTCCTTTAAAGATTAGCAAGGTTGGTTTACCTTGTATTGTGGAAGGACTATGTGGTTTCCTGGAACTCTGAGTGGCAATTGGTGTCTATTTCTTGGTTGAAAGGAGGGTTTTACTTTTCCTCTTTACTTTTCCCTTCTGCACTTTTTCTGTGTCTCATGGTGTCACTGGTGAGGTCTCCTGTGACTTTGTTTCTAGTGGTATGAAGTTTTCTTCCACTATTAGACAAAATATGAGGGCTTAATCTCAGTTTTGACTCTTAAAAATGCTTTTTTATTTCAAGGGATAGATTTTGGTGTAATATATGGCTGTATTACAACTCTGTACAGTGAATTTGAGCTTGTAATACCAATTTCCATGTCAATGATACCATCTGAAAGATGTTGGGTTACAGCTGTAACTCAAATATCTTTCAGTGTTACTCTGTAATTAGCAACAATAACTATATATAGTATTTCATTATGAACAATTGGAACTTACAATATGTTCAACCATACCTTCTGAAGCTGTTGTTCATAGCTCAGAGGATTCCTTTCCAATTTTAAAAGAATAATAAGGAATTTTTTGGCTTCTATATCAAAAAATACGCCTAAAGAAGACTGTGATAATTGAATTTTCAATATACCACATCAAGAATGCATAAAAAATAAAAAATCACAGTGGCATATAAGTATATACAATTAAAATAATAATAAGGTATTATATTTGATATTTTTTATTCCCCTAAATGGGAAAAGGATTTTTAAAAAAAATAATACGCAAAAAATTCACTTTTTCACCAAAAAGGTCCCAAAAATAGTTCAGAACCATGGCCAGGACCCCAAAATGTCAGGTCAAGTCTAAAGTAAAGCTATAAAATAGTATATACAGCTTTAATTCTGAGTGTGACCTGGTAATTTATAGTAAAGAAAGTGCTTAATAATAGTATTTGGGGATTTACTATGGAGAACAGTGGTGGTGAGTTCTGGTGAAAGCCCTGGGTGCACATATTCACAGTGGGTTAGATATAATAAGCAATACAATACTAAGAATAAAGTATAACCTGATTATTTTCCAAGAACATCACTGTTTTGTAAAGTTGTCCCATATAGGAATTCAAGATCAGGACGAGGATTCTATTTTGGGAAGAGAAAAGGCCCTTTTTTATCCTGAAATTGGGTGGAAAGGGCCTCTGGACCCTTTCACATAGAAAGAGTGAAACTTTTCACTTCAAAGGACTTTTTTGGGGTTTTAAAATAGCCTGTATACTCTGTATTCGGCTCAGATGTGGTTTTGAAACCACATCTGGGCGGTTCTTATCAATACAGGGTGAAATTTGCATTTGGGGACCGCATAGGCCTCTTTTGACATGTATGACACATAGAATGATGTTCAGAAACTGTACGGGGACCCCATA
Organism: Austropuccinia psidii; assembly: GCA_023105745.1. Classification (NCBI taxonomy): domain Eukaryota; kingdom Fungi; phylum Basidiomycota; class Pucciniomycetes; order Pucciniales; family Sphaerophragmiaceae; genus Austropuccinia; species Austropuccinia psidii. Next base: position 30,279,326 of record JALGQZ010000011.1, read on the forward strand.
CAAGCCAAAACAAGAGTTTTTGAAGGACAGGAAGTATCCTCTGTAGAATTGACACCTCATATTCAAGGATATGGGACATTATCCCCAGCAAGTGTTTATTGACTACACTGTAGGATTTTGATCTTAAAGCTGCTATACCTGTGTCAATTTTGAATATAATGAGCTCAATTTTGGTTCATTATGTATTCCTAGATGTGGACTACAAAATTTTGCCTCATTTGGTATGGTTAAAATGGAATATGGAAAAGTTATGCCACTTTTAAATTCCATTATTTAGATATGGATATTTTTGAGTCCTGTGTAGATATTGTTTGCTCTGTGACCTTTGTTCTTGATCAGCTATGATAAAATTGAATGCATAATAAGAGATCCCTAATTTTTCTCTCACCAAAAAGACCCCCCTTTAGGTATCTCACATTAAAACTGTAGAGGTTAGATGGGTGGTGAATATTTTGTTCACCCTTATTTGGCTTCTTTTAGCCATAACCTCTGTAGTTTTGATTCTAGATCAATTTGGCTAGTACCATTATATAGCCCTGACTGAGAGCTTAAACATGAGAAACAATTTCATGAGGTTCTGCCTATTTCTCTGGAGTTTAGATTACAGGTGAAAGCTAGGGTTTCTTCTAAGCAACTGCTTTGAGCCTGCATATGGAGTCATATATTTGGAAAGAGGCTAATTTCCTCTTTCATTGAATACCTTTTATGAGATATTTTTGGCTCATTTTTGGTTTTGGTGGTATTTTATTCTACAATTATTTTTTGGTAGTTTGGCTGTAATGCTTGTGCTCTGGTTTTCAGTCACAGCCTGACAGTGATTATTGATTCTATCCCCTAACAAATTTCTTTTGAAGAAAAACATATTGTATTAATAAATATTTTATGCAAATGGAATAGTCAGCTGGGATTCCTTCACTTGCAAAACTCCCCACCCAGCTTCTGTTGATTACACTCAAAGTTGTTAAATTTTGATAACATTTCTCTATGTAAGTTTTGAAAGAATTCATAAGCTCTACAAGATTTATTTCTTTGGGAATTTGTCAGGATGAGTCTATGTTGAAGAAGTATTAAGGCTATTTACAACTAGAACTATGACTGTGACACGGTAAAATTGGTTTTCAAAGATAATAAAGCTGATAATAGATGATTAAATTAAGATTTTAAGGGCTTTACTATAGAGATATAGTGGTGGTGAGCGCTGCTGAAAGCCCTGGGTGCAGCTTTATCTGTTGGGTTACCATAATAAAAGACTACAATAATTCAAATTATAATTATACCTGATTATTAACCAAGGGTAAAACTGTTTTTGACAGTTTACTACGTAGGTTATTCAAGAGCAGGATGAGGAGATGATTTTTGCTGTGAAAAGCCCTCCTTTTATCCTGAAATTGGGGTGGAAAGGCTGCTAGACCTTTCCAGGTAGAGGAAGTGAAGATTTTTCACTCTCCAGGACAGGATTGTGGTTTGCAAACAGCCTGTAGACCCTGTATTGGACTCAGAGGTGGTTTTGAAACCACATCTGGGCGGTTTTCACCAATACAGGGTGAAAATTTTCATCTGGAGACCTCACAGCCTGATTCTGACGTGTATGACGCGTAGAATGCTGTACAGAAACTGTATGGGACCCCAGTATTGGCTGACATATGAGGTATTGAAGTAAAAACATGCTTCTTTGTCTATTTGACACCTCATATTCATGATTATGGGATATTATCCCATGGTAGGGCTATATATGACAGCAGGTGGGATTTTGACCTTAAGCCAGCCATAAATCTGTCAGGGTTTGAGATATCAACCTCAAAGCTGGTTTATTAGATAGCCCTGTATGGGCTCTACACAATGGTACCCAATTTGGTATGGTTATCATGAAGTATGGCAAAGTTATCCCATGTACAAGGGTTTTTGTACCTAGGCGTGGTTTGGGCAAAAAGCCGTATTGAGCTTGTTTGCCTCACAACTTCTGTTATAGTTGAGCTATGAAGAAGTGGGTGGCACCATCAGGTAGCCCTGATTGTGCTCTTTCCAAAGATACCCCACTTCAGGTATCCCACACTAAAACTGTAGAAGTTAGAGGAGAGGTGACTGTTTTGTTCACCCTTATTTGGCCTGAAATTGACCATAACTCCAGTGATATTGGTGCTAGCTCAGTTTGGCTGGTACCATTGGATAGCCCTGGCTTAGAGCTTCATTTTGAATACCCATTTTTTGTTGGGGTTAAGCCTCTCCTTCTAGATTTTAGATGGGAGGTGAAAATTAAGCTTTATGCTCAGCAATAACTTTGAGCAGGAATAACTTTGTTATTTCTTGTCCTATGGTGATGGGACTTATATTTTCAGAAAGAGGTAAGTTTCCTCTATCTTTTGATACCTTTTGAGACAATTTGGCTCCTCTTCATGTTTTGGTGGTATCTTGGCTATACCATTGGTTTATGGTATTTTGGCTATCATGCTTGTGCTCTGGTTTTGAGTCACAGGCTGACATACCCTCCCTCTACAAAAGGTTCATCATTGATGAGACTTTTCAGTCCTCCTAGAGGCTCTGAATCTCCTTAAATGAAGGTTCCCATCTGGTATGGCATCTTCTGCCAACCATTTGTCTTTATCTGCTGTCTGGTTCTTGAATCTGACTAGGTATTGTCTCTGATCCTTCCCATTGAGTCTGATCTTCCTGGCCCTGATGATCTTACTCACAGGTCCAGGGGAGTCCTCCACTTCCACTATCTCTTGTGGTGTGGGATTCTTTCTCCTGGAGGGGAATTTATCCTCCTCTGTCTGGAAGTATGGTTTGACCAAGCTCACTGGAAAGACTGGGTGTTTCCTGGAAAACACCTCAGTGAGCTTGACCTCTACTGCATTCTTCCCTATCAACTGATTGATAGTGAAGGGCCCTACAAATGAGTCTCTCCTTTTCTTGGGTCCCTTGAGATTGTTAAAGTTCAGTGTAGACACTAACACCTGGTCCCGTTCCTTAAAGTCAGGTTCCATATGTGGTTTGTCCCACCTCTGCTTGTTATACTCTTTGGCCTCAGCTATGCATTTGGCAGCAGTGTCACAGGCTTTCTTCCACATATCATGGAAGTCTTTGGCTGTGGGGTGGATGGTTAGAAGATTTTTCTTCAAGTGATCCACAGGTAACAGGGGATTCCACCCTTTCCCACCAGTGCAGGTGGTTTACCTGTGGTGGAGTGCTGGCTTGTATTATAAGCCAGTTGGACTTCTGGTAAGAGGGTAACCCAATCATGGGTGTATCCCTCATGGTCCTTGTATTCCATGCCATAGGCACAGAATCTTCTGAGGATGTCCTCCATTGTTTGGATCATCCTTTCAGCTAGGCCATCTGTTTGTGGAGGGTAAGCTGTGGAAAAAGCAAGTTTGGTGCCAAGCATGTCATATAAGTTAGTCCAGAATTCAGATGTGAATTTTGGGTCCCTATCACTAATTATTATCTTAGGGACTCCACAGGTGGATATGATGTTGTTCCAAAACAACAGAGCAGTATCCATGGCTGTGTCTTCTTTATGGCATGGTAGACACCTCATGCTCTTGCTGAACCTATCAACTATGATCAAAGAGGCATTTTAGTTTTCTTTGCCTCCTGGGACAAGTCCTGTAACCCAGTCCATGTTGATGGTTTCCCATGGGTGCTTGGGTTCTTGTATGTGTTGAAATAACCCATACTTCTTCCCATGTTTCCTATTTGCCTTTTGGCATCTTTCACAAGTGTTGATGTATTCACACAACTCTTGTTCCCACTTGGGCCACCAAGCTGTGCTTGCTACCCTCTCTCTGGTCCTGTCTTCACACATGTGTCCTCCCTTGTAGGGGCAGTCATGGCATTCTTGTAGGATCAATGAGATGTGGTCTCTGTCTACCACTGTGAGTGCACTTGTGTGCGTTTCTCTGTGGTAGAGCAGGCCATCTATAAGAAAAAACTTATTGTCCTTATAGGCCCTCAACCAGGGTTCTTCCAACTGGGTTTCCAGTTCTGGGCTCCTGTACTTTTGTTGAAGGAGTTGGAGTAGTTTGCTACACTGTTTGTGTTTGGCATAAGACTTCTGTACTGTACTGACGAATTCATTATGCAGTTCTGAGGAGCTTATTCCCAGTATGGGAGTTTCTGTTCCTTCTGAATCAGTGCTTACACTGTCAAGGGTACCATTCCCTGGTGCCCATTCAGAAAATCTGAAGTTCCTCCTCCTATCTATTTCCATGAAATGGATAGGGATTTTGGCTGCAACTTCTGGGTCATAAGCTGGATTGCTCTTGAAATTTTCCAGTGGCCATCTGCTGAGGCCATCTGCATTGGTATGGCTTTTACCTTCCTTGTATATCATGGTCATGTTCCTTCTATACTCCTGGATAGCTATTTGCCATCTCAGCATATGTCTATCAGTAGTCTTCATGTTTAGTAAAGACTTCAAGGCTGTGCCGTCTGTGTAGACTTCAAATACTGCACCCTCCAAATAATAATGGAGTTTTTCTAGAGCCCAGACTAGACATAGACATTCAGTCTGGGTGGCCCCATACCTGGCTTATGAATCTTTCAGTTGCCCAGAGATGTAACATATTACACCCTCTCTTGGTTTACCATTCACAATTTGTCTTTGGTGAAGGGCTGCTCCTAAGCCTTGGCTGCATGCTGCATCTATATATAACTTGAAAGGTAGTTCAAAGTCAGGTAAGATGAGCACTGGTGCATTGGTGAGTTCATATTTGATCCTCTCATATGTGTCCCTCCTTTCCTTGGTAATTTCAAAACTACATCTTTTGAAGACAACTTTTATAAACTACTAGTTATATTGGCAAAATTCTTGATGTGGTTTCTATAGTAGCTATAAAACCCAAGGAAAGATTGCATCTCTTTGATGCTCCTTGGTACTGGCTTTTGCAGTACTGCTGCTACTTTGCTCTGGTCAATTGCCAGACTAAGACCTGAGACTTTATGTCCTAGAGCTTGTCAGGGTGAGTCTATATAGTAGCTATAAAGTGTAAATACAAGCTAGTATTATGACTGTGACATGTCAAAAAATAAATAATTTAAATCTTCAGGTCCTACTGCTACGTGGTAACAATGGTGAGGAGTGTATTGAGGACCTGGGTTGCAATACTCTAATATCTCTGACTGTAAAGAAGTACTACAATAATTATACTCTAATTATATCTTTGATAATTCTAAGGACACTACTGATGGATAACAGTTTTGTCACGTAAGACTATGGGTAAAATAAGATAATGATGATGGGTTTTCAAGGAAAAAACCCTCCTTTTTATATCTTTCAAGACTGTCAAGAGTTATTAACTCTTCACACGTCAGAGGAGTGAAAATTTTCACTCCAAAGGTCAATCTGTGGTTCTGGATCCTCAATTCTGACGTCAACATAGGCAGAATTGTGGTTTTAGCACCACAAATGCTCATTCTGGGTCAATACAGGGTGAAAAAACTTTTCACCTGCCACGTCAGCACTTGGATGACGTTGTACTGGTGTCTGTATGATCAATATTAGTCATTCTGGGCGGGTTTAAGCTTTAAACAACCATTATTTTAAGTATCAAGACAGTACTGGTTGGTACAGGTTTGGTACAGGCCAGTATTGGTCAAAATACTTGCAACCAAGATATCTTAGTCAGTTTTTGAGATATCAAGAAACCAAGAGCACAGAATTGAAGGGCTTGATGAGCTCTTCAATTTGGTATGCTTCATGTTTACCCTTCTTTCAAATAGAAAAAGTTATAAGGGTTTTAAGTTTTTGGATGTAATTTTGTACATCAGTATGAGGCTTCAAAAACTTCCATGTCAGATATCTTCTCCAATTTGGAAGATATCTGTATTCTGATGATACAATTTTTTAGGGCTTGCTTAGCTCTACAGTTTGGTATATTACACTGTACAGTTGTATGAGTGTATGCCAAAGATACAGGGGTTTGTTTACTTTCTTGTTTTCAGAATATCTGTATTTTTGGCTGTTAAACCCTTGAACCAAGATCCCTCAGTCAGTTTAAGAGATACAGAGGTCTAATGTATCTCAAATTAAAGCTCTTGTTTAGGTCTTTAATTTGGTTATACTTTTGTACAGTTTTGTACAAGCCCTCTTTGACTTTCAGGGGGGTCTTGGTTTTGAAATAAAGGTCATATGGTATCTCCAGTTGTAGTGGTGTTACAACTACATGGATGATATCATTGTTTAGCTCTCTATGTGAGCTTTAAGAAAAATACCATTATGGTATAGAATAACTTAAATATGCATAAGTTAGATGAGAGGTGAAAATAAGGGTTTTGACTTGTTTATTCTCCTCTAGGTTTCCTTATTCTGTTTGGATAAGGTTGGTGTTTAATTTAAGAGGATTGTTTTCCTCTTATTTATTACCTGTATTGACTACGTTTGTTCAATACTTGTCATACCATTATTTATGGTATGTTGGATGTCATGCTAGTGCTCTGTTTTGAGTCACAGGCTGACATACCCTCCCTCAAAAGAAGGCTCATCATTGATGAGACTCTTCAGCCCTTCTGGAGGCTCTGAATCTTCTGAGGTGTATTTGTCCATCTGGGATCTCTTTCTCAGTTAACCATTTATCTTTATCTGCTGGTTGATTCTTAAATCTAACCAGATATTGCCTGTTGTCTTTCCCATTAATTCTTATTTTCCTGGCTTTAATGATCTTTCTCACTGGTCCAGGTGAGTCATCTTCCTCTACCAATGTTTCATGGGTGACTGTCTTCTTTCTTTCAGGGAATTTCTCCTCATCTGTTTGGTGATAAGGTTTGACCAGGCTCACAGGGAAAACTGGGTGTTTCCTAGAAAACTCTTTGGTCAGGTTGACTTCTACTGCATTCTTTCCTATTAATTTAATAATGGTGAATGGTCCTATGAATGAGTCTCTCATCGTCTTGGGTCCTCTTAGATTGTTGAAGTTAAGAGTTGAGATTAGAACTTGGTCTCCTTCTTTGAAATCAGGTTCTTGGTGACTTTTATCATATCTCTGTTTGTTGTATAATTTGGCTTCAGCCACACATTGTTCTGCTTTTTCACAGGCAGATTTCCACATTGTGTGGAAGTCTTTAGCTGTAGGGTGTACTGAGAGGAGGTTCTTCTTCAAGTAGTCTACTGGAAGTAGTGGGTTCCATCCTTTCTCTAATGTGGCAGGGGTTTTTCCTGTCACTGAGTGTATACTTGTGTTGTATGCCAATTGTACAGCTGGTAGGAGGGTTACCCAGTCATGGGTATATCCCTCATTGTCTTTATATTCCATGCCATATGCACAAAACCTTCTAATGATGTCTTCTAATGTTTGGATCATTCTTTCTGCTAGACCATCTGTTTGTTGATGGTAAGCTGTGGAGAATGCTAGTTTGGTTCCCCGCATCTCATATAGCTTAGTCCAAAATTCTGATGTGAATTTAGGGTCTCTGTCACTAATTATAATTCTTGGGACTCCACAGTTTGCTAACACATTGTTCCAGAACAATATGGCTGTGTGCATTGCTGTGTCCTCTTTGTGACAGGGGAGACATCTGACACTCTTGCTGTACCTGTCCACTACTACTAGGCATGCATTAAAGCTGTCTTTCCCTCCAGGGACCAGGCCTGTCACCCAATCCATGTTTATTATTTCCCAGGGGTGTTTGGGCTCCTCTAAACTCTGGAGTAATCCATATCTTTTGCCATGACCTTTGTTGGCTTTTTGGCATCTGGTACAAGTGTTGATGTATTCACTCAAGTCTTGTTCCCACTTTGGCCACCAAGCTGTGCTAAATACTCTTTCTTTAGTTCTTTCTTCACTCATATGTCCCATGTATGGGCAGTCATGGCATTCCTGTAGTATCAGGGAAATATGTTCTCTATTTATTATTACCAGGGCACTTGTGTGTTTTTCCCTATGGTATAGTAGATCATCTATCAGAAAAAATCTATTCTCTTTGAAGTTTTTGAGCCATGGCTCTTCCAATTGGCTCTCTAGTTCAGGACTCCTTTACTTTTGTTTTAATAGTTGTCTCAATATACTACACTGTTTGTGTTTATTGTATGATGATTGTACTATGCTAAAGAACTCTGTAATCAGATTAGAGGAGCTGATTCCCAATATGGGTATCTCTTTGCTCTCCCCATAGCTCTGTGCTGGGTTTGATGGGTCATTCCCTAATTCCCAGTTTGATAGTTTGAAGTTCTTTCTCCTATCTATCTCCATGCATTGTATGGGTATTTTGGCCCCATTTTCTGGGTCATATGCTGGATTCTCTTGGTCATTTTTCAGTGGCCACCTGCTGAGACCATCTGCATTAGTATGACTTTTACCTTCTTTATAGATGATAGTCATATTCCCTCTGTATTCTTGTATGGCTATTTGCCACCTAAGCATGTGTCTGTTTGTTGTCTTCATGTTCAACAGTGATTTGAGGGCTGTGCAATCAGTAAAAACTTCAAATACTGCTCCTTCTAAATAGTAATGGAGTTTTTCTAATGCCCATACCAAACAGAGACATTCTGTCTGAGTAGCTCCATATCTGGCTTCTGAGTCTTTCAGTTGTATTGATATATAGCAAATTACTCCTTCTTTGGGTATTCCATCCACTAGTTGCCTCTGGTGTAGTGCTGCCCCTAGTCCTTGGCTACATGCTGCATCTATATATAGTTTGGATGGTAGTTCAAAAACAGGCATCATCAGGACAGGGGCATTGGTCAGTTCATATTTGATCTTCTAAAATGCATCTCTTCTTTTTTTGGTAATTTCAAAGACTACATCTTTTGAGCACAGTTTGTATAGGCTGCTAGTGATGTGTGCAAAGTTTTTTATGTGGCTTCTGAAGTAACTAGCAAAGCCCAAAAAAGATTGCATTTCTTTAATGTTTTTTGTTACTGGTTTCTTTAGTACTGCAGCAGCTTTATTTTGGTCTATAGCTAGACTCAAACCTGAAACTTTGTGTCCTAGGGCTAGCAGTTCTTGCTGTCCAAAGTTACATTTTTTAAGAGATATCTTCATGTTGACTGGTGTACATTTTCCCAATATTTTATCAGTTTTCCTCACATGGTCTTCCCATGTTTCTGAGTATATTATGATATCATCAATGTACACTACCATCCACCCTTCCATTATTTCATCTTGAAATATGGTATCCATCATCCTCTGAAAATGGGCTGGTGCATTCTTAATGCCAAATGGCATTCTAGTATATTCATATATGCCCATATGGCATATAATTCTTAGCAATTTGATGGAATCTGGTTTCACCCCATTCTGGTGGAAACCTTTCATGCAATCCATTTTTGTAATAAACTTGGCTTTTGCTAGCTTATCTAGTGCATATGGTATCCTTGGGATGGGGTACCTATCTGCTTTGGTGTAATTATTCAAAGCCCTGAAGTCACCACATAGTCTGGATTTACCATCATGGCAAGTTATAAGGACTGGTGTAGTGACTTCTACTATCTCATTATGTCCTATTTTCCTTATTACCCCCATTTATAGGAGTTCATTGATATGTTTTTCAATTTCTTTCCTAGTTTCCATGCTTGCTGGGTATGGTGGTCTCCTAAGCATAGGTGGATATGGTCTTTCTACATCCAGATATAATTCTATATAATGTCCTTTGATTTTTCCTAGTGGTTCATCTCCTATTGCAAAAGCTCCTCTATGCTTCCTCAATACTTTCAGTAAGTTGAGTTTCATTTTACTGGCGAGTTGAGTGCTATATTGGGCTTCTTTGAATTCTTCCACTAGTTCTTTCAGGGTGTTATCAGTTGTTATATGATTTATGTCAAAGGAAAAGTTTTGGCTTTGTTTGTACCTATGGTAAGATATCTATTTTTACTATTGCAAATGTCCATACCATACATTCTTTGGTACTCTGTACCTAGTAGGAATCCTTGTACATGTGCATTCTCTAGAACTACAAATTCAGGTTCTAGTCTGATATTTCCTTTTTGGTGTGGGATAATTATCTCTTTGATTATTGTCCCCAGTGAGTGCATTTTGCCTGATGCACTTTTAAAGTTTCTAGCTTTTGTTGGGATTATATCCTCTTCCCATTTGGGGAAGTGTTGTTTTAAGTATTCTTTTGCTACTATGGAGCAACTTGCTCCCGTGTCAATGATCATTGGGTGTTTACAGTTCTAAATGTAAACTGTCAATTTTGTAGGTGTTCCATGAATGAATCCCATCCCTCTATTTGGGTTACCAGGAATGTTTGTGCATTCTGTGTGTGCTTACAGAGCTCTTTGTCTGTTGTCATTTGTGGTATTCCTGAATCTAATTCAATGTCTTTTATTTCAAGTGAACTTTCTTCAGTGCATTCCACTATGTATTCTTCTATGGTAAAAAGTTCACTTTGTGATTCTGCTCTCATACAATTTCCCATACTGTCAGAATCAGATTTGTCACCTGTTTGTTCTTCTTCTGATTCTTCATCAATTTCATATATTTTCTTTTTCGGTTTTGTGCAATTGTTGGCATAGTGGTCTGGTGATCCACAGTTATGGCACACATATTTCTTTTTTGGGGTTTCTTTCCCTTTCTCTTTGTTTGTTTCTTTAACTTCAGAGTTCTTGTCTTTGAAGTTTGGTTTATAGGATGTGTACCTTCCTATGGAGGTTTTTTTCCTCACATCTTGTATGACATTTGCTATTTCATCAATGCTGCTGATGTTGTTGCATCTGCATTTGACTGCATGTTCTAGATCTCCTGGTAATTTTGTTAGGAGTTTATGGTTTCTCATTTCTATTGTCATATTGGGATCAATAGCTTTTAGCCTTCTTGTTTGTTTGAGACACCATTCATATGGGTCTTTTTCTGTGGAGTATCTATCACTTTCAAAGGACATGGTCTTTTGCCAGATCCAACTACCATTGCTATACTTTTGTATAATCTGGTTCCTCCACCATGGCCAGCTTTTCCTGCCATGTATTTCTTTCATCTCAGTATACCATATGTTTGCATGGCCTCTGAATGCTGTGTTAAGTCTTGTTGTGATCCAGTAGTCTGGTATCTTTGGGACATCAACAAAGAGTCCATCAATATAGTCAATGATTTCCATATGGTCATATTCCCCAATTCCTGAGAACTTTGGCCAGTTTGCTACTTCTGGTAACTGTTTTAGTGCCTGTTTCTCTGAATAGCTAAGATTTTCCCCATCTTGGTACATTGACTCTGATCTTAACTTTGGAATCTGATATTCAGGTTCCTGGTCATAGTCTTTATCCTCTTCTTTCAATTTTGTAGAGGTAGTGGGTTGACCTTGTGTTGGAGGTTATTGATTGTCTTCTCTGTCATAGAGGTAATCAATTTCTTTATCAAAGCTATCCTGTTGCTGCTGGATACTCCTCAGATCTCTCCTCACAGTTTGTTGTTCTTCTAGAATTGAATTCAACTGTCTGTTAGTTTTTTCAAATTCTGTCCAAATTTTGGCCAGATTTGTATTTAAGTCTTTTATGACTGTTGCTTGGAAAGCACTTTCTTCTTTCAATGTTTCCACTTCTGTCCTCATTTTTCCTGCGGTTTCATATGTCCAATCCATGAATTGGGCCAATTTGGTCCATGTGAATTTATTTTCAAACTCATGAGTGTGGATTGTAGTCTCATTTATTAATTCTGGATCGATTCAGTCAGAACTATCAATACTATTTGTAGGTACAACTATTTTTTGCTTTTGTGTACTTCTTGGACTAAGTCCATCAGCTTTTTCATCAATGGGTCTGCTTCCTTCTTCCTCTGGTTGAAAGAAGTTGTCACAGGGGCTCTTGGAAGAAGAGGGCCTGGCACTCAGGAATCAAGAACTCACTTGGAGGGCTCCAAAAGATAAAAGAATAATAAGAATGAATTTCTTTAAGAAAGAATAAGGGAGGAAACAAGTATGCCAAAAGAAGAGATAAGAAAGATGAAGCCAATGGCCAAAGATAATAAAGAAGCCAAAAGCCAAGAAGCCAACCAAGTGAATCCTCAATTCACTGTTTCAACCTGCCAGAAAAGGAAATGGAATTAGTATAAGGATATGACCACCAATATCCACCGGACAGGCGAGGAAATAAAAGAAAAGGGTGCTGAATGACTGACTTAAGATTATCAGTATTAACTTTAATAAGGTAAAAGAAAATAAGGATAAAAAATAAATCCACTATATTAATTAACTGGGGAAAAAGTCCCCAGGTGCTGAAAGGTGGCCAGTATATGTGAAAAGCTGAAAAGTTGATCCTGGAAGGTGGATCAATGACTGTATTGTCCGAATCGGGAAATACAGTTCTGGCCATCTTGAAATTTGAACTGTATGATGGAATTCCCACAGTGGAATAAGAAGTGGCCCAATTGGGCCAAGGCCATACAGGTTGATTGAATAAGGCCTGTACGGATGAATTGGGTTGTCCAAGGAGTATTGAATACTTGATGTCTTGACAACTGATTGAATTTTGTAATACCTCTTGAGAATTGACCTTAGAATAATCCTGAATGAATTGTACCAACCCAACTCCTGCAGATACAGGTGGTTGGGATCCTTGAATGATCTTCTGAATTGCCGCCATGGATTGCCAGACTGATAAGCTGAAAAGTCCTCCTTCGAAATGGGCATTGGAATTATGGACCTTGAAATGGAAAGGTGGAATTGGGTCCTGAAAACGTCACCATTGGATTGCTGAGTGAAAATGGTGCATAATGGTATATAATACCATATATGCACACACACCTGAAATCTTGAGTACGGATTGCATGGAGGAAAGAAAGAATTCCCCTTAAGTTGGGGGAAACGCTTGCTGAGCTGGTCTGGTGGCCTCTGGTGGTTGCCAGAGGCTATGGCTGGAAATATGGTCCATAGTGGTCCATGGCCAAAAATGGGTCCTACGGGATTTATGGCCAAAAATGGATCCAAGGTGTTTTTGGTCCAATTTGGGTCCAAGGGATTGGTGGCCAAAAATGCCTCAGGTGGGCCCAATTGTGGTTTGGGACCCACCTGGCCTTGGGGGCTAGGTGGCTGCCCCCTTTGGCCCCTTTTGGCCTCATTGGATTAGGCCAAAAGGGGCCTAATCCGCCTACGGACCGCGGCGTACGGACCGCGGACCGCAGACCGTAGAAGCCGTGGGGGGCCTAAATGGCCCAAAAAGGCCATTTAGGCCAAAACCCCCATAATGAAAGGGGTGGCCAGGAAACAAATGAAGGTGGCCATGGGGCTTGGAAGCCCCTGGAAGAGAAAGGGACCCCCCAGGCCCAAAAACAGTGATGGAGGCCTGGGGGTTGGTGAGGTGGAAATTGGCCAAGAGGGCCAATGACGCAGGATATGGCCTGAGGCCATAAAGGATGATGGAGGCCATAAGTGGCCAATGGAATGGGTTATGGCGTAAGAGCCATGGAACACCCAAAAGGGGTCAATTGGCCATAAATGATATGACATGGCCAATTGGCCCCAACTTGGCTCCAGGTTGGATTGCCGCCGCCATCAAGGAGGAGGGTCAAAATACGTGGTTGTGACAGAAGTTTTGTTTCTCCCTTGAGCTCCTTTTCTCCTGTTGGAAACTACCTGGAATGGTTGGGGAGCCTTGGATGAAGTTTCCTTTGGCTTGTAAGGCCTGGAACTGCTGGATGGTTGTGGGGAAGATTGTCACAACCATGGCAATTCACTTCCTTGGATCCCCATATGGCATATCAAGCCACAGTCCTTTTATGGCCAATTGGCCATATCCATCACCAGTGGCCAATATGGCCACGTCATTATCTTATGGACCATTTATGGCCATTTGTGTTTTGGGGCCTTCATGGCCCTTCACCTCAATCCAGAACCCATAGCGGCAATTTATGCCCAAATGGGTATTTCTGGTCATTTCCCTCAAAACCAGGGGAAATGGCCCAAATGGCTGTTTTTGGCCATTTGGGCTCATAATGCGCATTTGCGCATTTTTGCGCATTTTGCGCACTTTTGCGCATTTGCGCACTTTTTGCCCATTTTGCGCACTTTTGCGCATTTGCGCACTTTTTGCGCACTTTGCGCATTTGCGCATATTTGCGCACTTTTGCGCATTTTGCGCATTTTTGCGCACTTTGCGCATTTGCGCACTTTTGCGCATTTTGCGCATTTTTGCGCACTTTGACGCAAAGTGTCCAAAAGACACTTTCCCGCCTTTTGGGCCAGTTTTTGGCTCAGAACCCAAAATTGGCCAAAAAACCCCAAAAGGCCCAGAAACACCATTCCAAGCTCTGAAGCCATTACATCCATCCTTTTCCCTCTGCCTTTCCATCTCAAGACCTTTGGACGTAATCTTCTTGCCAATCAACCAATATGCCATAAATGATGTTATATATCATTGTGCATCATTTTTCAACAGCAATTCAATGGTGGCAATATCAAATGTTCATTTCAACATTCCAACATCTCATCACGTCATCAAGGCACCCAATCATTCAGAGGAATCATCAAGGCTCAAGAGCAAGTGTTTCAGCGTCAAAGACCAATGACGCCATCAAGCAGTCATTGGTTATTCTCACTCCAAGTATTCATTCCAAGGGAATACTTTCAATTCATTCTCAAGTGTATTCAAGAGGCAATGCCAAAAAGAAGTTGTCAAGTGTCAAAGCTCCACTCAATCCATCTTGGCAACCATATTCATTTCAATACAGTCTGGATCCATCAAGACCTGTATTTCATTTTCAATCATGGGAAATTCATTCAACCCAATTCAATTTCAATATTAGCCAGCTGTATCAATTCCCAAAAGAATCAATACAGCCTCAAGGATCAATACAGATCAGTTTTCAGCCTGAAGAACTCAAGCTCCCAACTTTTCACATATACCGGCTACCCTTTCCACCCTGGGGGGTTTTCCCCAGTTAATTAATATATTTTGATTTTATTTTATCTCTATTTTCTTTTCACTTTAGTTAAGCAAATACTGATATTATTAAGTCAGTCATTTAGCACCTTTCTCTTTTCTCTTTCTTCGCCTGTCAATGGATATTTGGTGGTCATATCCTTACTAATTCCATTATTCATTTTTGGCAGGTTGAAACAGTGATTAAGGACTTACTTGGTTGGCTCTTTGGCCATTTGGCTTCCCTTTCCTCTTTTGCATCTCATCTTGTACCTGCATATCTTTTAGAGGAATTCATTCTTATTACTTTTATTCTTTATCCTTTTGGAGTCTTCCAAGTGAGTTCCCTGATTGCTGAGTGCCAGGCCACTCTTGTATTTCTGTCCAAGAGCCCCTGTGACAAAGATGGGGCTTCTCCTTCCATTTCTGGGGGTACCTGAATCTGACTGGGCTCTTCCTTGTGCCAAGATCTCTCTATGGCTTGTATGGCTGCCTGGTTCTCTTTGATTCTGATTGATCTTTCTTCTAAGAGTTTGAAATTCTTGTTGGGATTCCAACCTTGCATTTCTGTCATAAGCTCCATCCAAGCCATTTGCTTGAGACAGATCTTCTGAGTCGTTATCCCCACTTCTGCCCATGATTCTGCCATAGTGAACATTTTGTTGTCCATGCTCCATGTGAAGGGGTCTTTCAGCAGTTTGTGTATTTGAAGTACCTGTTCTGCATCTGTCCAATCTCCTGGTTGGACTCCTGGGTTGAATTTGATTTGGAATAAGACCTTGGGTAGGAGTTCCCTGATGGTAAGCCCTTTGCTGGTCATTTGATTCAGTGATTGGCTGTCTTCTTCCTCTGTGTCTTCTTGGCCAGTGTTCTGGTTGATTTCTTGGGAATCCAAGATCTCTAAGAAGTGGAGGTGTCATGTTAACAATGTTAAAAAATGACAGACAATGAAAAATGTTGTATGTTTCAAGGTTTATTTACCTTTAGCAGGCCCTTGTACAAATTTATGATCTATATTCTTTGGCAATTTGCCTTTAGAGTTTACAACTGGGTTGATAACAGTGATTTTCTGTTTTTCAATTTGTTTTGGTGATCCAACTGGTTTTGTTGGAGCTTTTCTGGGTTTTTTGGCCCTTGGCACGGCTATTGGTGTCCAATCTTTTGAGTTTATTGTCACTTCACTGTGTCTTTTCTGCTTGCCCTTGATTTTTGGCAGCACCTCTCTGTCTTCTGAGGCTGTCACAGATGGATTTCCTTGTGTCAGCCTGTGACTCAAAACCAGAGCACAAGCATGACAGCCAAAATACCATAAACCAATGGTATAGCCAAGATACCACCAAAACATGAAACTGAGCCAAATTAGCTCAGAAGGTATCAAAAGAAAGAGGAAACTCACCCCTTTCTGAAAATATAAGTCCCATCACCATAGGACAAGAAATAACAAAGTTATTCCTGCTCAAAGTCATTGCTGAGCATAAACCTTAATTTTCACCTCTCATCTAAAATCTAGAAGGAGAGGCTTAACCCCATCAAATGGGTATTCAAAATGAAGCTCTGAACCAGGGCTATCCAATGGTGCCAGCCAAACTGAGCTAGCACCAGTATTACTTGAGTTATGGTCAAATTCAGACCAAATAAGGGTGAACAAAACATTCACCTCTCATCTAACTTTTACAGTTTTAGTGTGAGATACTTAAAGTGGGGTCTTTTTGGAAAGAGCACAATCAGGGCTATCTGATGGTGCCATCCATTTCCTCATAACTCAACTACAACAGAAGCTATGGGCCAAACAAGCTTAATACAGCTTTTGACCAGACCATGCCAATATACAAAAATACTTGTACATGGGATAACTTTGTCATATTTAATGATAACCATGTCAAGTTGGGTATCATTGTGTAGAGCTCATACAGGGATATTCAATGAACCAACTTTGAGCTTGATATCTCAAAAAATGACAAAGTTATGACCATTTTAAGGTCAAAATGCCACCTGCTGTCAGATACAGCCTTACCATGGGATAATATCCCATAACCATGAATATGAGGTGTCAAATAGACGAAGAAGCATGTTTTTACTTCAATACCTCATATGTCAGTCAATACTGGGGTCCCATACAGTTTCTGTACAGCATTCTACGCGTCATACACGTCAGAATCAGGCTGTGAGGTCCCCAGATGAAAGTTTCACCCTGTATTGGTGAAAACTGCCCAGATGTGGTTTCAAAACCACATCTGAGCCCAATACAGGGTATACAGGCTGTTTGCAAACCACAAGCCTGTCCTGGAGAGTGAAAAATCTTCACTTCCTCTACGTGGAAAGTTCTAGCAGCCTTTCCACCTCAATTTCAGGATAAAAGGAGGGCTTTTCACAGCCAAAACCCTTTCCTCATCCTGCTCTTGAATAACCTACGTAGTAAACTGTCAAAAACAGTTTTACTCTTGGTTAATAATCAGGTATAATTATAATCTTAATTATTGTAGACTCTATTATTGTAATCCAAAAGATAAAGCCTGCAACCAGGGTTCTCAATAGCGCTCACCACCACTATTCCTCAATAGTAGAACCCTTTTATTTTATTATAAAACCCTTATAAATCTTTTTTAAATCATTTTCTACCGTGTCACATACACAGTTAAAGTTGCAATTAGCCTAGTTATACCTTTATCATAGTATCATCCTGACATTTTGGGGGCCTGGCCGTGTTTTTTTTTGACTTTTTGGACCTTACAAGTAAGTCTTTTCCCTTTTTTATGACTTATTAACCATTGTTTTTATCTTTTTTAGGCGTAATTTCTTTGTTTAAATATATATATTATATATATTTATTCTTTTTATACATACTCATATTTTAAAGAGTATTATTCACGTGGCTAATAACCACTGAATTTGATTATTTTTGGCGTGTTTTGTATATAAAAACACATAAGCCATCAATACAGCCCTGTATTCTTGACTGAATAAGGACACCTCTGACTGAAAAACCATCAGTTGAGGCGTGGTCAAGTGTATTGTTAATTCAATAACACTTGTATACAAACCACCTTTACAGAGCACACTTGCAAACCACAAGTGTATCTGTGGGATACTGGCACACAAACAGTGTGAAAGGGCACCATAAGCTGTATTTTTGACGTGAAATTGTTAATTCAATTACACTGTCATCATACAAGGGCATATTGTAATAATATACAAGCCCAGAGGCCATTCTTAGACGTGCAAAACCAGCCTTTTAAGAAGTCTTAACTGACATAAGCCCTCTTTTTCCTGTCTTGATTCAGTGGAAGAAAACTATAACCCACTTGAAACCCAGTCACAGGCCAACACACCAGTGACACCCTCAGAACCAGAGGGCAGCAAGGGTAAAGGAAAAAGGCTTAGTGAAGGCCTCATTACAGCCAAGAAGTGGACACCAATAGCCACTCAGAGGAGTAGAAAACCACGAAACTCTGCTTCAATACAAGGTAAACCAACCTTAACCACTTGTACAGGGAAGATTACAATTATTAACCCAGTTGTAACCTCCAAAGGCAAACTGCACAAATCAGCAGATAACAAATTTGTACAAGGCACAGTCAAAGGTAAATACCCTAAGAACATAAAGTTCTTGACTGCTTGCAAACACTGATATGTCCCCTGCATACCTCAGAGACCTTGGCTTCCAAAGGAACCAGCCAGAGGATAGAGCAGGAATGTCTAGAACCAGAAGACCTGAAAGAAGACACATTGGACACAGTGGTGGATGGCAAAAGAATGAGGGAGATAATATCAACCTTGCCATTCACACTCCAATTCAACAGAAACCTCAAACCAGAGGACTGGAAGGATATGGATCAAGTTCTTCAGATCTACCAACTCCTCAAAGATGTGTTTCAATGGAGCATGGACAACAAGAGGTTCAACCTAGCAACTCACTGGGCAGAACTGGGATCAAGTTGCCAGAAGATCTGTCTCAAAGAGATAGACTTCAAAGACCTTATGGTAATCACCAAGGTTTGGAATCCTACCAGGAAGCACAGACTCCTGGAGGCAAGGGCCCAGAGGATAAGGGAGAATCAAGCCACTATCCAAGCTATAGAAGAACAGTTAACCCAGACAGGGCCTACTCATATTCCTTCAGGTTCACAAGGAGCATGCCAAATCAGCTCTCCAGTGGCTTCACACCATTCAGAAACCAGCAGATCAGTGGCCAAGAGTCACCATTCTTCACAATTCCAGGAAGTTTCCAGGAGAAGACAAGGCAACAAGGGCAAGAACAAAGCCTCCTTCAACCAGAGGAGGAAAGAGTCAGACCCCATGATCCAGAAGCTGTTAGATTTGGTGAAAGAAGTACACAAGAACCAGAAGTAGTTGTAAAACACTCTAGAATCAGTAGTCCTAGTAATAGAAACATTACCCCCACTCAGACTGAAAATAACATTATCACATCTGAGAGTAACATCAACAGTGACACACTGTGGTTACAAATGTCCCAATATGCTGAGCAATCTGCAAAGCAGGCTACAGAATTTGCAGCTGCCCAAGAGAGGATGAGAAAAACTCAAGCCTCATTGGAGCAGATAGTTAAAAACCTTCAGGAAGGATATTCTCAACTGAGCAAAGCCTCTGAAGAAACCAACAAGAGACTGAACCAAGTCTCTGAAGAACAACACCATAGTAGCAGGGACAGGGAGTGTCTGAACCAAGACATCAACAAATTGTTTGATGCCTACCATAGCTTAAAGCCCCAACCACAAGGCCAAGCTATGGAGAATCCATATCAACCGGATGACATCAAACCAGATGCCATGTTGTTGAATAAGGCAAGATCTCCATCACAATACCACGATGGAGATGGCATGTCTTATTCAGAGAAGGAAGCCTTGAAACAGCTTCCTGAGGCCTCAAGCTGGCCCAAATTCTCTGGATCAGGAGAATATGATCATATGGAACTCATAGATTATATTGATGGACTCTTCATTGATGTACCAAGCATACCAGATTACTGGATTACTGCTAGACTGAATACTGCATTTAAAGGTCATGCAAGTATATGGTACACAGAAATGAAAGAAATCCATGGAAGAAGAAATTGGCCATGGTGGAAGAGTCAAATAATCCAAAAGTACAGTAATGGAACTTGGATATGGCAAAAGACCATGTCATTTGAAAATGACAAATACTCTGTGGACAAAGATCCATATGAGTGGTGTCTTAGACAGTCTAAAAGACTTAAAGCCATTGATCCTCAAATGAACATTCAAATGAGGAATCATAAACTTCTGACACAACTGCCAGGAGAACTAGAGCATGCAGTAAAGTGCAGATGCAACTAAAATTGCACTCTAGATGATATAGCCAATACCTTACAAGACATAAGGAAAAGGACTAATATAGGGAAATTCACCCCATATAGAAGCAACAGTTTCAAAGAGAAACAGCCTTTCAGGGTGGAGTTTAAAGACAAACCCAGAGAAAGAGTGGCAGAAGTGGCAAAGAAAAAGAATTCTTGTCACAATTGTGGTTCAACAGACCACTATGCCAACAACTGTCCCAAAGCAAAGAGGAAAGTCTATGCTATAGAGAAAGTCCCTGAAAAAGAACCCCCAACAGAGGATTCTGAATCAGACTCTATGGGAGATGCCATCAGAGGACCATCTGATGAGGATCAAGACCCAAGAGAGGAATTTCTAGTGGAATACCAAGAGGAAACCCCACTAGAAATCCAGGATATACAGTTGGAAGCAGGCATGCCACAAGACACTGCCAACAAGAACTTGTGTAAACACACACCAGATGCACAAACATTCCTAATCACACCAACCAAAGGAATGGCATATATACATGGAACAGCCACAAAAATGACTGTATGTATTGACAATTCTCAGCACCCACTGATCATTGACAGTGGAGCACACTGCTCCATAGTGGCCAGAAATTATCTGGATAACCACTTCCCAAACTGGGAAAAAGAACTCTTGCCCACCAGGGCAAAGAACTTTAAGAGTGCATCTGGAAAGATGACCTCTATTGGGACAATTATCAAAGAGATAATCATACCCCACAGGAAAGGTAATATCAGACTCAACCCAGAGTTTGTAGTGCTTCAAGATGCCCACATCCAAGGGTTTTTACTGGGAACAGATTACCAGAGGATGTATGGCATAGATATTTACAATAGTAAAAATAGGCATATTACCATTGGTACTAACAAGGAAAAGAAATTTTCTCTTGATATATACCAGATATCTTCTCAGGACCCACTGGAAGAACTTCTGAAAGAATTCAGAGAGGGACAGTTTAGCACTACCCTCACCAGTAAACAAAAACTAAGTTTACTGAAGATGCTGAGGAAGAATAGACCAGCATTTGCCATTGGTGAAGAACCATTAGGCCAGATCAAAGGCCATGATATAGAACTATATCTGGATGTGGAAAGGCATTATCCACCCATGTTAAGGAGACCTCCTTACCCAGCAAGTCTGGAGACCAGGAAAGAGATTGAGAAACATATCAATGAACTCCCGGACATGGATGTCATTAGGAAGATTGGACATAATGAAATAGTGGAAATCACCACTCCTGTCCTAATCAACTGGCATGATGGCAAGTCTAGATTGTGTGGATACTTCAGAGCCCTGAACAACTACACAAAAGCAGACAGGTATCCCATACCAAGGATACCTCATGCCTTGGATAAATTGGCCAAAGCCAAATACATAACCAAGATGGATTGTATGAAGGGCTTCCACCAAAATGGAGTTAAACCAAACTCCATGAAATTACTCAGAATTATATGCCATATGGGCATATATGAGTACACCAGGATGCCATTTGGCATCAAGAATGCACCAGCCCACTTCCAAAGGATGATGGACACCATATTTCAAGAAGAAATAATGGAAGGCTGGATGGTAGTATATATTGATGATATCATTATATACTCAGAGACATGGGAAGACCATGTACAATACATAGACAGAGTGCTAAGTAAATGTACACCCATCAATCTGAAAATTTCACTTAAAAAGTGTAATTTTGGCCAACAAGAGCTACTAGCTCTAGGACATAAAGTCTCAGGCCTTAGTCTGGCAATTGACCAGAACAAAGTAGCAGCAGTACTGCAAAAGCCAGTACCAAAGAACATCAAAGAGATGCAATCTTTCCTTGGGTTTGCCAGCTACTATAGAAACCACATCAAAAACTTTGCCCACATAACTAGTAGTTTATACAAGTTATGCTCAAAGGATGTAGTTTTTGAAATTACCAAGGAAAGAAGGGATGCATATGAGAGGATCAGAGATTAACTCACTAATGCACCTGTGCTTATCTTACCTGACTTTGAACTACCATTCAAGTTATATATAGATGCAGCATGCAGTCAAGGCCTAGGAGCAGCCCTTCACCAAAGACAAATTGTGGATGGTGAACCAAGAGAAGGTGTAATATGTTACATCTCCAGGCAGCTGAAATATTCAGAAGCCAGGTATGGGGCCACCCAGACAGAATGTCTATGTCTAGTCTGGGCTCTAGAAAAACTCCATTATTATTTGGAGGGTGCAGTCTTTGAAGTCTACACAGACTGCACAGCCTTGAAGTCTTTACTAAACATGAAGACTACCAATAGACACATGCTGAGATGGCAAATAGCCATCCAGGAGTATAGAGGGAACATGACCATCATATACAAGGAAGGTAAAAGCCATACCAATGCAGATGGCCTTAGCAGATGGCCACTGGACAATGTCAAAAGCAATCCAGCTTATGACCCTGAAGTTGCCGCAAAAATTCCTATCCAATTTATGGAAATAGACAGGAAGAAGAACTTCAGATTCTCTGAATGGGCACCAGGGAGTGGTACCCTTGACAGTGGAAACACTGATTCAGAAGGGACAGAAACCCCATACTGGGAATAAGTTCCTCAGAACTGCACAATGAATTTTTCAATGCAGTACTGAAATCTTATGCTAAACACAAACAGTGTAGCATACTACTCCAACTCCTTCAACAAAAATACAGGAGCCCAGAACTGGAAACCCAGCTGGAGGAACCCTGGTTGAGGGCCTATAAGGACAATAAATTCTTCCTTATAGATGGCCTGATTTATCACAGAGAAAAGCACACCAGTGCACTCACAGTGATAGACAGAAACCACATCTCTTTAATCCTGCAGGAATGCCATGATTGCCCCTATATGGGACACATGAGTGAGGACAGGACTAAAGAGAGGGTAGCAAACACAGCTTGGTGGCCCAAGTGGGAGCAAGAGTTGAGTGAATACATAAACACTTGTGAAAGATGCCAAAAGGCAAATAGAAAACATGGGAAGAAATATGGGTTACTTCAACACATAGAAGAACCCAAACACCCATGGGAAACCATCAACATGGACTGGGTCACAGGACTTGTCCCAGGAGGCAAAGAAGACTACAATGCCTGCCTAATCATAGTTGATAGGTTCAGCAAGAGCATGAGATGTCTACCATGCCATAAAGAGGACACAGCCATGGACACTGCTCTGTTATTTTGGAATAACATCATATCCACCTGTGGAGTCCCTAAGATCATAATTAGTGATAGGGACCCAAAATTCACATCTGAATTTTGGACCAATTTATATGACATGCTAGGCACCAAGCTTGCTTTTTCCACAGCTTACCATCCACAAACAGATGGCCTAGCTGAGAGGATGATCCAAACAATGGAGGACATCCTCAGGAGGTTCTGTGCCTATGGCATGGAATACAAGGACCATGAGGGATATACCCATGATTGGGTCACCCTCTTACCAGCAGTCCAACTGGCTTATAACACAAGCCAACACTCTACTACAGGAAAAACACCTGCACTGGTAGAGAAAGGGTGGAATCCCATGTTACCTGTGGATCACTTGAAGAAAAACCTTCTGACCATCCACCCCACAGCCAAAGACTTCCATGATATGTGGAAGAAAGCCTGTGATACTGCTGCCAAATGCATAGCTGAGGCCAAAGAGTATAATAAGCAAAGGTGGGACAAATCACATATGGAACCTGACTTCAAGGAAGGGGACCAGGTGTTAGTGTCTACACTGAACTTTAACAATCTCAAAGGACCCAAGAAAATGAGAGACTCATTTGTAGGGCCCTTCACTATCATTAAGTTGATAGGGAAGAATGCAGTAGAGGTCAAGCTCACTGAGGAATTTTCTAGGAAACACCCAGTCTTCCCAGTGAGCCTGGTGAAACCATACTTCCAAACAGAGGAGGATAAATTCCCCTCCAGGAAGAAGAACACCACTCCACCAGAAATAGTGGAAGTAGAAGACTCTCCTGGACCTGTGAGTAAAATCATCAGGGCCAGAAAAATCAGACTTAATGGGAAAGATCAGAGACAATATCTAGTCAGATTCAAGAACCAGACAGCTGACAAAGACAAATGGTTGGCAGAGGATGCCATACCAGATGGGAACCTTGATTTAAGGAGATTCAGAGCCTCTAGGAGGACTGAACAGTCTCATCAAGGATGAGCCTTTTTTAGAGGGAGGGTATGTCAGCCTGTGACTCAAAACCAGAGCACAAGCATGACAGCCAAAATACCATAAACCAATGGTATAGCCAAGATACCACCAAAACATGGAACTGAGCCAAAATAGCTCAGAAGGTATCAAAAGAAAGAGGAAACTCACCCCTTTCTGAAAATATAAGTCCCATCACCATAGGACAAGAAATAACAAAGTTATTCCTGCTCAAAGTCATTGCTGAGCATAAACCTTAATTTTCACCTCTCATCTAAAATCTAGAAGGAGAGGCTTAACCCCATCAAATGGGTATTCAAAATGAAGCTCTAAACCAGGGCTATCCAATGGTGCCAGCCAAACTGAGCTAGCACCAGTATTACTTGAGTTATGGTCAAATTCAGACCAAATAAGGGTGAACAAAACATTCACCTCTCATCTAACTTTTACAGTTTTAGTGTGAGATACTTAAAGTGGGGTCTTTTTGGAAAGAGCACAATCAGGGCTATCTGATGGTGCCATCCATTTCCTCATAACTCAACTACAACAGCAGCTATGGGCCAAACAAGCTTAATACAGCTTTTGACCAGACCATGCCAATATACAAAAATACTTGTACATGGGATAACTTTGTCATATTTAATGATAACCATGTAAAGTTGGGTATCATTGTGTAGAGCTCATACAGGGATATTCAATGAACCAACTTTGAGCTTGATATCTCAAAAACTGACAAAGTTATGACCATTTTAAGGTCAAAATCCCACCTGCTGTCAGATACAGCCTTACCATGGGATAATATCTCATAACCATGAATATGAGGTGTCAAATAGACGAAGAAGCATGTTTTTACTTCAATACCTCATATGTCAGT
Source organism: Austropuccinia psidii (assembly GCA_023105745.1). Classification (NCBI taxonomy): domain Eukaryota; kingdom Fungi; phylum Basidiomycota; class Pucciniomycetes; order Pucciniales; family Sphaerophragmiaceae; genus Austropuccinia; species Austropuccinia psidii. The sequence continues at coordinate 30,304,457 of JALGQZ010000011.1, forward strand.
CAATAGTGGGGTCCCATACAGTTTCTGTACAGCATTCTACGCGTCATACACGTCAGAATCAGGCTGTGAGGTCCCCAGATGAAAATTTTCACCCTGTATTGGTGAAAACTGCCCAGATGTGGTTTCAAAACCACATCTGAGCCCAATACAGGGTATACAGGCTGTTTGCAAACCACAAGCCTGTCCTGGAGAGTGAAAAATCTTCACTTCCTCTACGTGGAAAGGTCTAGCAGCCTTTCCACCTCAATTTCAGGATAAAAGGAGGGCTTTTCACAGCCAAAACCCTTTCCTCATCCTGCTCTTGAATAACCTACGTAGTAAACTGTCAAAAACAGTTTTACTCTTGGTTAATAATCAGGTATAATTATAATCTTAATTATTGTAGACTCTATTATTGTAATCCAACAGATAAAGCCTGCACCCAGGGTTCTCAATAGCGCTCACCACCACTATTCCTCAATAGTAGAACCCTTTTATTTTATTATAAAACCCTTATAAATCTTTTTTAAATCATTTTCTACCGTGTCACATACACAGTTAAAGTTGCAATTAGCCTAGTTATACCTTTATCATAGTATCATCCTGACACCTTGTGACTGGGTTTCTAATGGAATATAGTCTTTTTCCACTATTCAGAAAAGATATTTCAGATTGTATATCAGTATTTTATGATAAAACAAAATGATTATATTCAATTCTACTTTTATTTTTCGAAATTTTGAGGTATTTTATGTTTTTTATTGTTTTTATATGTTTTTTTATTGAAAAATAACAGTTTTTGAGTTTTTCACTTATGTTTTATAAGTGAAAACTGTAATATCCAAGTGTTTTGTGAATGATTCACTTGGATATTATTGTGTTTTTAATATAAACACGTCAGATTTATTAAATTATAATAAATTTAATTTGTTATTATAAGTATTATAAATAATATTTATTTTAACACTTGATATTGATTTAAATTATCAATGAATTACAAGTTTTCACGTCAATTTGAGTGATGTCTTGTTTTAAAGGAAATATTTAATTAAAATATTCCTTATAAATAATAAAAAATTATTTTATTATTTAATATTTATTAATTATTTAGTAATAAATGATTCTTTATTAATTTTCATGCACTTTGGTGAAAAATAATAGTAAAATAAATAATATACTGTTTGTATATTATTATTTATAGTGAAATTTAAATAATACTGTTGTATTATTATCAAATTTCGTGGAAATTATTGCAATATAATGAAAAAAGAGGATTTGTACTCTTACTGTCAACAAAAATATTTTGTAATATATATTTTTGGAGGAAAAGAATTTGTATATAATATATGATGCTAAACAAAAATGATAATAATATAAATTAAAATAAATCAAAAATTTTACTCACTGTTAGTAAAATACCTTTTAAATAACTGAATTTTACGCCTAATTCAGTTCAAAACACATCCAATAAGGTTGAAAAACCATGTCCAGGCCCCCAAAATGTCAGGGTGAGTCTAAATAGTATCTATAAAGTGTAAATACAAGCTAGTATTATGACTGTGACACGTCAAAAAATAAATAATTCAATTCTTCAGGTCCTACTGCTACGTGGTAACAGTGGTGATGAGTCTATTGAGGACCTGGGTTGCAATACTCTAATATCTCTGACTGTAAAGAAGTATTACAACAATTATACTCTAATTATATCTTTGATAATTCTAAGGACACTACTGATGGATAATAGTTTTGTCATGTAAGAATATGGGTAAAATAAGATAATGATGATGGGTTTTCAAGGAAAAAACCCTCCTTTTTATATCTTTCAAGACTGTCAAGAGTTATTAACTCTTCACACGACAGAGGAGTGAAAATTTTCACTCCAAAGGTCAATCTGTGGTTCTGGATCCTCAATTCTGACGTCAGCATAGGCAGAATTGTGGTTTTAGCACCACAAATGATCATTCTGGGTCAATACAGGGTGAAAAAACTTTTCACCTGCCACGTAAGCACTTGGATGACGTTGTACTGGTGTCTGTAAGATCAATATTAGTCATTCTGGGTGGGTTTAAGCTTTAAAAAACCATTATTTTAAGTATCAAGACAGTACTGGTTGGTACAGGTTTGGTACAGGCCAGTATTGGTCAAAGTACTTCCAACCAGGATATCTTAGTCAGTTTTTGAGATAGCAAGAAACCAAGAGCACAGAATTGAAGGGCTTGATGAGCTCTTCAATTTGGTATGCTTCATGTTTACCCTTCTTTCAAATAGCAAAAGTTATAAGGGTTTTAAGTTTTTGGATGTAATTTTGTACATCAGTATGAGGCTTCAAAAACTTCCATTCCAGATATCTTCTCCAATTTGGAAGATATCTGTATTCTGATGATACCTCTTTGTAGGGCTTGATTAGCTCTACAGTTTGGTATATTACACCGTACAGTTGTATGAGTGTATGCCAAAGATACAGGGGTTTGTTTACTTTCTTGTTTTCAGAATATCTGTATTTTTGGTTGTTAAACCTTTGAGCCCAGATCTCTCAGTCAGTTTAAGAGATAGAGAGGTCTAATGTCTCTCAAATTAAAGATCTTGTTTATGTCTTTAATTTGGTTATACTTTTGTACAGTTTTGTACAAGCCCTCTTTGACTTTCAGGGGGGTCTTGGTTTTGAAATAAAGGTCATATGGTATCTCCAGTTGTAGTGGTGTTACAACAACATGGATGATATCATGGTGTAGCTCTCTATGTGAGATTTAAGAAAAATACCATTTTGGTATAGAATAACTTAAATATGCATAAGTTAGATGAGAGGTGAAAATAAGGGTTTTGACTTGTTTATTCTCCTCTAGGTTTCCTTATTCTGTTTGGATAAGGTTGGTGTTTAATTTAAGAGGATTGTTTTCCTCTTATTTATTACCTGTATTGACTATGTTTGTTCAATACTTGTCATACCATTAGTTATGGTATGTTGGATGTCATGCTAGTGCTCTGTTTTGAGTCACAGGCTGACAGAGCTAGTAGCTCTTGTTGGCCAAAATTACACTTTTTGAGTGAAATTTTCAGATTGATGGGTATACATTTACTTAGAACTCTGTCTATGTATTGTACATGGTCTTCCCATGTCTCTGACTATATAATGATATCATCAATATATACTACCATCCAGCCTCTCATTATTTCTTCTTGAAATATGGTGTCCATCATCCTTTGGAAGTGGGCTGGTGCATTCTTAATGCCAAATGGCATTCTGGTGTACTCATATATGCCCATATGGCATATTATTCTGAGTAATTTCATGGAGTTTGGTTTAACTCCATTTTGGTGGAAGCCTTTCATACAATCCATCTTGGTTATGTATTTGGCTTTGGCTAGCTTATCCAAGGCATGAGGTATCGTTGGTATAGGGTACCTGTCTGCTTTTGTGTAGTTATTCAGGGCTCTGAAGTCTCCACACAATCTAGATTTGCCATCATGCCAAGTGATTAGGACAGTAGTGGTGATTTCCACTATTTCACTATGTCCAATCTTCCTGATGACATCCATATCCAGGAGTTCATTGATGTGTTTCTCAATTTCTTTCCTGGTTTCCAGGCTTGCTGGATAAGGAGGTCTCCTCAGCATGGGTGGATAAGGCCTTTCCACATCCAGATATAGTTCTATATCATGGCCTTTGATCTTGCCTAATGGTTCTTCACCAATGGCAAATGCTGGTCTGTTCTTTCTCAGCATCTTCAGTAAACTTAGTTTTTGTTTACTGGTGAGGGTAGTGCTAAACTGTCCCTCTCTGAATTCCTTCAGAAGTTCTTCCAGTGGATCCTGAGAAGATATCTGGTATATGTCAAGTCAAAATTTCTTTTCCTTGTTAGTACCTATGGTGATGTGCCTATTTTTACTATTGTAAATATCTATGCCATACATCCTCTGGTAATCTGTTCCCAGTAAAAACCCTTGGATGTGGGCATCATTGGGCACTACAAACTCTGGATTGAGTCTGATATTACCCTTCCTGTGGGGTATAATTATCTCTTTGATAATTGTACCAATGGAAGTCATCTTCCCTGATGCACTTTTGAAGTTCTTTGCCTTAGTGGGCAAGAGCTGTTTTTCCCAGTTTGGGAAGTGGGTATCCAGATAGTTTCTGGCCACTATGGAGCAGTGTGCTCCACTATCAATGATCAGTGGATGCTGAGCATTGTCAACACAAACAGTCATTTTTGTTGCTGTTCCATGTATATATGCCATTCCTTTGGTTGGTGTAACCAGCAATGTTTGTGCATCTTGTGTGTGTTTGCACAAGTTCTTGTTAGCAGTGTCCTGTGGCATGCCTGCTTCCAACTGTATGTCCTGGATTTCCAGTGGGGTTTCTTCTTGGTATTCCACTAGAAATTCCTCTCTTGGGTCTTGATCATCCTCAGATGGTTCTCTGATGGAATCACCCATAGAGTCTGAATCAGAATCCTCTGTTGGAGGTTCTTCCTCAGGGACTTTCTCTATGGCATAGACTTTTTTCTTTGCCTTTGGGCAGTGGTTGGCATAGTGGTCTGTTGAACCACAATTGTGACAGGAATTCTTCTTCTTAGCCACTTCTGCTGCTCTTTCTCTGTGTTTGTCTTTAAACTCTACCCTGAGTGGTTGTTTCTCTTTGAAACTACTGCTTCTATATGGGGTGAATTTCCCTATATTAGTCCTCTTCCTTATGTCTTGTAAGGTGTTGGCTATGTCATCTAGAGTGCAATTCTGGTTGCACCTGCATTTTACTGCATGCTCTAGTTCTCCTGGCAGTTGTGTCAGGAGTTTATGATTCCTCATTTGGATGTTCATCTGAGGATCAATGTCTTTGAGTCTTTTAGACTGTCTAAGACACCACTCATATGGATCTTTGTGCACGGAGTATTTGTCATTTTCAAATGACATGGTCTTTTGCCATATCCAAGTTCCATTACTGTACTTTTGGATGATTTGACTCTTCCACCATGGCCAGTTTCTTCTGCCATGGATTTCCTTCATTTCTGTGTACCATATACCCGCATGACCTTTAAATGCAGTATTCAATCTAGCAGTAATCCAGTAGTCTGGTATGCTTGGCACATCAACAAAGAGTCCATCAATATAATCTATGAGTTCCATATGATCATATTCTCCTGATCCAGAGAATTTGGGCCAGCTTGAGGCCTCAGGAAGCTGTTTCAAGGCTTCCTTCTCTGAATAAGACATGCCATCTCCATCCTGGTATTGTGATGGAGATCTTGCCTTATTCAACAACAGGGCATCTGGTTTGATGTCATCTGGTTGATATGGATTCTCCATAGCTTGGCCTTGTGGTTGAGGCTTCAAGCTATGATAGGCATTAAACAGTTTTTTAATGTCTTGATCCAGACACTCCCTGTCCCTTGTGCTGTGGTGTTGTTCTTCAAAGACTATATTCAGTCTTTTGTTGCTTTCTTCAGAGGCTTTGCTCAGTTGAGCATATCCTTCCTGAAGATTCTCAACTATTTGTTCCCAGGAGGCTTGAGTTTGTCTCATCCTCTCTTGGCTAGCTTTAATTTCTGCAAACTGCTTTGCAGATTGTTCAGCATATTGGGACATTTGTAACCACAGTGTATCACTGTTGATGTTACTCTCAGATGTGACAATGTTATTTTCAGTCTGAGTGGGGGTAATGTTTCTATTACTAGGACTACTGATTCTAGAGTGGTTTACAACTACTTCTGGTTCTTGTGTACTTCTTTTACCAAATCTAACAGCTTCTGGATCATGGGGTCTGACTCTTTCCTCCTCTGGTTGAAGGAGGCTTTGTTCTTGCCCTTGTTTCCTTGTCTTCTCTTGGAAACTTCCTGGAATTGTGAAGAATGGTGACTCTTGGCCACTGATCTGCTGGTTTCTGAATGGTGTGAAGCCACTGGAGAGCTGATTTGGCCTGCTCCTTGTGAACCTGAAGGAATCTGAGTAGGCCCTGTCTAGGTTAATTGTTCTTCTATTGCTTGGATAGTGGCTTGATTCTCCCTTATCCTCTGGGCCCTTGCCTCCAGGAGGCTGTGCTGCCTGGTAGGATTCCAACCTTTGGTGATTTCCATAAGGTCTTTAAAGTCTATCTCTTTGTGACAGATCTTCTGGCAACTTGATCCAAGTTCTGCCCAGTGAGTTGCTAGGTTGAACCTCTTGTTGTCCATGCTCCATTGAAACAAATCTTTGAGGAGTTGGTAGATCTGAAGAACTTGATCCATATCCTTCCAGTCCTCTGGTTTGAGGTTTCTGTTGAATTGGAGTGTGAATGGCAAGGTTGATATTAGCTCTCTCATTGTTTTGCCATCCACCACTGTGTCCAAGGTGTCTTCTTCCAGGTCTGCTGGTTCTGGACAATCCTTCTCTGTCCTCTGGCTGGTTCCTTTGGAAGCCAAGATCTCTGAGGTATGCAGGGGACATATCAGTCTTTGCAAGCAGTCAAAAACTTTATGTTCTTAGGGTATTTACCTTTGACTGTGCCTTGTACAAATTTATTGTCTGCTGACTTGGGCAGTTTGCCTTTGGAAGTTACAGCTGGGTTAATAATTGTAATCTTTCCTGTAAAAGTGGTTAAGGTTGGATTACCTTGTATTGAAGCAGAGTTTCGTGGTTTTCTACTCCTCTGAGTGGCTATTGGAGTCCACTTCTTGGCTGTGATGAGACCTTCACTGTGCCTCTTTCCTTTGCCCTTGCTTCCCTCTGGTTCTGAGGGTGTTACTGGTGTGTTGGCCTGTGACTGGGTCTCAAGTGGGAGGTAGTTTTCTTCCACTGAAATCAAGGTAGGAAAAAAAGAGGGCTTATGTCAGTTAAGACTTCTCAAAAATGCTGGTTTTGCACGTCTAAGGGTGGCCTCTGTGCTTGTATGTTACTAGAATGTGCCCTGTATAATGACAGTGTAATTGAATCAACAATTTTACGTCAGAATTACAGCTTTTGGTACCCTGTCACACTGTTTGTGTGCCAGTATCCCACAGATACACTTGTGGTTTTCAAGTGTATTCTGTACAAGTGGTTTTATATAAGTGTTATTGAGTTAACAGTACACTTAACCACGCCTCAACTGATGGTTTTTCAGTGAGAGGTGTCCTTATTCAGTCAAGAATACAGGACTTATTGATGGCTTATGTGTTTTTATATACAAACCACACCAAAAATAGTTATTTTCAGTGGGTATTAACCACGTGAATGATACTCTTATAATATGAGTATATATAAAGAAAAGGATAAAGATATATAAAATATATATCTTAATAGAGAAATCACGCCTAAAAAAAGATAAAACACTTGCTAATAAGTCATAAAAAGAGAAAAGACTTACTTATAAGGTCCAAAAAAGGATTTAAAATATGGCCAGGCCCCCAAAATGTCAGGATGAGTCTATGTTGAAGAAGTATTAAGGCTATTTACAACTAAAAATATGACTGTGACACGGTAAAAATGGTTTTAAAAGATAATGAAGTTGACAATAGATGATTAAATTAACATTTTAAGGGCTTTACTATAGAGATATAGTGGTGGTGAGCGCTGCTGAAAGCCCTGGGTGCAGCTTTATCTGTTGGGTTACCATAATAAAAGACTACAATAATTAAAATTATAATTATACCTGATTATTAACCAATAGTAAAACTGTTTTTGACAGTTTACTACGTAGGTTATTCAAGATCAGGATGAGGAGATGATTTTTTCTGTGAAAAGCCCTCCTTTTATCTTGAAACTGGGGTGGAAAGGCTGCTAGACCTTTCCACGTAGAGGAAGTGAAGATTTTTCACTCTCCAGGACAGGCTTGTGGTTTGCAAACAGCCTGTATACCCTGTATTGGGCTCAGATGTGGCTTTGAAACCACATCTGGGCGGTTTTTACTAATACAGGGTGAAAATTTTCATCTGGGAACCTCACAGCCTGATTCTGACGTGTATGACGCGTAGAATGCTGTACAGAAACTGTATGGGAACCCAGTATTGGCTGAAATATGAGATATTGAAGTAAAAACATGCTTCTTAGTCTATTTGACACCTCATATTCATGATTATGGGATATTATCCCATGGTAAGGCTGTATATGACAGCAGGTGGGATTTTGACCTTAAGCCAGCCATAGCTCTGTCAGTTTTTGAGATATCAACCTCAAAGCTGTTTCATTGGATAGCCCTGTATGAGCTCTACAAAATGGTACCTAATTTGGTATGGTTATCATGAAATATGGCAAAGTTATCCCATGTACAAGGGTTTTTGTACCTAGGCGTGGTTTGGGCAAAAGGCTGTATTGAGCTTGTTTCCCTCATAACTTCTGTTATAGTTGAGATATGAAGAAGTGGATGGCACCATCAGATAGCCCTGATTGTGCTCTTTCCAGAGATACCCCACTTCAGGTATCCCACACTAAGACTGCCGAAGTTAGATGGGAGGTGAATGTTTTGTTCACCCTTATTTGGCCTGAAATTGACCATAACTCCAGTAATATTGGTGCTAGCTCAGTTTGGCTGGTACCATTGGATAGCCCTGGCTTAGAGCTTCATTATGAATACCCATTTGATGGGGTTAAGCCTCTCCTTCTAGATTTTAGATGAGAGGTGAAAATTAAGGTTTATGCTCAGCAATAACTTTGAGCAGGAATAACTTTGTTATTTCTTGTCCTATGGTGATGGTACTTAACTTTTCAGAAAGAGGTAAGTTTCCTCTATCTTTTGATACCTTTTGAGCTAATTTGGATCAGCTCCATGTTTTGGTGGTATCTTCGCTATACCATTGGTTTATGGTATTTTGGCTGTCATGCTTGTGCTCTGGTTTTGAGTCACAGGCTGACAGAATTATTTAGTTATTCTTTTGTCCTTTTTGACTTTGAACTTAATAAATTTTCTCTTCCTGTTGAACAAATTTTCCATGGTTGTCCTTTCTATCCTTTGAATTCTTTCATTCTGAGGGTAAGGCTTGTTTCACTTGGCTCTTCCCTTCGCTTTTTTATTTTTCTTTCCCTTATAATTTCTCTTTGGTGTTTTCTTGCCTTTAATTTGAGCTGGTAAAGATGGGTTGTTGCTGGTGGATGCTTGGGGGGCTTCCGCAGGGGTCTTTCTCTTTGTTTGAGCCAACTTTGGTTTCTGGTCCTCTGATGAAAAGCTTTAGTTTTTAATCAAAGTATTCATATTTTTAACCTTCTCTTTGCAGCTTAGAGGGGTCAAACCTTATGAGAGGTTCCAAGTCTTTTATAAACCCAAGAAGCTCTTGATGAGGTTGTAAGAGCTCATGGTCCACCTTCACACACCAGGTAGAATATCCCACTATTGTTTCTTGGACGAAATGTATCAATTCCTGTACTGGAGGTGGTCTATTTAAAGAACTTCCCCTTTGAAGCTGTTTGGATATTATTAAGGAAACAGAAGTACTATCAGGTTCTGAACTTTCAAGAAGTGGTTTAAAAGTGGAAAGCAACCACTGGGAACTGGTTGGAGTTGTGGTATCTTCTATTTGTGCCTTTTCTCATTGACTATGGGCCTTTCTTGTGGAATTTGACCCACTATGTCTGTTTCCAGATACACCTGTTTGGATTGAGTAGTTACTCCAATTTCTGGTTGAAGACTTATTGAGCTCAATATCAACTTGATAAGTGAAAATTTCCAAAAAAAAACCTTCTTCAGAAAAAGGAAGTTTAGTAAAAGTTCTTTTAGGTGCTGGTCTGGACTGAATTTCGGATTAAAAATAGTCACTTGATCATGAAGTGTTTTTTTGAATTAAAGTGTTAAGAATAAGAAGAAAAAAGTACTGAGCCATTGAGTTGAGGTAATGAAATATCTCAAAAATGATTTAACTTTTAGAAAAAACCTTTTAAGTAATTTTTGGGAGAGATTCTGACAAAATAAAGAGATTTTATCCAAAGAGTATGAAAAGTAATATTTTTATAAGTGAGGATTTCAAATTTTTTTTAAGAGATAATAAGTATGCAATTACAAATTATTATTCACTTTATAACACAATAGTTCAAGGAATAAATTTCAAGTCTGTGATATTAAAATTCCATATTTAGACAATAGAAATTTATTCAAAATAACTCAATAGTATATTGTTTCAAAAGATGGTTCAATTAAAGCTATAAAAATGATCTTTAAGCACTAAGTCTCAAAACAGCAAAGATTGAAGCAAATATGGAAATTTTATGTCATAATAGAGCAAAAAAAATAGTCTAGAATATGATTTATGTCCCAAAAGCTGGTTGGAATCACAGCCAGGCCACAAACTGTAAGGTCTGTTTCTTTGAATATTAATAATAATACTTATTATTAAGAGCACTGTGATTTCCATCAAGCAAAAATATGGTATAATTGAATAGTGTAGTGTCACAGCCAAGGAGGCAGGGGCATTCCCAATGATCTTCAACAATCATTACTTCATTGATACCCTTCAAAACCCAATCAGCAAGGGGGTTTCATTCAACATTCTCCAAATACACTTTTCAGACCTCAATACAGTTTCATACAGGCAAGACCCAAATCCAGGCCTGTCATCAATACAGGCGCAAATACCTGTATTAACTGTATAACTTTGATTTGATTCACCAATACAGGATTCAATCCCACATCCAACTTCTTCCAGCATACAGGAAAGTATCTCAACACTCAAAATCCAAGGCTGGTATTTCTCACATATACCAGCCCCTCTTCATCCACCTGGGAGTTTTTCCCCCAGTTAATTAAAATATTGGATTTATTGTTTAATATTATTTTATTTCTCATTAAGAGATCTTATTTTATTAATTATTAAGTTAGTCTTTGCCTATCCTCACCTGTTCAGTAGAGTCCTGGTGGCCATATCCTTTATTACTCCTTTTCTCTTTTTTGAACAGGTTGAAACAGTGGTACAGGATTATTTGTGGTCGGCTCTTTATTATTGCTTTTGTTTTCCTCTCATATCTTTTAATTCTTATTATTTTATGACTAGAAACTTATTATCTTACTTCATTACTCTTATCATTTGAGTATTTGATTCTGAGCCTTCCATAAGTAAGTCTGTTCACTGAGTGCCAGGCCCTCTTCATTTAGAAGAGCCCCTGTGACATTATTTTAATTAACTCATAATTGCTTCTTCTTTTCATTCATTTTATTCATTTCTCTCATTCTTCAATTATAATCTTTAATGATTTTTATGACTTTCATCAATTTTCATCTCTTGAATATTCATTCTTTTCTCATTTCTCAATTCTGCTGACCATTTCACTTTATTCTTTATCATTCTCATTTCTCTTTTTGTCTTAATTCAGGTTTTTTTCATGTTATTTGAGTGGAATTATTTGGGTTAATTGATTCATCATTCAGGGATTTTATTGATTTGGGTTATTCAGTGATTTTGATTTTGAAATTTCTCAAGATTTATTGATTGATTGATTTATTCCTCAAGAAATTGATTTTACTTTGATTGATTCAATTTGATTGACTTGATTTGCTTCCTCAAGATAGCTGATTTATCCTCAAGGTTTGATTTAATTGAATTGATTTTGAAGATATTGATTGAATTACTCAAGAGTTAATTGATTTGATTCTGGATTGAATTGATTGACTTAAATTGATTTATTGATTTACATTGATTATCCATAAGAATTTGATTCTGTCATTTTCATTCTTCAAGATTTCTCAGAGTATTTTCACTTGAAGACTGTTTATTGATTCTTCAAGATCATCAAGATTTTCATTTAATTTGATTTGGTCAAGCCTTAATTTATTCAAAGTATCATCAAGTTTTTATTCATTATTCTTTCATGATGCCAGTTCAGAATAGCCCACCAGCCAAGAATACAAGATCACAGAGACATCAAGCTGTTCTTACTCCTACAGAAAGGGCTCCTCTTGACCGCACACCAACAGTTCATCAACTGAGTGCAAACTTGGACAGAGGACCACCAATGGAAGGATCAGAAACCTCCCGAAGAGGAGGTGTGAAGTCAAGAAGGTCAAGATCATTCTCTGGCTTGTTGGGTGGCTATCCAAGCATTCCTCAAGGGCCTAGAAGCAGCTTAGGGGAAGCTGAAGATGAAGAGGGGGAGGAGTCTGAAGAAACTGAAGTAGCAGCTGCCTTGAAAGGTGCCCCTGAGGCTTCTGAAGCTCCAAATCTAGCCCTTTCTAATCAGTCTCTTGTCTCTCAAGCAGAACCAAACTTTCTCAAAATGATGGAGGAGATGACTCAATTCATGGGTCAACTCACTCAAGCAGTTTCCCCAAGGGAAACTTCAAAAGTTCCTGCATTGAAGACTCCATCAATGAAGGCACATGATTCTTTTGATGTTACTAAAGCTTATAAATTGAGAGGATTCATTCAATCCTGTCAATTAATCTTTCATAATGACCTAGCAAACTTCTTCTCTGACAGGAGGAAGGTGCTTGACTAAACTTCATTTCTTACTGGTAGAGCTGGCAAATGGATTGAACCCTACCTCTGAAATATCTCCAATGAAGACCCATCTTATCTCCTCAATAACTGGCAGTTATTTGAAGCCCAGTTATTCACTCTGTTTGGGGATCCCAATGAGGTCAGGAAAGCTGCACAGGCGTTAGACAATCTCAGGATGAAAGAAAGTGGTCAAGTTTCCTTGTACATAGCAGATTTCAGAATTCTAATGTCAAGAATTGGAGACTGGGGGAAAAGGGCCTATATTCATGTGTATAGGAGATGCTTGGCATCAAGATTTTTGGACCGATTTGCTTCTCACGCTGGAAACTTTTATAGCCTTCAAGAGCTCATGGACATCACTTTGGAATTAGCTATCAGATACCATGAGAGGCAGAAGGAAAAGGGTAGTGATCAAGAGAAGAAGCCTCCAATCAGTGGATCCAACTCCTCCAAGCCCCCTCAAGGTTCATCATCAAAGAAGCCTTATCACAAGAAGAATAAGAAGGGCAAGAGTTTTCAAGCATCTAAAGACAAGCCTCATGCTTCTCTCGTCAGGAAGGAAAATAAATTAATTGGTTCTGAAAAGGAGAGAAGGATTAAAGAAGGCTTGTGCAATTATTGTGGTGGTAAACACCCATTTGAAAAATGCTTCAATAGGCCTGAGAATAGGCAAGGGTCATCAAAAGGATTCCCTAGAAAGCAGGGAAAAGCCTGGGTGGGAATCGTATTGTGGTCAATGGTTCTCACTTTTTTCCTTCAAGAGCACAATTGTGCACTCTGAATACTAGTGTCAAACAAGCTTTAAACTTTCTTATTTTTTCTTCAATCTATGATATTTTCTATAGTATTCTCATTGATTCTGGTGCTACAAACTACTTTATTGCAAAGAATTTTGTTCTAAAGTACTCATTGACAATGTCAGAGCTCCCTGAAAATATTCCTCTTTTCATTCTGGATTCCAGTGAATCCACTTCCTTGTTCATCACCCATTATACCAAGTGGGTTGTTGATTTACCTTCCTTCCCAAGCTTTGAATTTGATTTCTTTATCATAAATTCACCCAAGGGTGAAGACCTGATATTGGGATATGATTTTCTTTACCATTTTAATCCTATTATTGATTTGAAAAATGGATTGATCACCTATGATTCTAATCATAAGGATTCTAGTGGTTTTAATGCTTCTATTAGTAATGACTTAACCACTGCTGTCAACAGTGTTGCTCTGGTTGGTGAACTTAAGACACCTTTCCTTCCTCCTTCTGTCCATAACCCCTCCATCTTTCCCTCTCAGTCATTACTTTAATTAAGAGGTGAAGTCTTCAAAGAGATAGAAGATGTTGGAGAAGATGTTGCTATATCTTCACTTCATCTCTTTCAAGGGGATATGGACCTTCCTTTGTTATCCTTTCATGCCTCCGTGGAGGAGCAGTGGGATGAGGAGGAAGATCCAGGAGAGATTGAAACTGTGCTAAAGGTAGTCCCTCCTGCTTATCACAAATATTTGGATGCATTCTCCAAGGTGAAAGCAGAGAAGCTTCCGCGACACCGTGCCTGTGATCATCATATTGAACTGGAGGGTCTTCTACCTCCAGTTGGTGTTATCTACTCTTTATCAAAGAATGAGTCAGAAATACTGTGGGCCTACATTTCAGAGAATGTAGAGAAAGGTTTCATCAGGCCAAGCTCCTCTTCAACAGGAGCACCTGTAATTTTTGTTAAGAAAAAGGATGGTGGCCTTTGTTTGTGTGTTGACTACTGCAAACTTAATGCTGTCACTAGGAAGAACAGGTATCCTGTTCCTCCAATGAATCAGCTTCTTACTGTATTCAATGGTGCTACTATCTTCTCCAAGATAGATCTGCATGGCGCTTATAATCTTCTGAGAATTAAAGAGGGGGATGAGCACTTAACTGCCTTTAGAACCAAATATGGTAGTTATGAGTGTTTGGTTCTGCCATTTGGCTTGACCAATGCTCCAGCTTCATTCCAAAATCTTGTGAATGATATCTTTGCATATTATTTGGGTATTTTTGCTGTAGTGTACTTAGATGATATTATGGTCTTCTCTAGCTCTTTGGATGAACATGTTAAACAGGGGGCCTCTGTTCTCCAAAGACTGAGAGACAATAATTTGTTTGCTATAGCCTCAAAGTGTATTCCATGCCTCCAGTGTAGAATACTTGGGCTATGTTTTTTCAAGTGATGGCCTCAAGATGGATTATTCAAAGGTTCAACAAATCCTCAATTGACCTCAGCCCAAGAACATCAAGGCCCTCCAATCTTTTCTTGGCTTTGCCAACTTTTATCGTTGTTTCATTAAGACTTATTCCAAAAAAATCTCTGCTGTCACTTCCCTCCTTAAAAAAGATTCTCCCTTTATCTTCAATGAGGAAGCTCTTAGTCAGTTTCAAGTACTCAAAGAAGCTTTCACCACTGCTCCTATTCTCTCTCATTTTAATCCTTCTCTACCAACTATTGTAGAGACTGATGCTTCTGATTATGCCTTGGGTGCTGTACTGAGTCAGGTGAATGACTCAGGAAAGCATCCCATTGCATTTGCTAGTTGCAAGCTCTTACCAGCTGAGCTCAGCTATGAAATTCATGACAAGGAACTCCTTGGCATAGTTTGAGCTCTCAAGCGCTGGAGAGCTTTTCTCCTTTCTCTTTCTGATTCATTTGAGGTCTTGAAAGACCATTGTTCTCTTCAGTATTTTATGTCCTCTGAAGTCCTTACTTGTCGTCAACCCCGTTGGGCTGGATTCCTATCTGAATTTCATTTTATCATCACTTACTTCCCAGGCAGGCTGGCCACTTGATTAGATGCCTAGTCACGTTGAGATGACGTGTACCCAGAGAGGGGGGTGGATTTCATCAGCAAGAATCCTCAAAACTTTCATCAAGTTCTCAAGCAAAATGAAATTCAAGAGTCAAGATTCTTTTCAATAAAAGTTGATATGTTTTCAGATGTAGTTGATCAAATTCAAAGACAAGTATGGCAAGACAAAGATTATAAGGAGATCCTGAAGAAATTAGCAAGAGGAGAATCAGTCCCAGACTATTCTCTTGAACCTCAAGCAAAATTATTATTGTTCAAAGATAGAGTAGTCATTCCAAGCAATCATGAAATTCAATTGGACATTCTTCAAAAGTATTATGACTCACTGTTGGCTGGCCATCCTGGCCAGGAGAAGACCCTCAAGCTCATCAAGAGGGATTTTTATTGGGCTTGCACAAATCAAATCTTCAAGGACTATGTTTCCTCTTGTCAGCAATGTTCAATAAACAAGAACATTCACCATAAGAAGTTTGGATTACTCAAGCCTCTTCAAATTCCATCTGGTCCTTGGAATTCTTTATCAATCAACTTTATCACTCAATTGCCCTTGTCAAGCAACTTTGATTCAGTTTTAGTAGTTGTAGACAGATTTTCAAAAAGGGCAATATTTATTCCAGCTTATTCAACAATAACTGCTTTGGATTTAGCTCAAATATTCATTAATCATGTCTTTTCCAAACATGGTCTTCCAATCAGTATTGTTAGTTGTTAGAGGAACAATTATCAAAAGTCAACTATTAGAAAAGCTCATTAATGAGCATGAAAAGTTAATCAATAGAGATGTCGAAATATTGGATGAGCTTATTGGATATAAAAATTGTAGGGACGTTAGTATAGAAAGAAAGTACAAAAACAGAACAAAAAGGAAAGCACCCACCAACGATACTGAAAAGCACAAACGTAGGAGAAAACATCAACTATTAGATGTAAAGTACTTGGTAGACTACAAAAGAATAAGAGATCGTAAAAGGACCATAAGAGAGTATAAATAGAAGAGTCTTCTAGACTCACGTTGTAAATAGTTTTAGTTTCAATTTCATTTTTATCTTTATCAAATCACATTTAAAGTTATCTTAGTAATATCAAAATCAGTAATCAAAAATCTTAGAAATAAAGTATTTCCAATAAATACTACTCACTTCGTTTACACATTATCAGTACCAGGATCTCAAAAGTACTAAAATTATCTCCCATTAAAAATGGAAAAATCAGACAGCAATCAAAAAAAAAACTCTCAAAGACGGAAACTATGTGACGTGGGTAACTGCGATTGAATCAGAGCTACAACACATAGGTTGTTGGAGATTCGTAGACGGAACAGATGGCAATGTAACAGAAGAAAAGAAAGAAAAATCCTACTGCCTCATTATGAGACATTTGGATGAATCAATTGTGGCATTTGTAGGAAATAAAATCACACCAGACGAAAAAGGGGATGGACGAGCATTATGGAGAATGCTCAAAGATAAGCTTGTTGGATCAGGAGTACAAGCACAAGGGATAGCCTTAGATAAATTTTTAGAACTAAAATTCAAAAACCTAGACCAATGGGTGGAAGACCTCCAAACGACTACAAGAAGAATGTCAATAACTGGAACAGATGTGAACAATGCATTAGTATCTAGATTAGCCATTAGGACCCTACCCAATAAATATGAATCACTCGTAAGGATACTCACATATGGAAATCAATACCCTACAATCGAAGACATAATTGTGAATGTTGAAAAAGATCGAGCCTTATTTCAAACAAAAATTGAGCCCAAAGACGAAGTGGCTCTATCAGCAGACAAGGAAACAAGGACATGCTTTGTCTGTGGCAAGAAGGGTCACATTTCGCGAGACAGTAGAAATAGAGGAAATAACAATCAGTATAGTAATAATAAATATACACAGGCAAAGTTGGCTGAAAACGATGAAGAAGAAGAACCAAACATCGCATTTGTTGCAATAAATAAAAGGGGAGGTGCCCTAATCGCAAGAAACCAAAAACAAGCAATTCTTGACTCAGGCGCCAATAACCATATGTTCACAAGTAAATCTGACTTGACCGACTTAAGAATCTCTTCTGGAGGAGTACAGATAGGCCAAGAAGGTGTCAAAATCCCAATTAAAGGAAGAGGGAAAGTTATCAAAATATCAAATAATAATAAAATTGTGTTTAACAATGCATTATATGTACCCGACTTACCCTATAACCTTATATCACTATCCAAAATATGGAAAGGAAAAGGCGATCTGGAAAGACTTCAAAACAACAAATTTCAGGTAGTTCAAAATAAAAAGAAAATATTTGATGGAAACATCGAGAATGGACTTTTACACATCAATTTTGACAATAACAACGCATTCGTAAGCGAACCTGAACGACTTGGTCACGGTGGAAAATCATATAACTGTGAAGCATGTAAAATGGGAAAGTTGGCTCAAATTTCATTCAATGGAAAAATTGAAAAACCAAACCAGCCGCTTGATGAAATTTCAGTCGACCTCATGGGACCAATCACACCAATCTCACTAGGAGGAGCCAAGTATATTCTTGTAATTTTTGACTCCAGCACTCGCTTCTCTTGGGTCCGAATGCTCAAAAGTAAACAAGATGCAAAACATGAGCTAGGAAAAGTTATCCTACAAGCAGAAAACATCTTAGAGAAACAAGTAAGAAAAATCATATGTGATGGAGGAAAAGAATTTGTAAATAATTTTGTAAAAGTCTTTTGTGAAGAAAGAGGAATACAGCTTATCATTACAACCGCGTACACTCCACAACATAATGGAATAGTTGAAAGAATTAACAGAACGTTAATGGACAAGGTTAGAACACTCATGATTGAATCAGGAGTAAAAAAAGAGCTCTGGGCAGAATTAACCAATACCGCAAATTTTCTACGAGTAAGGGTATCAGAAAACGAACAAAGTCCATTTGAAAAACTCTTCAACAGAAAACCAAACCTCAGCAGAATAAAAAGATTTGGATGTAGAGCTTTTGTAACAAATAACAACTATAAGAGAAAACTGGATGAAAGAGCACACAAGGGCATACTTGTAGGTTATGAGCCAGACTTTGGAATCTATCGAATCCTGCTCGAAGACACAGGAAAAATTGTTCGGTCATGAGATGTTAGATTTAACAAAGATGAAATACCCTTCAAAAACAAGAAAGACAACGAGAACAATACCAACCAAGAAAACACAATTGAAGAAGAAATTGAACCTATCAGACAAGAAGAGATAGAGCTCGGACAACCAGAAATTAATGTACAAGAAGAGAATAGAGAACCACTGCGGATAAGGTTAAGAATTCCAAGGCCTCAAGAACATGAAAATACTCAAAATAGTGAGGGGACGAGTAATATACAAAAGAAGACTAAGAAACCACGTTGGGAATGGGAACTCTATACGAAAGCACCTAAGGACATTAACTCAGATATTTTTCAAGAGAATATCATAGAAAGACAATCCCGCAACAACCGAGCACTAGTTGCTAACGTTGGAGAAATGGCTTCTAGGGAAAAGGATGAAGCTTTTTCTAAAAATGATTATACAACTGTGACAGCAAGGAATGCAAATACAGAACTAGATGAAGGAAATCCAGAAAGCCTAAAAGAAGCCCAAAGAAGACCTGATTGGGCCAAATGGAAACAAGCTTATTTTACAGAACTCGACTGTATTTCTGATCAGAATGTATTCGAAATTATCCCACGTCAAGAAATTCCAAAAGAAAAAACTCTTATAAATACAAGATGGGTATTTACTAAGAAGTTTGATCAAAATGGAAACCTACAACGATACAAGGCTAGATGTGTAGCAAGAGGTTTCAAACAAAAAAGCAGAATAGACTATCAAGAAACCTTTTCACCAACAGGTCGTCTCTCCACACTAAGGTTCCTGATTAGTCATTCAGCACAAACAGAACAACAAATCAGGCAAGCAGATTTTGTAACGGCTTACCTCAATTCAGAGTTAAATGAAGAAGAATCAGTCTTCTCATCACCACCTGAAGGTTTTTGTGAATGGATCAGAGAATCTAAACCTGAAACATCTGAAGAGAAAAGGACAAAGGACTTCATGAAGAATCCCACTGAATATGTTTTAAAATTAAAAAAAATCACTTTATGGTTTAAAACAGGCTGCACGAAGTTGGTATCAGACATTAAAAAATTGGCTAATAAACTTTGGCTTTATACGTAGTAATGCAGATCCATGTCTATTCATCAGAGGTCAAACAATTCTATTCGCGTGGGTGGATGATATATTAATAGTTGGAAACGATTCTAATCAAGTTATAAATGGTTTAAAAGAACAATTCAAAATCACAGATATAGGACCTGCAAGTCATGTATTAGGAATAAGAATAATAAGAGATAGGTTAGATCACATAACTATCAATCAGACTCATTACATTGAAGAGCTCCTAAAGAAATATAACATGGAAGATTGCAAAACCACATCAACATCAATGCAAAGCAACATTAAACTAGAACCATCCAAAGATGAAGAAGCCGAAGAATTTAAGAAATTAAATTTAGATTACAGGGCAGCTGTGGGAAGCCTAAATTATCTAACACAATGCACCCGACCAGATATAGCATATGTGGTGGGACAGCTCTCACAGTTTCTAGAAAAACCGAACATTACTCACTGGAACTGTTTCAAAAGGATACTAAGGTATCTAAAAGGAACTAAAGATCTGGGAATAAATTACCACAAAAGTGAAAAAGACAATATAATTGGATACTCCGATTCAAGTTGGGCAGAAGATTTAAATAGGAGGTCTTGGTCAGGGTACGTTTTTATGTACGGAGAAGGAATTGTCAGCTGGAGAAGCAAGAAGCTAGGAGGGGAGCATATCTTGCTGCATTTCATGAAGCGAAATGGCTAGCATTACTTCAAAGCGAAATAAACAATGAAAATCCTAGGAATCTTAAAGTGTACAGTGATAACCAAGGAGCCATAAGCAGGGCGAAGAATCCTATTTACCATTCAAGAACGAAACACATTGAAGTTCATTATAATAGTATCAGAGATTCCATAGAAAACAATGAAGTCTTGCTTGAATATTTACCTACTGAAGAGCTTCTGGCAGATTGTACAACAAAAGCATTGGATCGTAACAAAAATGAATACTTCAATAGAAAAATGGGATTGCGAAAACAAACAAGTACTGTGGTCAACATAGCAGAAGCCTTTACTGAACTTTCTCAATCGAGGGGGCGTGTTAGAGGAACGATTATCGAAAGTCAACTATTAGAAAAGCTCATTAATGAGCATGAAAATTTAATCAATAGAGATGTCGAAATATTGGATGAGCTTATTGGATATAGAAATTGTAGGGACGTTAGTATAGAAAGAAAGTACAAAAACAGAACAAAAAGGAAAGCACCCACCAACGCTACTGAAAAGCACAAACGTAGGAGAAAACATCAACTATTAGATGTAAAGTTTTTGGTAGACTACAAAAGAATAAGAGATCGTAAAAGGACCATAAGAGAGTATAAATAGAAGAGTCTTCTAGACTCACGTTGTAAATAGTTTTAGTTTCAATTTCATTTTCATCTTTATCAAATCACATTTAAAGTTATCTTAGTAATATCAAAATCAGTAATCAAAAATCTTAGAAATAAAGTATTTCCAATAAATACTACTCACTCCGTTTACATTAGTGATAGAGGTTCATTTTTTGTTTCATCATTTTGGACTCAATTGTGTCAGCAGCTCAAGATATCAAGAGGTCTTTCAACTGCCTTTCACCCCAAAACAGATGGACAGACAGAGAGGGTAAATCAGATTCTAGAACAGTATCTTCTGATGTATGTAAGTTACCATCAAGATGACTGGCACACCTGGCTCCCTCTGGCTGAATTTGCCTATAATAATGCAGAACATTCATCAACAAAACAGTCTCCATTTTTCACTATTTATGGAAGAAATCCCAGCCTTGATTCAATTCAAATTTCTCAAGATACACCTGCTGGAAAGTTATCATCAAAACTCCAATCAGTACAGCAAGTTGTCAGAGGAGAATTAGAGTCAGCCATAAAGCGTTTTAAGAAGTATGCAGATAGAAATAGAGAAATTCTACCTGATTTCCAACCTGGGGACAAAGTATGGCTAGCTTCCAAGAACATCTAGAAATCAAGACCCACCAAGAAACTTTCAGAAAGATGGTTGGTACCCTTTGAAGTTCTCAAGAAGATTGGCAGCCATGCATATCACATCCAGTTGCCTCAAAAATGAAAGTCAGTTCACCCTGTCTACCATGTGTCCTTGCTAGAACCAGTGAAGCAATCAACTATCCCAAATCAACACCAATTGCCACCACCTCCAGTAATAGTGGAAGAGCAAGAAGAATGGGAAGTGGCTCAGGTTATGGACTCAAAACTCAAAAGAGGTACATTATGGTATCTAGTGGAGTGGAAAGAATTCAATGAAGACCCAGAAAGAGCAACTTGGGAACCAGCTTCCAACCTTACCAACTCCCCAGACCTTGTCAAGGATTTTCACACTTCGTATCCAGACAAGCCTGGCCCAAATGCCTCAAGAGTTTGATTTATGGTGCTTGGTGGGGATTGGAGTTTATGAAAGTAAGTTCCTCTCCTGGCATGCACCTTTAAGGGGGTATTCTACCCAAATTTGCTGTAAGCATCACGTTTTCCACTTTGTGAGCACTTGTCAATTCTTTGGACAGGTTCAGAAGGCCTTGCAACATCATACCTTCAAGATTTTGGAGCTTTCATCAAGATATGGCCCAATCTTTTCTCTTATTCTATTTTCTTTCTTGAATCATGCCATAGATTATCTTTCAAGACATTCATTACCACAATTCATGTTATGGCATAATTTTTTTTTCATTTATGCTTCTTGGTGGGGAGTGGAAGTTATGAAAGTAAGTTCCATCTCCTGGTATGCATCCCTGAGGGGTCTACTTCTTGTAAAACATTACCTTGGACACACTGTGAGCATCAAAGCTTGATTTTATCTTTCACAACATTTTGGCCAAAATCAAGCAACTCACCACAAGAAGGACAACCCTCAGGCTTTTCTTATTTCTTTCTTTACCCTCTTTTTCTCTGAATTCTTTTTTATTTTTATTTTTTATTTCATTTTCTTTTACTTTTATGTTTTATTTTTATTTTTATTTTTATTTCTTATTTCAAAAGCAGTAGTCATCACTCCCATATCATGTTTGGGGAGTCAATTCATTCAATAATCAAAGAGAAAAACACTAGTAATGGTAAAGACCAGCTACAGATAACCCTCATCAAAACTTCTTCAAGTGAGCCTTAAACTCATTCCTTAAGATCAAAATTGAAAGCCAAAACCCAATCAGCAAGGCATTTTTGGCAATTGACCAGTCAAGGAGGGGATAAGAAGAAAGAAATTCAATAAAAAATCAAGGTAAAAAAAAACTGCTAATGGCCATATCAGACTTCAAAACTTCAAAATAGCTCATTTTTATCATTTTTCATCAAAATATGCTTAATTATGCATATTGGCGAATTTGCGCACTTTTGCGCAGTTTTGCACAAAAGGCCTCTTTATCTTGTCAAAAGGCCACAAAAGGCCTTTTTGGCCCATTTCATCATAATTGTGCATTTGCGCACTTTGCGCAAAAATGTGCAAACTGGCCAAAATCCATTATAAGGCCATTTTTTTATTGTAAATCAATTTTTTTCAATTTTTTCACCAATATATGCCATTATGGCATATATGCGCATTTGCGCATTTTGCGCATTTTTGCACAAATTTGTGCACTTTGCGCAAATTGGCCAAAAACCACTTTAATCACAAAATCAAGGATTTTGGCCAGGACTTCTGAAATGGTCCAAAACCTCAAGTATTGGCCATTTTATGACAACACTCTCAAGATTCAAATTATGATGAAATCAGGTGTTCTTGGGACATAAGCGCAGGTCACCCACTTTTCAAAAGCCATGAGGACTCAAGAAAAGTTTAGTGAAGACACTCAAGACAAGAATAAATGAATTTTAAGAAGATTGAAGGCATTTTGAAGGAAAAGAGTGAATTCAGAATCAAGATCAAGGGGAAAATACCTACAAGTGATCAAATGAAGATTTTGTTTGAGTATTGATTGAAGAAGAAAGTTTAATGGGATAAATTTAAGGAATTGGGAGAAAGAACTGTATGGATTGATTGCAAGCTCATCAAGACTCACTGTACTTATGGTGCTCAGAGCTCACCACTTTCAAGAGGGGGATAATTTCACAGCCAAGGAGGCAGGGGCATTACCAATCATCTTAAACAATCATGACTTCATTGATACCCTTCAAAACCAAATCAGAAAGGGGGTTTCATTCAACATTCTCCAAATACAGTTTTCAGACCTCAATACAGCTTCATACAGGCAAGACCCAAATACAGGCCTGTCATCAATACAGGCTCAATTACCTGTATTGACTGTATAACCTGTATTTGATTCACCAATACAGGATTCAATCCCACATCCAACTTCTTCCAGCATACAGGCAAGTATCTCAACACTCAAACTCCAAGGCTGGTATGTCTCACATATACCAGCCCCTCTTCATCCACCTGGGGGTTTTTCACCCAGTTAATTAAAATATTGTATTTATTATTTAATATTATTTTATTTCTAATGAAGAAATATTATTTTATTAATTAGTAAGTTAGTCTTTGCCTTCCCTCACCTGTTCAGTAGAGTCCTGGTGGCCATATCTTTTATCAATCCTTTTCTCTTTTCTGAACAGGTTGAAACAGTGGTACAGGATTATCTTTGGTTGGCTCTTTATTATTGCTTTTGTTTTCCTCTCTTATCTTTTAATTCTTATTATTTTATGACTAGAAAATTATTATCTCACTTCATTACTCTTATCATTTGAGTATTTGATTCTGAGCCTTCCATAAGTAAGTCTGTTCACTGAGTGCCGGGCCCTCTTCATTTAGAAGAGCCCCTGTGACATGTAGCCACAAATTTAAATGTAACAATTATCAATTTTGGCCACATTGATATTAATACAAAATTGTATGAAAAAAGGAACCCTTATTAAAACCTTCAATAATGAAAATTATAATATTTATCTAAAAAGGTAATATATTGATTCTATCATTATTATAAGTCACCAAAAATCAGAATAATAAGAATATAAAAGCTTCACTAAAAAAAACTATGTTTGGTTTATGTAAATAAAGTCAAGCTGGAAATAATATATTTTTTATTTATAGATGAATTATCATTCACAATTGTATAGCAATAATTATGACATCATCTTTATGAAAAACAATGATAAGCTGAAAAAAAATTGATGAAAAATCACTTATAAGATACTATTTCATAAAAAAACCAAAAAAGGTCAGAGAAAATCATAAAATGATAGATATAATACAAAAACACACCAAAATTAAGTATCAACTTAGCTCTAGAAGAGTTGTGGATGTTTATAAACTATTCTATAACAATATTTTACAAAATGAAACAATTATTAAAATGATACAAATATAAAAAACTTTAAAATTAATGTTTTTTATTTATGAAAATTGTAAGTAAAGTAAAAATAAAGCATTATTTATAGCAATATAAGGTTTTATCTAATAAAATATTATTTTTGGGTCATTTTTTGTACTAATTGCTGGGTAAAGAAAGTAATGAAATGGCAATTTTCATTCCTTAAGACACCTCCTCTGTGCCAAAGGATGTGTTCATAGGGCGTGTACCTATTAACAATCAAGTTCCAACTTATCAATTGACCATTTTCAATTGCAATTTAGGTTTCAGGTGGTATTCTTAACTCCAAGCAACTTCAAACTTCATTTTTGCTTGTCATCTTTAATCTCAATATAATAATTATATATCTATTTTGAAGCTCATATTCCAAATATCTCAAAAATAAAATTTCAAGAAAAACTCTTTCAAATAAGACATTCAAGTAATTTTTACAGAAATATTAATTTGCTTTTATAAACATGTTATGTGGATGTCATGGATAAATAAAAGAATGTATTTATGAAAGACAATTATCTTCTCATTTATACACAGATATAATTAAATCATAAATTTTGTAAAACTTTCAAGTAAAGCCCCTTATAAATGAATTTTGTATGAATTTGTGAATTCATTACTTTTTTCCATATAAAAATAGCAATATACACCAAGCCTTAGCTTTTGATAAGTATTTGATGTATTTATCTTTTTGTTTAAGCCCATTTAAACCTTCTTAGGCTTTTATATTTCTTAAAACCTGTATTAAATGCCTATATGTAGGGATTTACCCTTTGTCAGCTTGAAATTCCTTTCCAAATGGAGGATAAACCTCTTTGAACTTAAATACTTAATAAAAATATAATTTTAAAGCTCAACTAAGGTTTAAAATACTTCAATACAGGAGTAAAACCTCAGTTTTTCTCTTTAAGAGCCAGAAAGCTGTGTACCTTGGCACCTTTTGCAATTTTCCCTTTGTCACACTTGTTGCATGGATTTGTCCAATTCATATATTTAAATCTATAAAATGGCTCTCAATTAATTTAAATTGAGCACATGGAGAATTCACAGTGTGTATGTCAAATCCTCATCCAATTCAGTAAATAAACACAACACCTTAGTTTTAACATACATTTTGTAAGTTTACATAAACCTTATAAAACTTCAAATTATACTTAACAATAAAAATTTAAAAATTTCAAAAACACTTAATAGAAATGTATAATTGTTATTCAAGATTATTAAGTCTTAAAATAACAGACAAAATAACCCATTTTGGGTATAACACCCTATGGACTTACCCTAGATTATTTTTGGTGCAGAATCCAAAAATGACATAATAGTTTGAGCTTTTTTCAGCCCAGTTAAAGATATAGGCATTTTTCATTATTTTTTATTTTCAAACCATTTGCCAGCTTAATTATTGACCAAATGAAATATATAAAATATTATTTGTGGCCTTGTGGGTACATTATACATACCTCACAGGCTCACAGATAATGAGAAACCCTTACTCCTGGAGCCATATTAATTATGATTATTGCGCATGGACAAGCCTCAAAATAGTAATTAAACCCTTTTAGGGCTAATATCAACAAATCAAACTCATGGAAACCAGCTGCCACTATACTGTTGTCACAGCCACTCTCAGGGGGTAAAGGGTATTCAAACTTAACGCCACCTAAACTAACCAAATCAGAAAATCCTTGCTGTTTATAAGGATCTGATCTCAGAAATCCTTATTTGAAAACCTCATATAGTTTGATCCACCAATACAGCCTGTCACCACCTTTACAGGCTGGATTAACCAAATAAATTTTGGATTCTCCAATCTGAAGCTGTATGATAACCAACTCCGACCACACCTGTGGTACAGACCCTGTGCAGTCATACTGGGCCTTTACAGTTAAAACAAATTTTTCTTTCAATATTTCTTACTCTTTAGACCTGGGTTGGTGGATTCTCAACTAAATCGGGACCTCATCCTCCCTTTGGGGACTTTTCCCCAGTTAATTAATATATTGGATTTATTATATAATAAACACTCTATTATTATTTTATTGGAATACTCTATTTATAAGTATTAAGTCAGTATTTGAATCTTTCCCCACCTTTTCAGTGGAGGTGTGGTTGCCATATCCTCCTTAACCCCTCTCTTTCCTTCTGACAGGTTGAAACAGTGGACTTGGCCTTGTTTGTGGCTGTCTCCTTAATTTATGATTAGAAAGTTTGTTGCATTTACTCTACTTGAGTGATTTGGGTTAACCATTCTGGGCCCTCTTAAAGTGAGTACAAGGCCCTCTCCACTTAGAAGAGCCCCTGTGACAACTGTTTCCCCAGAATTGGTATAAAAGGATGTAAAACTTCAAAACTCTATTAGAGATATAAGCGTTAATTAATATTTTTGAATGTTTCAGGATCAATGGAGAAAGATATAGACAAAATGAAAACTACAATGAATTCTTAGTTAATGATTCAAATTTGAATTCTTACTTAAAATTCCATATGAAATACTAAATTTGAGAAAATTAACCAAAAATACATCCTGTGATGAAATGTCTAATAGAAAAGAAATATTTGAGAAACAAAAGATTATTAACAGTACTAATCAATTAATCACTCAAGCATTAATGGTTTGGAAGCCACATAAATTGACTCAACTAATAAGTAATGATAATATCACATGAAAACAACTGAGGTAATCAATAATCCAAATAAAGTAACTGGCTTTCCAGTTTTATCCATGGAATGGCTATGTGAGCTGTTTTAGATTACAAAAAAGCCTACTGTTTTTTTTCAGACATCTTATTATAAAAAGTTAGAATATTCAATCATGAATACCACCAAGTAGATATTAGAACTAAATCATTTTTTAATGATCCAGAAATACATGAAACCATAAAATATTACTATTTACAATAGTATTATAGGTATAATCTGGTATATCACTGCTTTACCCAGCTTTTTGATAGCCTGAATCCACGAATAATTCAACAAATAACTCTAACAATATTTTCTAGGTGTTATTGGAGTATTGATGAGCTTTTTTCAAATTCTTAGAGTTTTTTTCTCTGGTTTTCAGTTTTCTTCAAGACTTTCTAATAATTACTCTTCCAAAATATAATCATAAATTCATATAATTTAAAATTTGTTGAACAAGAAGCTTTCTTATTAACTCTTCTTGTAATTTATTATAGTAGATAAACATTTCTTCCTGTTAAAATAACTAGTAGTGTTTAAAAAGTCAAGGAAATAAATAACTGATTGATTTTTTATTTGTGGCTATAATGAGCTTATTTTTTATATCTAGTAAAAAAAGTACTAGCACTCCTGATTGATAGCAATATTATCAATATTTTAATTAAAAAATCTTACACTTGTGCTCTCTATGGATTCACAGCCTGACAAATATTACAATATTGGTAAGATTCCTCCCCATTTCTCTCATTTTTGCCAAAATATTTTCTTGAGTTTTTTTTATCAAAAATTATACTCCCAGTAGATTGTAGGCATGAATATAGGATGACTGAACAATAATGAATGAGAGGAAAGCAAGAAAAATAATGTGAGCCTTAGAGGTAATTTCATATACCCAAAAGACCACAAATACAAAAATAACATATTAATATAAATAAAATATATTTATTTATATTATCAAAATCAAAATCAAAATATAAATATAAAATTATATTAAAAATAAAAAATTAATTGCAATTTAAGAATAAAAATACATTAAATTTTGTAAGTATAAAATTACATTTATACTTGAAAAAATTAAGTAAAAATAAAATTTTAACAAAATTGTGCAAAAATGAATAAATTTGGAAAAAAGTTAAATAAAAATTATTATAACTTCTTATTCAATAAATAAACACATAAAAATTATTTCACCATTGGATTCCTCATAAAAAATCAGGTGGGGTCACCTCTGAGTGAAATTCTTGTAACTCAACTCTAAATAAGCTTAAATTAAGTTTTTAGTATTTTCAATAAAAAAGTTGAAACTCCTCAAAGCCTTAATTTAATTCACACCACATGTGGTTTTAACCATCAATTTTTGTGTTAAAATTGAGGTGTTGTGTTTAGTTTAGAACTTATGAGGAATTGAAGTATTTTCAATTGAATTCAAGTGAAATGTCAAAATGTGCGCGTGTATTACATAAGCGAACTTTGATTTACATATGAGGTGTCAATTATTACTGTATTTTACTGTAAAATTGAATTGAATTACATATGTAAATTATAAGTATAATACATGATGAGGAATTAAAGGAAAAATAAATTGGAAAGATTAAATTTGGGGGGGAAAAGGAACTCCAGCTCTAAGGGGGAGCTAGACCCCCAAAATCCTTGCTGACAGGCGTGGTATGTCAAAATTCACGCAAAAGTTCATCACTTTTGGCCTGGAATTGAGTTACAGGGTCTGTGGACTCAATTGATGATGAGGTTTTGATACCAACTGGGGTAGTTTTAGCTGTTGCCAAGAGGGTAAAACTACCCTTAAGATAAAACAATCATAGTAAAAACAGTTTTAACTGGTTTCTACGCCTCTGACACACATTCTGACGTTTTTTGAAGGCTCTAGGCCTGGTATTGCAATAGTAATGGCTGATTTAAGGGTCAAAAATGGCTAAAAATGGCTAAAAATGGCTTAAACCAGCCCTTTTTGGTATAAAACAGGGTTCAATGATGCCATAATTGGCTTTTCTGTTGTCAGACTGTTTTTCACGACTGACAAGAGTAAATTTTACTTTTGTAGTAAGAGAATTGATGGCTATAAAAGAATGTCTTCTTTGCCCCACTTTTCTCTTCATGTTAGAATCTTTTCCTTTTATAATTAGTTTAAACATTGTTAAACCAATCAATAAAAGATTCCAGAAACCACTTTTAAATCATTTTAATCCTTTTAAACACGTGAAAAAATCATTATAATCATTGTTTGTAACTCTTATAATCATTTTTACCCCTGAACCACCCCAAAAGTGAATTAAAGCATCTTTCATCACTGTTAACTTTGTCACTCTGTTTCCAAATTCACTCTGGTCACTTTTGGGCATGTTTTCTCTTTAATGTTCTTTTTAAAGAATTTTTTCTTTAATTAATTTCTTGCAGTTCTTTGCTCAATTAATTCCAATTGAAATTGCTCTTGAAGAAATTTCTTTTATAGCCTTAAAATATCTCTTGTAGAGTATTTTTTGGATAAATTTTTATTTTTGTCAAAACAAGAAATTTTTATATTATTGTTTTATACTAATAAAGTTATAAACAAGAAAATTGGCGTGTTTTATCTTAAAAATAACATTCCATACTTCTTTTAATTGATTTTTACCTTATACAAATTTTGAAGACAGGAAAAGTACTTGATTTTCAATCAAAGTTTCATATCCACACCTTACATTTGGGGGCCCAGCCGTGATATTTTGCCTGTGACATATTTTTTCTACTCTTTTTAAATCTTTTTCTTATATTGAAAAATTTAAACACATATAAAAAATACTTATAATCCAAAAAATCCATAAAAAATAATTTCTTTCATATTATAAGTGAGGCTTATATTTTTTATTTCTTTTTTGAAATAAACTTTTTTTACTTAATTAATTGGCTTTTTCATTTATTTTAGTGTCTGACAACGTTGTAAGAAAAGAAAACATTGAAACAGCCTCAACAGTAAGCAGCATTATCCCTGCCAGTACTGTTGATTCTGATCATAATAGTACTGTTATTGTGACTCAAAATAACCAACCTGAACCAATATCTTCTGAATTGATTAGCTTGGACATAAGTAATACCCTTCAGAAAGCTAAGAATTTGGCTAATAGTAAGTTTTTTGACATAAAAATACTATTTTAAGCCTTTTTAACCATAATTATGCCTTCAACCAGGTCAGTAGCCAGCTACAACCCCTCAAGCAGCTCCCAAAAAGTAATAGACGTGATTATGGCAGAGGCCAATCAGGTACAGAAGGAAAAGGGTCAGTTGATGACTTCCAAACAGCTAAAATGGGTCATTCTGGAGCTGATAATACTCTTTTACCTTCAAAAAGGGCTGACACCGCCAAAACAAGCCTCTGTGGACATATACAAAGCCAGCCACAGCGCATACAACAATGCACTTCAATTCAAGGAGTACCAGATCCTTGCAGACCTGTGGAAGAATTGCATGAATTCTTACCTGTTAGTAAGAAAATTCCTGGGCCATCCCAACACTTGCAAATTGCTCAATGGATGGCATCCATTGATGGAGAAGAAAAACATGATGCTGTTGACACTAGAATGGAGGAAAAACAACCCTCCACCACCCAAACCAGCGCCAAAAACAGCCCCAGTGGCCAGCACCAGCAATTCCAACGTGAAAAAACAGCCACAAGTTCCAAACAAGGGCAAAGGGAAGGCACCAGCCCCAAAACCTTACAGCCAGGGCTACAGAATCCCAATGATTCAGCAGGATGCCATGGAAAATGTATTTCAGATGGCCAGAACCATAATGGAATTACAGAAGAAGGGGGAAGCCAGATTAAGATTCCAGAAATGATTTCTGATACATTTGATTCCATCCCAGAGTTGTATGATGCTATCAATGACGTGAAAAAACATCTTCCTGATAAAAATGAAACCATTTGTAACAACAGTAAAACAAACAACCTGAGTCTGTGCCAAATTAATGAAACACTTATGTGTTTTGAAAAAGTTTTAAGAACAATTAAACATTCCAATAATGATAATTCTTCTAACAATAAAATAAATGAACAATCTGCCATTATTAAAGAATTAACAGATAAATATTCTAAATTCAATATTGATGACATAATTGAAACAAGAATTAAACAAGCCAAAAATATTATCAAGACAGATAACAAGAAAGTCTTTGATGACATTTCAGATTCATTTACTGAAGTAAAGACATATACCATTTCCTTGAAAAAGTGTTTTGATGCCTCACAAGAAGAAGTATCAAAATTATCAATGAAATTGACTCAAGTCACTGCTGATAATACAAGACAGACAGAGTTATGGCAAGAACTTACACATAAGGAAGACATGTATAAAACTGAAGTAATAACTTTAATACAAAGCTTCCAACATGAATACAGAAATTGCCAAAGGTGTAGCAACAGTAAAATGAATGACATTGAACAAATACTGAACACCTTACCAAGAATTTCTACACCTCTAAATCAAAATGAGGGCACAAGAATTCCAAATCCACAAGTATTCGATCCTAATAACTCACAATTAAAACATGAATTATCCACTTCTTTTCATAACTTGGAACCATCATTGGGCCAAGCACTCTTGAAAGAAGTTCCAAAACTTAAAGAATGGCCTCACTTCAGTGGTGAAGGAGAGTATGACCATATGGAATTCATTAGAGGTATTGAAATGATCAAAGAGGATTTTGAATTACCAGACAGATTGGTAACAGCCAGGTTTAACACCTTGTTTACCAGATCAGCTCACAGATGGTACATCAAAATAAGACAAGCACATGGACACCAGAGTTGGACTTGGTGGAAGACCCAAATCATCAACAAATGGGCAAATGATTCTTGGAGGTTCAAAGTTGAAACAGCCTTTGAATCTGCCAAATTTAATGCTGATAAAGACAAAGCCTTACCACGGTTTTGCCAACAAAAGGACAGACTAACAGCATTATATCCTGACATGTCAGAATTTATGGTCCATAGGAAAATTCTGAGACAATGTGGAGGTGACTTAGAGCATGCTGTCAAAAGCAGGACTACTGAACAATCTTCAGCAGAAGATATTATCAATATACTAGAAGAAGTAACCACTAGAACCAAAATTGGTTCTAGTAGGGTGAATCTCAAAACAAGGTTTAATACACCTTGGAAAGATTCTGTGGACAAAACCCCAAAGAAAATTCTAGTAATATGAAGTATAAATCTGCAGATACAGTCAGAAAGTGCCATATTTGCCAAAGCACCACCCATTTAGCCAATACATGTCCTTTAAGATGTGACTATGAAACTGATGATAATATTACTATTAATCAACAGTACTATGTCTGTTCTTATGAAATATAATAATAAAATATTATTATAACCACAAGTAAATAATTAAAGAATTATTTCTTTCACGTGTTAAGCACTACTAGTGATTTTAACAGTCAGTAAGTAATTGTCTACTAGAATCAATTACAAGAAGAATTTAATAATAAAAGCTTCTTTATTAAAATAATAAAATTATTTTAATATATAATTATCTTTTGCAAGAATAATTATAATGATAATTCTTGAAGAAAACTAATTTTAGAGAAAAACTTCAAGAATTAAAGATAAATCACTCACTAATATTCCAAAGATGTTATTGAAAGATAAGATAGAGAGATTTGACGTAGAATTGTGGATTTAGAGGATCAAAATGAATTTATAAATGTATTACAACAATAATTAGTTGATTTCTATGATTTCTCGTCTTTCAGATTGATTCTGAAAGAATAAAACACTTAAGAAAAGTTTTAACTACTACTTACTTGTTGGTAATATTGATATAAATGATTAATAAGATGATGATGATGATACGGAAAAAACAGCAAGAAGAGACTTATTTTAAGTCAATAACAGCTCACAGAGGCGTGCCATGGAGCAAACTGAAAAACCAGTGAGTGAGAAAACAATAAACCTTTTTGGATTAATTATTGCATCATCTGTTGTCACATAAGATTATCATAATTACTTAATTGATGCTTTTACGTGACTACAAACCCCAATATGGTTAAGAATAAAAGGAGTAACATCTGTAAATCTTCTTTTATTCCAAAATAATCATTGATTTCTCAAAGTTAGCAATGTTATTGCCAATTTCATCACAGGTTTTAATTACTGTGAATTTTTGAAGATTCAGTGTTTCACGTAGAATGGTCAAAAATGGACTGTAAGGAAAACTTTTAATTTTACTAGTAAAACTGTAAGTCTTTTTGGTTGTACCATAGATAATACAGTTCTCCATTGGTCCTGAAAGCTTCAGAAAGATTCATTAAGAATTGTATTTTTAATGACTTTTTGAAGTTTTTACCTCATTTCTACGTAGAATGGTCAAAAATGGACTGTAAGTAAACCTTTTCAATTTACCAGTAAAACTGTAATTATTCTTGGTTGTACCATATATAATACAGTTTTCCATTGGTCCTGAAAGTTTCAGAAACATTCATTAAGAATTGTATTTTTAATGAATTTTTGAAGTTTTTACCTCATTTCTACGTAGAATTGTAAATATCAGTGTTTCACTGGTTGCTATGAGGTAAATCAATGGATACAAGTCCAAAAAGGGTTTTAATTACTCTTTTGGGGTTTATCCATGGAAATTCAGTAAGAGTTGATGTGGTTATAGGAGTCTAAGTAGCTCTTTACCTCCTTGGCACGTCAAAATAGCAGGTTATTTGCTATTTTCATAAGATTTACAGTAGTTGTGAGATGGTAACCAAGTTCCCAAAGAGGTTTAGTTTACCAATTGGGTCAAGATCAGCCATGGAACCAAGCTTTGGAGCTATCCACGCCTCTGAGTCCTCAGAAGTTAGGTACCCTGGCTCTCTTTGATGTCTTTTGTCCCCCTTGCCTATTTTTTACGTCAAAATAGTAATTTAAGCTTAAAGTGAGATATCCACTATGGGTGTACCAAAAGTCCATGTAAGAATACCATGATATTAAGTTCTCAAAACATGCATAACACTATTCTTAGTGTATATGTAACATGGGATTTCTCACTTTCCCATTATTTTGGCGTGAACTTAATAAAAGCAAAAATTTTCACGGATCTTTTATGTGGTCTTGAGGATGTGGTATTGAAGTATTTTCTATTTTACCACCTCAAAGAGTTAATTTGAGCTTATTCACTCTATGGAGCTACCCTAGGTAAATTTTTGTGTAGAATCCAAATCTGGCCTTAAATGCATGGATTTACTTACTCAATACAAAGTTATTCATCTTTTCTGAAATCAAAAATGATGAATTTTGAATATATGCATGATTTATGGGTTATGTATAATTCAAAATTTCATTTTAAGATAATTGTGGCCTATTTGGGTATGTAAAATATACCTCAAGGCTCACATGTCCAAAAAGGGGGAAAATCAATGAAAATGACATTGAAAAGGAACCAGATGTTGAAAAAGAAGACATAACTGAAGACAATTCAGATGATAAGTCATCCATATTTTCTGAATCTTCAAAAGATATAGAAAATATCAATGCCACTTTTGACATCATGGAATCTTATTCCCACTTGCCACAATTGAGCAATGGTCAAGTTGATTTATCAAAAGTTCAAGATGCGCAGCTTATGAAGACAAAACCAAATAGAGGGAAAGGTTATACAGCTGGTAACTCCTGTATAACAGAAGTGGTGATAGACAACAAGCCCACCAAACTTTTGCTTGACCCAGGAGCCTTCTGCTCTTGTGTTGGAAAATCTTTTCTTAAGACTTGTGTACCAAATTTTGAAGACCAATTGTTACCAATTGATGGTATAAAATTCAACAGTGCAAGTAACCCAATGAAAGCATTAGGAATTTTTGAGACCAATGTCATATTCCCACACATCAATGGGAATTTAAGGATCACAGTTGAATTTGTTGTTATGGAAAATTGCTCTAGTACCCATTTTATATTGGGAAATGACTATTTAATCATGTATGGGATAGATTTACATAATAACAAAGACAGATACTTTACTATTGGAGACAACAAGCACCAAAAATTTGCCTTTTTGCCATTTAAAAGACAGATTACAGTAAACAAAGTATCACCAGTCAACTTAGACTTAGAAAAATTTAATTCTGAACAGTTAAATGAGGCTGAAATAAGCCTCCATCTGACTGATAAACAAGAAAATGAACTTTCTTCCCTTTTGTATGACCACAGAGAAGCATTTGCTACAGACAAAGAACCTCTAGGAGAAATTATTGGTCATGAAGTTGACATAATTCTTAACATTGAGAGACCTTATCCACCACTCTTAAGAAGGCCTGCTTATCCAGCAAGTCCAAAATCAAGAGAAGCTCTAGAAATTCATATCAAAGAACTTCTGGACCTTGGTGTAATACGAAAAGTAGGCCACAATGAAGAAGTAGAAATAACTACACCAGTCATAGTGGCGTGGCATAATGGAAAATCCAGAATGGTTGGGGACTTTAGAGCTCTGAACACTTACACTGTTCCAGACAGATACCCAATACCAAAAATCCAAATTGCCCTTACTCAAAAATCTCAAGCAGTGTATATAACCACTATGGATGCCCTTAAAGGATTCCATCAAAATGTGGTAACACCAGGAGCAAGAAAATACTTGAGAATTATTGTTCATTGTGGAGTGTATGAATACTTAAGGATGCCCTTTGGTATCAAAAATGCACCTTCACACTTCCAAAGAATGATGAATGAAATCATCCCTGAAGAACTCTCAGAGGGATGGTTAATCATTTACATTGATGACATTATTATCTGTTGCAAGACTTGGGAGTAGCACATGTACAGATTATCAAGAGTTTTGACAAAAATTCAATCAGTAAACATGAAAATCTCCTTGAAGAAATGTCATTTTGTATTTAAAGAACTTAAAGCACTAGGACATGTTGTATCTGGTTTGTCCCTTGGAATTGACAAAAACAAAGTTGCAGCAGTATTGTTAAAACCCATGCCTCAGAACAAGAAGGAAATTCAGTCATTCTTAGGTTTTGCAGGATATTACAGGCAACACATTAAAGATTTTGCATCCATAGCAAGACCACTTTATAAGTTGTGTGACAAAGACACAGTATTTGAAATGACTGTTGACAGAGTCAAAGCTTTTGAGTCTCTAACAGAAGCATTGACCACTGCTCCACTCTTACTGATGCCAGACTTTAAATTGCCTTTCAAGCTGTATATTGTCGCATCAGGGGATGGACTGGGTGCTGCACTTCACCAATTTCAGATCATAAATGATAAACCTGTAGAAGGACCCATATTTTTCATATCCAGGCAAATCAATCCAACTGAAGCCAGATATGGAGCAAGTCAGATGGAGTGTCTATGCCTTGTATGGGCCTTGGAGAAGTTGAACTACTTCTTAGAGGGATGTGTTTTTGAAGTGATAACAGACTGTACAGCTGTCAAATCACTTTTGAACATGAAAACACCCAACCGACACATGCTCAGATGGCAAATAGCCATACAAGAATACAGAGGCAATATGACTATTGTTCATAAGGATGGGAATATTCATAAGAATGCAGATGGACTAAGCAGATGGCCATTACCAAATAATAATGATAATCCTGCTTATGTGCCAGAAGAATCTTCACCACAAATTCTATTAGAAGGAATAAGTGTTACAGACTTGAACACCACCTTCTTTGAAGAAGTCAGAAGTAGTTACACTCAAGATAAGAATTGTAGCATCTTATGCCAATTGTTTAACAAAGACTGTAAAGACAACTCTCTAATACATGCCTTGGATGAAGTATGGTGAAAATCTTATGATGAAGGAAGATTTCACCTACTGGATGGTATAATTTACCACAGAACCAAGCACACATGCATCATGACAGTTGTAGACAGGTCATTAATCAATCTTGTACTGAAAGAATGCCATGATAGTCCCTTTTTCAGGACATCTGTCTGAAGACAGAACAAGAGAGAAGGTAAAGACCTGCATATGGTGGCCAATGTGGCAGAAGGATGTTGCAGAGTATTGCAAAACCTGTGACAGATGCCAAAAGGCAAATAAATCCACTGGCAAAAGACTTGGAAATATGATAAAAATCCCAGAACCCAACAGACCTTGGGAAATTGCCCATATGGATTGGGTAACTGGCCTACCACCAGGAGGTGACAGGAGCTATAATGCTTGCCTAGTAATTGTGGACAGATTCAGTAAAACTCCAATCTTTTTACCATTTCACAAAGATGATACAGCCATGGATACAGCTCTTCTGATATGGAATAGAGTAGTGTCATGGACTGGGATATTTACAAATATCATCAGTGATAGAGATCCAAAACTCACTTCAGCACTATGGACAAATCTTCACCAATTATTTGGCACTAAACTGTCTTGCTCTACAGCCTACCACCCACAAACTGATGGCCTGGCTGGAAGAATGATCCAAACCTTAGAGGACATGGTGAGAAGATTTTGTGCATATGTCCTTGAATTCAAAGATTGTGATGGATTTACCCATGATTGGTGTACTCTGTTGCCAGCACTGGAATTAGCATATAAAACATCAATCCATGCCAGTACCAATCAGACTCCTGCTATTCTAGAAAAAGGATGGAACCCCAAGTTACCCCAAGATTCCTTGAGGAAAGACTTAATTGAAATACATCCCACAGCTTCTAGCTTCAAAGGAATTCTAGACAAAGCTAGAAAGCATGCAGTAAGATGCATGGCGGCTTCTTTTGCATATGCTAAAGACAAATGGGATAAATCACCTGCATCTCCAGATTTCAAAGTGCCGGACCTAGTTCTTGTATCCACCACTAACTTCAATAACATCAAAGGATGTAAAAAGTTGAAAGACTCCTTTGCAGGACCTTTTGTGATTAAGGCCCTCCATGGAGAAAATGCTGTTGAAGTAGAGTTATCTGAAGAACTTAGCAATAAGAACCCCACATTTCCAGTAAGCTTGATAAAGCCATATAATTCTAGTCATGCTGAGAAATTTCCCTTGAGGAATAAGATTCCACAAGTTATACCTCCTATTGAGACATCTGGTACTAAGAAAATTACCAAAGTTCTTAAAGAAAGAAAATTAAGAACCAAGAAAGTAAGGGAATACCTTGTTAGGTACAGTGACCCAACTTGTGAAGATGAATGGTTATAAGAAAAAGATATAAAAGAAGCTACCAAACTCCTCAGGAGATTCAGAAACACTAGAAACACCAATATTACAAAGTAATATTCTTTGTTAGGGGGAGCGAATGTGAGCCTTAGAGGTAATTTCATATACCCAAAAGACCACAAATACAAAGATAACCTATTAATATAAACAAAATAAATTTATTTATATTATTAAAATAAAAATCAAAATATACATATAAAATTATATTAAAAATAAAAAATTAATTGCAATTTAAGAATAAAAATACATTAAATTTTGTAAGTATAAAATTACCTTTATACTTGAAAAAATTAAGTAAAAGTGAAATTTTAACAAAATTGTGAAAAAATAAACCAATTTGTAAAAAATTTAAATAAAAATTACTATAACTTTTTAATCTATCAAATAAACATATAAAAATTATTTCACCATTGGATTCCTCATAAAATATTAGGTGGGGTCACCTCTGAGTGAAATTCTTGTAACTCAACTCTAAATAAGCTTAAATTAAGTTTTTAGTATTTTCAATAAAAAAGTTGAAAATCCTCAAAATTTTAAATTAATTCACACCACATGTGGCGTTAACCATCAATTTTTGTGTTAAAATTGAGGTGTTGTGTTTAGTTTAGAAGTTATGAGGATTTGAAGTATTTTCAATTGAATTCAATTGAAATGTCAAAATGTGCGCGTGTATTACATAAGTGAACTTTGATTTACATATGAGGTGTCAATTCTTACTGTATTGTACTGTACAATTGAATTGAATTACATATGTAAATTATAAGTATAATACATGATGAGGAACTAAAGGAAAAATAAATTGGAAAGATTGAATTTGGGGGGGGAAAGGAACTCCAGCTCTAAGGGGGAGCTAGACGCCCAAAATCCTTGCTGACAGGCGTGGGATGTCAAAATGAATGCAAAAGCTCATCAATTTTGGCCTGGAATTGAGTTACAGGGTCTGTGGACTCAATTGATGATGAGGTTTTGATACCAACTGGGGTAGTTTTAGCTGTTGCCAAGAGGGTAAAACTACCCTTAAGATAAAACAATCATAGTAAAAACAGTTTTAACTGGTTTCTACGCCTCTGACACACATTCTGACGTGTTTTGAAGGCTCTAGGCCTGGTATTGCTATAGTAATGGCTGATTTAAGGGTCAAAAATGGCTAAAAATGGCTAAAAATGGCTTAAACCAGCCCTTTTTGGTCTAAACGAGGGTTCAATGATGCCATAATTGGCTTTTCTGTTGTCAGACTGTTTTTCACGACTGACAAGAGTCAATTTTACTTTTGGAGTAAGAGAATTGATGGCTATAAAAGAATGTCTTCTTTGCCCCACTTTTCTCTTCATGTTAGAATCTTTTCCTTTTATAATTAGTTTAAACATTGTTAAACCAATCAATAAGAGATTCCAACCACCACTTTTAAATCATTTTAATCCTTTTAAACACGTGAAAAAATCATTATAATCATTGTTTGTAACTCTTATAATCATTTTTACCCCTGAACCACCCCAAAAGTGAATTAAAGCATCTTTCATCACTGTTAACTTTGTCACTCTGTTTCCAAATTCACTCTGGTCACTTTTGCGCGTGTTTTCTCTTTAATATTATTTTTAAAGACTTTGTTCTATAATTAATTGCTTGCAGTTCTTTGCTCAATTAAATACAATTGAAATTGCTCTTGAAGAAATTTCTTTTGTAGCCTTAAAATATCTCTTGTAAAGTATTTTTTGGATAAATTTTTATTGTTGGTAAAACAATAAATTTTTATATTATTGTTTTATACTAATAAAGTTATAAACAATAAAATTGGCGTGTTTTCTCTTAAAAATAACATTCCATACTATTTTTAATTGATTTTTACCTTATACAAATTTTGAGGACAGGAAAAGTACTTGATTTTCAATCAAAGTTTCATATCCACACCTTACAAATAAGGAGATATTACTATAATTAGTGCAAAACTCAGCCTCTAAGTATTATAATTAGGATTAATGAACAAGATCCTAATAGAAATTATCCATTTGAACTTGATATAATTGAATTGATAAAGGTGAAAGCTCATAGCCTTACAGCAATGTGTTTAGAAATAAAGGGTATGGATATATAGCTCCAAAATTTCAATATCCTTTATTAGGAGGAGCTACCTACCAATTTGATTCTTTGAAGTCATGGAAAAGGCTTTTAGCTCGTTTATAAAAAAATTATTTCTGAAAATTATCAATCTTGACAATTTGTTTTTTTTTGTGAATAGATATGATTAAGCTAATCTGATTCTGTATGAAATAGAAATTTTAGATTAAATATCCAGCCAATTTTTTGAACAACCATGAGGGTCCAGACAAACTTATTATATATTGATATAATTTTGGAAAATAAGAGTAATAGTTACGATTCTCTGAGGAGATTAAATACAGCTTAATTGTGTGTAGTAGCTTGAGAGAATACTTATGCATGAGATTTTATAAAAGGTAATCCATATCAGTGTGGCCCTAATTTAACTTTCAAACAATTTATTGAGCCTCAGTGACCATAAAATCAATGAATTTTTCAACTTTTGGTGGTTTTAAATTCAATTTTTTATTCAAAAATTATTGTTCTTCTTGAGAATGTAAGGAATATCACTTTGATAGAGAGATATTGAGTAAAATTATT
Source organism: Austropuccinia psidii (assembly GCA_023105745.1). NCBI lineage: Eukaryota > Fungi > Basidiomycota > Pucciniomycetes > Pucciniales > Sphaerophragmiaceae > Austropuccinia > Austropuccinia psidii. The sequence continues at coordinate 30,345,578 of JALGQZ010000011.1, forward strand.
CACATGGATATAAAGAAAGGTTTTATGAATAATAAAGTACATAAGGCTCAATATTTAGGCTGAAGCCTATTTGGAACAAATTACCTCCAGGAATTTTAATGTGTATCTGGTTCAATGCTGTCACAACCATGGCAATTCACCCTTCTGGACCTCAATTTGGCATATCCATTCCATATCCAATTTATGGCAATTTGGCCATATTCATAATCCTTGGCCAAATTTGCTCTTTCATATTTCCTGGCCTTTGATGGCCATTTCCCTATCTGGGGCCAACTTGGCCCCTTCATAATCATCACGCCTTTCCTGGCCTGTCTTAGGTATTTTCCAGTAAACAGGGAAAATAAAGCCCAAAAGCCTGTATTTGGTTGTTCAAGCTTTAAATACAGATTTGCAAATTTTTCTGTATTCAGCCTTTATATGCAATTTTCCCATGTAATATGGGAAATATTCCCAAATGGCCATATGAGGCCATTTGGGGATTAATTGCCAGTCTTGGGCCTTTTGTGCAAATACAGTTTTAAAGCTTTATAATCTGTATTTAGCCAAAACACCCAAAAACATTTTGTCACCTCTGAAGCCACCCAAAACCCATTTTTCACTCATATCCTCCTGGCATCTGTCCAAATGATCTTTGGCCTCTTTCACCCTCCAATAACCAAAAGTGCCATAAATTATGTTATACATCATTATGCATCTTTTTTCAGCAGCAATCCAATGGTACCAATTTCAAAACCGTTATTTCAAGATTCCATGAGGTCATCAAGGCATCATGTCATCCAGAGGATTCATCAAGGCTCAAGGACAAGTTTCACTCTCAAATTTCAATGATGCCATCAAGAAATCATTGCACATTCTCATTCACAGTATTCCTACAAGGGAATACTGGCAGCCCATTCTCAAGGTATATTAGAGAGCTAGTTCCAAACAAGTCTGCCAAGTTTCCATGCTCCATCAATCCACCTTGTCAACCACGTTCATCCAATACAGTATGGATTCATAAAGACCTGTATTTCAGTCACACACTATGGGAAGATCATTCAACCCAGTTCATTTATCAATCTGGCAAGGTATATATTCCATCAGACAATCAATACAGATCAGCTGCCATCCTGAAGGAGTCAAGCTCTCAATTTTTCATATATACCAGACTCCTTTGACCCTGGGGGGTTTTCCCCCAGTTAATTAATATATCTTGATGTTATTTTATATTTATATATCTTATCTCTTTTGATAAATGAATACTGATATTATCAACTCAGTCATTTAGCACCTTTGTATTTTCTTCCTTTGCCTGTAAGTGGATATTAATGGTCATATCCTTCACTAATTTCATTGTTCATTCTGGCAGGTTGAAACAGTGATTAAGGACATACTTGGTTGGCTTGTTGGCCATTTGTCTTCTTATTTCTCTCATTGCATCTCATCTTTGTACTTGCATATTTCTTAGCAAAAATCCATCTCTTTTATTTTATCCTCTTTATCCTTTGGAGTCTTCCAAGTGAGTTCCCTGATTACTGAGTGCCAGGCCACTATTGTTTTTCCCTAGAGCCCCTGTGACAATTGCATTACCTAGATATGGGGTTCGTGGTATTTTGTATTCATGGTTAAGATATCAATACTGAACAATAGGTTTTAGGTAAGTTCTTGGGAAAAGGGGTCATATTTCATTAATTTAACCCTTGATGAAAAGTTTTAAATTAATGGTTTAGTTGAAAAAAAGATTTTCAATACTCTAAGGGGTTGTTCAAATATGGTCTATGATACTTTGGTAGCTTTTCAGTTATCTGAAGATGGTAGTATTTAATTTCTGAAATAAACTGTTGGGAAGGGCTGTTACATGCATAAGTTATAATAATGTGTACACATTTTTAAATATGTGGTTAAATCAAATTTCAAAGAAGACACTAAGAACATATAATGTGTTAAAAAAATGCATAAAAAACTATAATAGTGGTATAGGTGGAAATTTGTGATTACATAGCAAGTAGAAATAAGCTGGAATATTCTCAGAATATATGCCAAGGCATCCATATATCTAATCAAATATTTAATATCTTCTATAAATATAAAGTATTTGATCAGGTGTCAAGGGATTTCAAAAGATTTTAACCTTTTGCAAATATAGTCTAAGTTGGAGCTTCATTTCATATACTTGTAGGTCTATTGTCAAAGGGGCCTTTTGGGTAAAATAGAGTGGCTTTGAAATAAGTGGATAAGAGCTCACTTCAAGGACTCCAAATAATTAAAGGAATAAAATTTGAGCCTGTGAGGTATGTAGGACATACCCAACAGGCCAATAATATTATTTTGCGCATTTTATTTGGTCAATAATTGAATTTTTAAATAGTTTTAAAGAAAAAAACTGAGAATTGACTATAGCTTTATTTTGGATAAACTAAATTATAATTATTATAATATTTTTCAATTCTAAACCAAAATGGCCTAGGGTGTTCTACGCAAAAGTGGTTATTTTTACTGTTATGGGAATATTTGAGAATCTTACATAAAAATAGTACAATTCAATTTTTTTTTTTCAAATTTTCAAATCTTTAATTTTAAGTAGGATTTAAAGGTAAATAAATTTTATGTAAAATTACAAAAATTATGTTGAAATTAAGGTGGTTTATTTATTTACTCAAATGGCTAAGTATTTTCTATGCAGGCTGTAGATACTGCATGGACTCATTCAAAATTAATTTTAAACCATGCTGTTGCTTCAAATGAAGAAACTGGCAAAATCCACACAAAAGGTGGAAAAATGGGCAAAATGGAAAAGAGTGCCAGGGTACCCAGATTTTTGCATCTGAAAGAGCCTACTTAAGGTTTTCCTCCTGTATTGATGAATGTCTAACCTTCTTTAAAATTTGACATTAAAAATTGATTCAATATTAAAGCTGAAAATGGTTGAATCAGCATTTGGACAGGAATTACAAGCTTCCAAATGGTAAATCCCTGCACAAAGGCTTTCAATCAAGGTTCTAAAGACTATGAATCCTTTTTAAGGCTTAAATAAGCTTCAAGTTAATGTTAAAAACATCTGAACCTTAAAAAAATATGATATCAGCTTTTTATTTCTATGTTTATATGTAAAAAATAACCAAATTCAAAAATTCATGAAAATTTTGCACAGCTGATAATTAAATCATATCTGTGTATAAGAAAAAACTAATCATCTGGTATACATGATAATATTTGATATTTAACCTTCAAAATACCTCATTTAATTACTCTTAAACAAAATTTAAGATTTATTCAAAAGTTAATTAAAGATCTTGTTTAAAACAATGTTTCTTGAAATTTTATTGCCAAGATATTAAGAATATGAAATCTATAATAAATGAATAATTATAATATGAAAACATGGAGTTAAGAATAATGCCTGTAACTCAAATTTTAATAGGAAAAATCGGTATTTTTGAAGTTTAAACTCATTTTTCGATGATGATTTATTCAGAATCAATTAGTACACCCCTTCTGAGAGCATAGTTGATACCAGAGGAGGTGTCTTAGGAATATAAATAGCCATTTCCTTAGTGTTTCTTCCCATCAATCAGTACAATCAATTCTACAAAACATAATATTTTAATTGAAAGAATCTTACACTATTATAAGTAACTTTCCATTATTTTCCTGTTGATAATTCTTATTAAAAAATAATTTAAATCTTATAATTCTATTATATTTTTATAAGACTTAATAATTTGTTTTTATTTTCTAAATTATTGCTACAAGATAATTTGCGAAGATCAAAAACCCTTTAAAAAATCCTGCTCTCAACAATTTTGCTATGTTTATACCCATTTTTATGATTTGAGAATATTTCATGACCTTTTTTAGAATGTTCTCATTAATTAATAACTTATAAGGGAGTTTACATGAATATTCTATATCTGAGAATTTATGTTATAATTATCATTACACAGTTGTATATGATATTTTATATCATTTATAAATTGGTTTTATGTATATAAATTCAATATAATTGTATCCAGTAAATCTTTTATATTATTATTATTCTAATCTTCTGTTACTTTTAATAAAAATACAATTTTTATACAATTTTTATAACTTTTCTAATTATAAGGTTAAATAATATTAATTTTGAAGTATATTGGAGCTATCAATATCAACACTAATTATATTAGAATTTGTGGCTATAATATGTAATTATATTGTATTTCCATTTGGTTATATTCATAGTACTCTTAATAACTAGTATTATTATTAAGATCTTCATAGCCAAACCTTACATAAGACAGATGGAGCTTATTTCTTTGAAAAGATGCAGTAGAAAGATATTAATCAGAAAAGAGAAACCAATGGTCAAAGAGCCAGCCAATAAAACATCCATATAATATTTTCAACTTTTTCAGAATGAATAAAAGAATTAGAAAGGCTTTAGAAACCAATATCCACTGAAAAGGAAAGGAAAGGGAGTAAGTGAATGAATGTAGATTATCAGTATTAATTATCAAAATATGAGAGAAAAAAATGGATAAAAATAAATCCATTAGAGAAATTCACTGAGGAAAAAGTCCCCAGGGTACAAAAGAGTGCAATATATTTGAAATGTTGAAAAATCAATCTTTTCAGGGTAAAACCCCAGCTGAACTATTGGTGGATAGCTGTATTGAAATTTTTGGGGAATATAACTTGGTAAGCTTGAGAAATGAACTGGGTTTATTGAAATACCCACAGGTTTCAGCTTAATTGACCACAAGGTTCAATGAAATACAGGCTTCTTTGACTCTAGTCCATATGGCTTAATTGAGTTTTCCATTATGGAATGAGCTTCTACAGCTTTGTAGCTGGTATTTGACTTCTCTTGGCCTTAGTCCTTGAAAAAACATAGAAAGTATTCCATTTGGGCAATACCATATTTTGATGGTACAGCCTGATTAAAAGGACAGGCTTGTCTTGATTGACTTAAACTGTCAATCATGGAGCTTTTTCTCTTGAAGTTGTTTTCCTTGAGAACATTTTCATAAAGTAAGAAGGAGAAGAACTGTGTGGCAGGGAATAAATCACCATAAAAATGAGTAATAATGATATCATGCTTGTTTTAAGAGAGTCAGGTGTACAGAAATAAAACCACGGATAAAGTGAGAAATTTTGGTTATTTCATACTTTTTCTGAGGTTGGAGGCTACAATTAATTTTCAAGGGTCCATGGCCCCTTGGTGGCTTTCTGGAATGAAGGGTACCATATGCAATTTGGCCATTCTTGGGTTTGTTGGGCTTTATGGGCCTGGGGTTCAAAATGGGGGTTTAAACCTCCTATGGATTCATTCTGCGACAGCAGGAGCCCCTCTGATAGGTAAGGACTGAAACTAGAATAATAAAAGGAGGGTATGCAAGTGGCCAAACCAATAATGGTACAAGAATTACTTTAAATGTTGATATTAGGAATTCCTCCAAAATGATGAACCTGATCTTGATTCAAGGGCTATAAAGGTTGGATAAGACCTGTTTGACATGGTGTATGAAAGATGGGAGATTTTTATTCCACAATCATGATAATTGAAGGTATAAAAAATGTAAGGTGTGTCTATGAAACTGTTAATAATATTACTATTACTCAGCAGTACTATGACTGTTCTTATGAAATATAATAATGAAAAATTATTCTAACCACAATTAAATGATGAAATAATTATTTCTTTTATGTGTTATACACTACTAGTGATGATAACAGTAAGCAGTAATTGTCTACAAGAATCAATTACAAGAATAATTTAATAATGAAAACTTCTTTTATCAAAATAATAGAATTATTTTAATATATAATTATATTTTACAAGAATAATTATAAAGATAATTCTTGAAGAAAACTATGACTAGAGAGAAACCTTAAGAATTGATATAAATTACTCACTATTAATCCAATGAACCTTTTACATGATAATACTAGAGAAATTTGATGTGGAATTGTGGATTTAATGGATCAAAATTGATTTATAACAGTATTGAAACAAATTATAGTTGATTTATATGATTTCAGGTATTTCTGATTTATTTCTGAAAGAATTAAACACTTAAGAAATAGTTCTAACTAATACTTACTTGTTTGGTAATAAAGGTATAATATAATAATGTGATGATTCTCTGGAAAAACAGCAAGAGGAGGCCTCTTTTAAGTCTAAGAAAGCTCACAGAGGTGTGCCATGGAGAAAACTGAAAAACCAGTGAGTGAGAAAACAATAAACGTTTTTGGATTATTGATTGAATCATTTGTTGTCACGTAAGATTATCATAATTACTTAATTGAGACTTCTACATGACTACCAACCCATTTATGGTTAAGAATAAAAGGAGTAAAAACTCTAAGTCTTCTTTTATTTCGAAATAATCCTTGATTTCAGAAAGTTATCAATTTTATTGGAAATTTCATCAAAGAATATATTTTCTGTAAAATTATAAAGATTCTGTGTTTCACGTGGAATCATCAAGAATAGACTGTAAGTACAACTTGTAATTTTACATATGAAAGTATAATTCTTTTTTGTTTATATATGAACTGTACAGCTCTCATTAAGTCCTGAAAGTTTCAGAAAGATTCATTAAGAGTTGTATTTTTAATGAATTTTTGAGGTTTTTACCTTAATTCCATGTAAAATTGCAAATAGCACTATATGGCTGGTTGCTATGAGGTAAATCAATGGATACTAGTCCAAAAAGGGCTTTCATTACTCTTTTGGGGCTTATCTATGGTAAGTCATTAAGAATTGACATGGTTACAGGAGTCTAAGTTTTCCTTTACCTCCTTGGCATGTCAAAATAGCAGGTTATTTACTATTTTCTTATAATTTACTGTAGTTGTAACATGGTAACCAAGTTCGTAAAAGGCTTCAGCTTACTAATTGGGCCAAGATCATCCATGGATTCAAGCTTTGGAACTGTCCATGCCTCAGAGGCCTCAGAAGTTGGGTACTCTGGCTCTCTTTGATTTCTTTTGTCCCCCTTGCCTATTTTTTACAACAAAATAGAATTTTAACCTTAAAGTGAGATATCCACTATGGGTGTACCAAAGGTGAATGTAAGAATACCATAATACTAAGTGCTCAAAACATGAATAAAACTATTCTTAGTGTGTATGTAGCATGGGATTTCTCACCTTCCCATTATTTTGGCATGAAATAGAGAAAACAAATTTCACAGATCTTTAAGTGGTTTTGAATTATTTTCCATATTACCACCTCAAAGAGTTGATTCGAGCTCATTAAATGTATGGAGCTACCCTAGGTGAGCTTTCGTGTAGAATCCAAATCTGGCCTTAAATCTATGGATTTACTTACTGAATAAAAAGTTATTCATCTTTTCTGAAATCAAAAATGATGAGTTTTGAATATATGCATACCTTATCGGTTATGAATATTTCAGAATCTATTTCCAACATAATCGTGGAATTTTTGGGTATGTAAAATATACCTCAAGGCTCACATTCCCTCCCACCAAAAAATAAAATTTTACTACAATCTTATTAATGGTATAAAGAAGAAAAAGGCCCCAAAGGGGCTTAAAGTCCACTGGCCAACCTCTTTCCATTACTCAGATCATGTAATTGAAAGCACATTTATAGACACATCAAGGCTTGTGGCCTTCTTTCATGTCTAAATCTTCTTAAGAGCTTATCTGAGTCAGCTATTTCTGATTCTGTCAGCCATTCATCTTCATGTACTGGATTTCTATATCTGACTAGATATTCCCTTTGGGTTTTACCCCTAAGTCTCCTTTCTTTAATGAATTTCTTTATCTTCTTGTATTCATCCTGTTCCACTGGTGGTACAGTCAAAGGAGTTGGGTTCCTTAAAGGAAACAATTCTTTGGCAGTTGGTTGATAAGGTTTTATCAGGCTGACTGCAAAGCTGGGGTGTTTATTATCCAATTAACCACTTAATTCCACTTGAACTGCATTGCTTCCATGTAAGGCAACACTAACAAAAGGTCCTACATAATAATCTTTAAGTTTCTTTGGCCTTTGATATTATTAAAATTTAAGGTTTAAACTAGAATTAAGTCCCCTACTTTAAAGGCTGGCACTTTGTGACTCTTGTCCCACTTCTCTTTAGCATATTCAAAAGCATCATTCATACTTTGTTTTGCATGATTTTTTACTTTATCAAGCATTACTTTGAAACTGCAAGCTTTACGTTGACTTTAAATAAAGTATTTCCTCAGTGTATCTTCTGGGAGTCTTGCATTCCATCCTTTCTCTAACATAGCAGGAGTTTGACCTGTGGAAGAATGGACTGATGTCTTATATGCTAATTCTCAAGCTGGTATAAGAGTTCACAATTCATGGGTCAAGCCATCTGAATCTTTGAATTCTAACCCATAAGCACAAAATCTCCTGATCATATCTTCTAAAGTTTGAATCATTCTTTCCACTCGCTCAACTGTTTGAGGGTGATATGCCGTAGAGAATGATAACTTAGTCCCAAACAATCTATGAACATTCGTCCAAAGTGCAGATTTGAATTTGGGATCTCTGTCACTTATGATATTCTTGAATAGTCCTGTATGAGAAATAGCTCTACTCCATAGAAGAAGAGCTGTATCAATAGCTGTGTCATCTTTATTACATGGTAAGAATATGGGAGTCTTACTATATCTGTCCACAATGACTAAACAAGAATTATAACTTCTGTCAACACTTGGAGAAAGTGCTGTGACCCAATCCATGTGAGCAACTTCCCAAAGGGATTTTGGTTCTTGAATATGGATTATACGTCCAAATTTCCTTCCTGTACTCCTGTTTTCTTTTTGACATCTGTCACAGGTATGGCAATATTCAATGGTCTCTTTTCTCTAAGATGGCCACCATGCACAGGTCTTCACTTTTTCAAGTGTTCTGTCCTCTGACAGGTGTCCAGAGTAGGTGCTATCATGGAATTCATGAAGAATGGTATTGATAAGAAATCTGCTACACAATGTCATTACACAATAATGTTTGGTTCTGTGGTAAATAATACCATCAAACAAGTGAAAGCTTCCTTCAGAAAAGGAGTTTTTCCAAACTTCATCCAGTGAATTTACTAAAGATGTATCTTTGCAGTCTTTCTCTAATCAGGAAGTCAAGATATGGCAATTCTTTTCTTGCTTATAGGATTCCCTGACTTCTTCAAAGAATTCAGTCCCAATATCAGTGATGTTAATTCCCTCAATTGGAATATGTGGTTCTGCTTCCACAGTTACATAAGCTGGATTATCAGGAGTAATGGCTAATTCCCACCTTCTAAGTCTATCAGCATTCTTATGAATGTTTTGGGATTTATGAGCTATAGTCATGATTCCTCTATATTCTTGAATGGCTATTTGCCATCTCAACATATGTCTGTTGGGAGTTTTCATGTTGAGAAGTGATTTCACAGCATTACAGTCAGTTATAACTTCAAAAACATTGCCATCAAGTTAATAGTGTAATTTCCCAAGTGCCCATACCAAACATAAGCACCTCATTTGGCTTGCACCATATCTGGCTTCCATTGGTTTGATTTGTCTTGAGATGTAGCAAACTTGTCCTTCTGCGGGTTTTTCATAAATAATTTGGACTTAATGTAGGGCTGCTCCTGATCCATCTCCACATGCATCAATGTACAATTCAAATGGTATATTCCAGTCAGGCATGAGGAGTAAAGGTGCTTCTGTAAGAGCTTTCCTTATCTTCTCATAAGCTTTAATTCTCTCTTGTGTCATCTCAAATACTGTCTGTTGATCACAGATTCTGTAGAGTGACTTGGCTATAATTGCAAAGTCTTTCAAGTGTTGCCTATAATAACTGGCAAATCCTAGAAAAGATATCATTTCTTTCTTATTCTGGGGTATTGGCTGAAGCAAAATTGCTTCCACTTTATTTTTGTCATTACCCAAGCTTGAACCAGAAACAATATGTCCTAATGCTTTGAGCTCTTCAAAACCAAAGTTGCATTTCTTGAGTGAAATCTTCATATTCACTTCTGCAACTTTGTGAGGTACTCTTGCAAGTCTTTCAAGGTGCAAAGACCATAAATCAGAACATATGATAATATCATCAATATAAATGATAAGCCATCCTTCAGATGATTCTGTGGGGAAGATGGTATTCATCATTCTTTGGTAATGAGAGGGTGCATTTTTAATACCAAGTGGCATTCTAAGATATTCATAAATACCACAGTGAGTGATAATTCTAAGTAATTTCTTAGCTTTATGTGTCAAACAATTTTGGTAAAAGCCTTTCAATGCATCCATTGATGTTATATACTTGGCTTTAGATAATTGGGTCAATGTTTCTTGAATTCTAGGGATTGGATACCTATCTGGAACTGTGTAGATATTCAATGCTCTAAAATATCCAATCATCCTTGATTTATCATTATTCCAAGCAATAGTAACAGGTGTTGTCACTTCAAATTCTTCATTATGGCCTACCTTCCTTAGTACACCAAGTTGGATCAACTCTTGGATATGTTTTTTCAAGGCTTCTCTAGCTCTAGGACTGGCTGAATAAGCTGGTCCTCTGAGTACTGGAGGATATAGTCTGTCAATATTAAGAGTGATATCAACTTCAGGTCCTTTTATAGCACCAAAGGGTTCATTATCAGAGGCAAATGCATTATTATATGTGTATAACACATCAATAAGTTCATGTCTCATCTTTGGTGAAAATGATGGATTAATTTGTGCTTCAACAAGTTGATTAGTCACAAATTCTTCCTTATAAGTATCTTTTTAGAAGATACTAGTGATATTTGTTTTGGAAGATTGGAAAAAGAAAATTTTTTTCTCTTGTTTTCTACAATTGTGAAATATCTATCTTTATGGTTATTGATGTCAATAACATAAATATTCAAGTAATAATTTCCAAGAATAATGTGCTGGGATGTGCAATTGTCCATTACTACAATCTCAGTCTCCATTCTAATACTTCCTGCTGGGTGTTAAAATACAAGATTAGTGTCTAATATACACAAAGGGTACATATTATTACTGGAACTACTGAATTGTACATCCTATATTGGTAATATATGATTTTTCCATCCAGGGAGTATGGTTTCAAGATAATCTTTGCTCAAAAAAGTACAAAATGCCCCTGTATCAAAATTTACTTTGGCTTCAATATCATTCATCAAAACCGATGTGATACAAGACCCTCCAGCATCCTTTAGCTCTAGCAGGTTTGGTTTTACACATTATGGAAGCTTGGATATTGATCAGGTTATGACAGTCCTCACTGTACTGTGGCAAGTGAGTATGGATTTCTGTGACCTCAAAGAAAGCTGTAAGGTTTTCAATGGGATAGTCCTCTACTGGTGTATCCTCAGAGACTGCAGAATCTAGGTCAGATTCTTCTTTCTCTTCATTGCACTGAAATTCTCCAATGACTTGAAATTCATTAATTTTTGTGTCTTTGGTGGATTGTTGCCTAAATGTGAAGTGCTTCCACATTTATGACACTTCAAGACCGGTCTTTCAGGTTTTCTGTCCTCTCTGGGAATCTTTGGGACCATTTTGGACTCCATAGGGATTTTAGTCCGAGTCTCACCAATTCTAGCTCTATTAATGATATATTCCATTGCATTGATGTAATCTTCTGTTTAACAGGGTTCTACACATCTGCACTTGATAGCATGTTCCAGCTCTCCTCCACATTTTCTTAATATTTTCATATTAATCATGGTGTCAGACATATCTGGGTGTAAAGCAGATAATCTGTCTTTCTGCTTGAAGAACGAAGTAAGTGGTTTATCCTTTTCTGAGTTAAGAATGGCACTTTCAAAAGCATTTCCCATCTTAAACCTCCAAGAATTACTGGCCCATTTGGTAATCATTTCAGATTTCCACCAAGACCAATCATGTTTTTCATGATCTTGTCTCATCTTCTAATACCATTTCTTTGCAGGTCTGGTAAACGGAGAGTGTAATTTTCCCACTATAATCTCCTCAGGTATGCGAAAATATTCTTGCAACATATCAATAGCTCTGATGAACTCAATATGGCTATATTCTCCTTCACCAGAGAATGTTGGCTATTCTTCCAATTTGGGAAGATCTTTTGCAGAGATAACATTTTCTCCTACGAATGGGGTCAAACTTCCCTTAACAGAAAGTTTTTCTTCAGTCAAAGGTGTAGAATGTCTTGGAATATGTGCTTCATAATTCTTATGAATTTGTTCTACATTTGCAATGATTTCATTTTTTAACTTCTGCCTTTCACTGTCACTTTTTGCCAAATGTATGGCATACTGATTGGTATTTTTAGTTATTTCCAAGACATGGTCTTTCAGAATTCTAAGTTGATCATTAATGTTTAATATGGAAAGATCTTCCATTTCTTCATTTTGAACTTGACATTTACTCTGAATTCTGGCACATGTATTGGTAATTGAATCAAGTCTGACATTTGTTAATTGATACCACTCAGTATACTTTTTGTCATTTCTCTTCAATTCTCTCATGTCCAATATAATTTTGTTTAACTTTGCATCGAATTGGCAAAGTTCTACAGCAATACTAGATTTAACAAAGTGTATTTCATCTATTATTTGGGTGTAAAAGTCCTGTTCATCCTTTCCTGCTCTTTGGCTGTGAATTCCATAAGAGTTCTGGCTATATTGAAGACACTGTCCACTGCTGAAGGCTCCAATCTGGGAATCCTGTAGTCTTGTGGGTAAGATCTGTGCCAATTGGCTTTGCCTTTTACCTTCCCTTGATGGTTCTGGGGACCATTCTGCTTCTTCTGAGGTCCTTTGGGCTTGTCCTTGGACACTTCTGGAGTTGGTTTGGAGCTGGTAGATTCTACTGGGCCTTCTGTCTCCAAAGCTGGAGTCATTTACAACTCCTTCTTCTGTTCTATGGATAAAAGATTTGGTTCTTCAAGCAATTCTTTATCTTTTTGACTTTGTGTTTGAAAGACAATGGTCTCCAACCTCCTAAGAGTTCTATGGTCTTCTCCTGACCCAGAAAGCTCTTCATGTGTGAGTAGGAGTTCAGGCCCCCTTCCAAAGGCTTGGGCATATTTCCCACTCCTCTTCTTTGGCTGCTCTGAACAAATTTTAGTATTGACATTGATAAATTTCTATTGCTGAAACTTGAAAGTGGTTCATCCCTTGAAGTATTATCATGAATCAGTCCAGATTCAGAATTCAAGTCAAAATTTGTGGGTACAGACCTTGGGGAATGGAGGGAAACTCTGGCATCCTCCATATGTGTCTTTCTTGAGGAAGATTGGACTATTCTGGATTTGGTCTTTCCTCTTCCTTCTCCACATCCATCTGGTTGGACTGAATAGCTGCTTCTATTTCTAGTATGGACCATTTTCACGTCAATTCAAGATAAAATAAGAATTGGAAATACAAAACACACACCTTTGGGTGGTTGTTGGGATTGTTCTGTCTTAAATAAAGTGCCTCTCTTAGCAATTTGCACTTCAATACTGTCTTCATATTCTGCTTCTGAAGATTCTGGACTAGTAATGTATCTTTTACTGAGTCTTTTTCCAGCTGCACAGTATTTGATTGAAGACACTAGAGAAAGAATTGATAAAAGAAAATTATTTTTTATTCTTTTGCAATAATTTCAAATTTTTTTATAAATTTTGATTTTTTAATATCAAAAAGAATTAATCCTTTTAAAGAAAAGAAATTAAAATTCAAGATTTTGAATCAATATCAATTCTGAGCAACTCAAATAAAAATTCTATAAGTTTTTGGATTTGAAAAAGCCACATGTAAAAACACTATAAAATTAAACCAAATTCCTCAATGAAAAGATTTTAAGACAATTTCAAAAATAAAAATAATTTTAACTTTAAATTGAAAGAAAACAAATCTATTAAATTAATATATTCTAGAACTTAAAACTATATTAATTAAGGGTACAAGGTTCAAAAAACATGGCAAGGCCCCCAAATGTAAGTTGTGTCTATGAAACTGTTGATAATATGACTATTAATAAATAGTGCTATGAATGTTCTTATGAAATATAATAATGAAAAAATATTATAACCAAAATTAAATAATTAAATAATTATTCCTTTTATGTGTTATACACTACTAGTGATTATAACAGTAAGCAGTGATTGTCTACAAGAATCAATTACAAGAATAATTGGATAATAAAAATGTCTTATATTAAAAAATAGAATTATTTTAATATATAATTATCTTTTACAAGAATAATTATAAATATAATTTTTGAATAAAACTATTACTAGAGAAAAACCTTAAGAATCAAGATAAATTTTTAACTATTAATCCTATGAACCTTTTATATGATAATGGTAGAGAAATTTGGTGTGGAATTGTGGATTTAATGGATCAAAATTGATTTATAACAGTATTACAGCAAATTATAGTTGATTTATATAATTTCACGTCTTTCTGATTAATTTCTGAAAGAATGAAACACTTAATAAATAGCTTTAACTAATACTTACTTCTTTGGTAATAAAGGTAAATATAATAATGTGATGATTCTCTGGCAAAAACAGCAAGAGGAGGCCTCTTTTAAGTCTAAGACAGCTCACAGAGGCATGCCATGGAGCAAACTGAAAACCAAGTGAGTGAGAAAACAATAAACCTTTTTGGATTATTGATTGCATCATTTGTTGTCACGTAAGCTTATCATAATTACTTAATTGAGACTTTTACGTGACTACCAATCCATTTATGATTAAGAATAAAGGGAGTAAAATCTCTAAATCTTCTTTTCTTCCAAAGGAATAATTGATCTCTCAAAGTTATCAATTTTATTGCAAATTTCATCACAGAATATATTTTCTGTAAAATTTTAAAGATTTTTTGTTTCATGTGGAATCATCAAAAATAGACTGTAAGTAAAACTTGTAATTTTACATATAAAAGTAAAATTCTTTTTTGTTTTTATATGAAATGTACCGTTCTTAATTAGTCCTGAAAGTTTCAGAAAGATTCATCAAGAATCGTATTTTTAATGAATTTTTGAGGTTTTTACCTCGATTCTACATAGAATTGCAAATAGCAGTTTATGGCTGGTTGCTATGAGGTAAATCAATGGATACTAGTCCAAAAAGTGTTTTATTTACTCTTTTGGGGCTTATCCATGGTAAGTAATTAACAATTGACATGGTTACAGGAGTCTAAGTTGCTCTTTACCTCCTTGGCATGTCAAAATAGCAGGTTATTTGCTATTTTCTTATAATTTACTGTAGTTGTAACATGGTAACTGGGTTCCCAAAAGGTTTCAGTTTACTAATTGGGCCAAGGTCAGCCATGGATCCAAGATTTGGAGCTGTCCACCCCTCAGAGGCCTGAGAAGCTGGGTACCCTGGCTCTCTTTGATGTCTTTTGTCCCCCTTGCCTATTTTTTACATCAAAATCAAATTTTAACCTTCAAGTGAGCTATCCACTATGGGTTTACCAAAAGTGCATGTAAGAATACCATAATACTAAGTTGTAAAAACATGCATAAAACTATTCTTAGTGTGTATGTAGCATGGGATTTCTCACATTTCCATTATTTTGGCATGAAATAGAGAAAAACAAAAATTTTCATGGATCTTTATGTGGTATTGATGATGTGGCATTGAAGTATTTTCCATATTACCACCTCAAAGAGTTGATTTGAGCTTATTCACTCTCTGGAGCTACCCTAGGTGGATGTTTGTGTAGAATTCAAATCTGTTCTTAAGTCCATGGATTTACTTACTCAATAAAAAGTTATTCATCTTCTCTGAATTCAAAAATGATGAATTTTGAAGATATGCATGACTTATGGGTTATGCATAGTTCCAAATTTATTTTTAAGATAACTGTGGCCTATTTGAGTATGTAAAATATACCTCAAGGTTTACAAAAAAGATATCACTAAACATTTCCCCACACCATCTAAAAAATGAGTTGAACTCACTTTTGGAATGAATTGCTTGAGAGGTTAAATTACAATTTTATTGTCATAGCTAAGCTTAATACATGAGGATTTTTTCTAAAATATTTTCAAATAAAAAACTGTAAGAATTATTCAATTATTCTCTTAATTAAATTATGTATTTACTCTGGCTAGGATCTTGGGGTCTATCTCACAGAAAAGCTCAAAAAGGATGTTATCAAATGGTAATTGATATTCTTTAGCTATGAGATTGTTCCAAAATTAGTAGTTAAGATAATTTAAAAAGGGCTCAACTATAATAATAGGGCTATGATGAATCTTATGAAATCCCTGGCTACACTTATAAATTGGATCATCATATTAAACACTACTGTATTCAGGATTACAGTTAGATATGGATATATATAAGAGTGTTACTTCTTATCAAATATTCACTATATGAGAGCTCCCATAAACCCAATATTAATTTCTCTTTTGATCATAATACCTCCTCATATCTTACATTAATGACGTGGTATGTTGTTCACCTTGGAACATGACAAAAACATATAAATTCACACAAATGTGGCTCATTTGTGGTTTCAAAATCCCATTAAAGTACTGTATTAGGACAGAACATGGGCTTGAGAGCACAAGTTGTGATCTTTACCCCATACAGGGTGAGTATTTTGTTCCACATACCTTCCATACATGTTTTTGTGCTTCTTATTTATAATTAACTGTAAATAATGTTTCCGAGGGCCTCTTATTGGCCTTCTAATAATTGATTCAAGTATAATAAGACTTTGAATTGGGTCTGCACCTCATAATTCCATTATATTTTCAAATATCACACGAAACTTGAATCATTGAAAGTCTTCCCTTTTCTTAAAAGAAAAAGCTCAAAACCTCTTCAGAGTGTGGGCCTGACTGATATCCACAAGGGAGGTATGCTCATGACACAGTCTGAATTAAATATGGAAAAACTATACAGTCTTAAAGTACTTTATAGTTTTTTATGAGATGTTGAAATTTATTCATATATGATTGCTCTCTATCCCATGATAATTTTTCCTATCTTTTTTAAAAACTTATGAGATCTTGAGACCATTATTTGAGTAGCTTTTGAGTCTAATTGTGTAACATCTAGATGAGGTATCTGTGAAATAGTAGGACTGAGAGCTTTGTATGTTCATCAAATTGAAAGAAAATAATGAAAACACTTTCAAAACTATCCATTAATGAATCAATGAATTCTATAGTGGCCCATACCTCATAAGAAATAATAGATTCACTAATCTCGGTTGTTTGGGTATGCAATTGAATACTGTTCTTTCCTTTCTACAAATTCCAAATTTGATTTAGGGAGTAGTTCCATATGGTAGGTGTAATTTACAATGGTAATAACTTTGGATAAAGAAATTTTTTCTCAAATTTTCTCAATTATCTAAGATGCGTCTGTTGAGCCCCATATATGTGGGAACAGCTTTTTATGGATCGTGAAGCATTTTCTGTGAGAGGGGATGGCATGTGGGAGCTCCAGATATAGCTCAGGAAATGAGGTTACATATGAAAAAGTAGTTTATTTTTCTTATCATGGAAGGCCCCTTTAACCAAATATTGGGTCATCAATGTGTAGATATACAATTCCCTGAATTAAGGACATTTTTTGTGTTTTATGAGCCTTGAGGTACATTATAAATACCCAAACAGGCCACAAATATCCTAAAACAATTTTTCCAATATGTAAGACTTTTAATTTAGATTTTGTCTCATATGTTATCATTTTTCACAAGTGAAAAGGTGACTAGACTTTTTTGAGTAAATATTTCCCCTTTTTTAAATACATATTCTAATCCTACTGAAACATTAATCTATGGTCGATCCATGAACTTTACAGCCAAAAAATGATTCAATGATGTTTTAAATTGGAAAATGTTTCAGCATATAATCATTGATACAATATGAATAACTTTTGTAGATTCTTGATTTTTGTTGTTTCACATAAAAAGAATTGTCTTCTGAAGAACATAATATTAGATACACACTGTTATTAGTATTCTTCATGTTTTCAAAACTCAAAAAAGATATAGTTCTTAATTAAGATTTTATCAACTAAAACTGAATATAAGTATTGCTTCTAGAATTACTTATTTTCACATTGAAATAGCCAAGGAGGAAAAAAGATGGTGAAGAGAGCCAGCTTGCATCAAATTCTGTGTTTTCTGAGGAATATGCAGACCTAGATCTGGTATACTTGGGAGAAAATTACACAATTAATTTAATAGCCCATTTCAGAGAAGTTTTAATAATTATAAGTTCCATAAGCTCCATTAATTCATGCGAAAATAGCAATCAAATTGCAATTTTGATATTCCAAGAAAGTAATGAATACTTATGACTCCTATAGCCAGGTAAATTCCTAATTATTTTTCATGGCAAGACCAAAAGGGATCAACTTAACCCCATTTTTTGCTAGTCTCTGTGGAGTTAAACTGAGGTAAAATGTCATAAATTCAGAATAAAAATCTTGATAAGTCACCATGAAAGCTTCAGAGATAATAGAGAGAGTGGTGATACTTTGTTGTAAGAAAAAATCAATACCAATTATGTATCTCAATCAAAGGTATCAATTACAGCCCCATTTCAATTCGTCCATGTGAAATACTTAATCTTCAAAAATACCAGAAAATAAAAGCTGAAATTGGATTTTAAATGGACTTGATAGTTTTGATAAAAATATGTTCCTTTTTAAATACAAAAATATTGATTTTTTTTAAATCCTTATTTATTAACAATTAATGTGTTGGTATCCACATAAAATAATATAACTGAGTAATTCAGATAGATTTACATGTAAACTTTGGTGTAATATTCCAAAAAATTGAATTTATTTCTCATTTATTTGATTTTATTCTACTCCCTATGAGTCTCTGTGAGATGATTGAAGGTTCAAATTGATACTTTTGTTTCCATTCTCCAAATATGAACCATCATAATTAAGCTGAGTGATTACATCTTCAATAAGCCCTTATATATTATTTCTAGATTGATTATTAAGTTTTTTACCTCTTTCAAACCATCCAGAAAGATATTTAATGAAGGAATATAAGAATTCAAAATATTTTGAGACATACAGCTTTTATATCTTTTATCTTATATCTTATTTGGATTTTTTGAATCCACAAAGTATTCACAAAGAAACTTCTATAAACATCCCAAGCCTTTAAGTGGAGTATTGCTCACTTTTCTTTATCAATTGTTGAAGTTTCTTCTCCAAATCTACATGTTCTTATCCAAGAATTAAATGTAATTACTCTTTTCTTGAAGATATTTATTAATAAAAATTGTTTTATTTTTTTGATAAAGTTTATGATTGAATATTTGTAGTTGATTCTAGTAGAAAATTACTGCTACTTTCATATTTCTAGTAGCATATACCAATAAAATTACATTATTAAAAAAATGGGAATATATTTATGATTACAATAATTTTTTGTTATATTTAAAATAAGAATATTCATAATAATCTTGATCTATAGTATTAATATTAAAGGCCTCATAGACAGATTGTACAAAGGTGGATTTTATTCAAAATGATTTTCCTTCACTTTAGGGATGTTTATTGTTCTCAATTCAATGACTGAATAAAATTAGGGATTTTAAATTAGCCATATAAAATGACTCAAACTTGACACAAAGAATTGGAGCATCAATCTCATAGCTGCATTTATGAGGAGTGGATTGGTTTTTAGTACCCCAGTTATCAAAAAATAAGGAATTATATTCCATTAATTTAGTCATTCTATGAAGAAGCTGTCTTCCCACCAGACAAATTACATGGCATTTGTATCAGTGTTGATACTGTTGATATGGGCATTGAGTTTATATTTGAAGTAATTGTGCATAATTTCAGTGTCTATTGTTGGATGCACAAGTTTATGTTCATTGTTGGTTGAGTGGAGATGTTTGAATAATCCTTTTTCTTTCAGCAAATACCAAAAATATCCTTCTAATTCCTCACCCAAAATTACTGTTATCTATGAGCTCAAAAGGAATAAGTCACCTTTTTGAATATCACAATCAATCTTCAATCCATTTCATTATTATTACTGAATATAATTGGAAATTATTTCTTTCATCCAATTATTAATTCAGAATGAAATCATGGCTTCAGCTAAGAGTGGATCAATTGCTGTAGGAAGTTATTTTTTTAAATTATTCTACAATTAATGAGAAATACAAGTGATTTCCCAATACTAGGAGAATTCAAATTAAAGTGTTTAATTAGGCAAAAAATCATGAGGTTCTGTGTCTACCGGCCCTGCTTTAAAACACTCCAAATAAGCTCCTGTTGCTTCTGCAGTTTAAGTGAAAGAATATTATGCTTCGTTCAATGGTTAATTACACTCAGAGATCCAACATTCCAAGCTTCAAAATGACTCATAAAACTCCTTTGGTTCTTGCTCAGATGGAGGATTTCTGTCTTATTGTGATTATTTTGAAAGTAAATTAATTTCATCAATATTCGAAGTGTGAGAGCCATCCTATTGTATCCCATATTTAATTTCTAGGTAGCTTTATACAAACTTCAATCATTATCAGGAATTTAGAGTAATTATTGAAGTGAAATTTACTTACATACTAAGCTTTTTGAGATTATGCAAAATGAGATTTGGGTGTCTCCAAATGAAAAGGATTAATATAAGGTTCAAAATTGAAAGCTTCCTCTATTGAAGACTTCATGTGGAAATTATATGAAGTTTTGTTTTATAGTCTGCATGTAATGAGTGATACAGTCTGGGAAATTTTAAGTATTTATTTATGAAAATATCTTTTTGTGAGTATGATAGAAAATATGATCTTGGTTCAAAGATTTAAATTTAGGCTCCAGCTTTGTTGATTCTTTCATATCAATGAATACGATGAATCCAAATAAATGGATTCTTGTGATCGTAAATCTGCGATGGTTTAATAAAAAGAATGAAAGATTTAAAATATGGTATTCCATACTTTTTTGAACCAGTTTCAAGGATATTTGTTAATTTGAAAAATGAATAACTTAACACTTAAGAAGAAAATTTCAAAATTAATCAGGTATCATGGGGGAATTCAGAAGGAAATGAATTGAAATCTAGTAAGCTGAATAATTTCATAAGAAAATCCTAGAATAATCCTTTACATGGTCACAGAGTTAAAATAAAATAGAGCAAACTGAAAGAAAAGATGAGAATAATATTGAAGTTACTAATCAAATAGGTAGCGTATAATTCAATTCACCCTGGCTCTCCTCAATCTTGAGCTTACTCAGAAATACAGTCATCACAGTGAGGCTTATATAATAAGTGATAAATTTAATCTGTATTGATCAACAGTTTGAAGACAGAAAAAAAACTTTATGCAAACAAAATATACCAAAAGCTTAAAATAAATGGACTCTCTATGTAAATAAAATAACAGACACATGGCCAATCAGCAAAGATAAATTAAAAGATCAAATTATATCCAATCAGCTCAATAGAAACCAAATACAGGCCACATTATATCCCCACAAGACAAATAAATATGATCTCAAAGCTCAAAATGTGCATATACCTACTGTGAGCCTGTGAGGTATGTATGACATACCCATAAGGCCACAAATGATTTTATAAACAGTTAATTTTGTCTTAAACAGACTTTTTATTTGAATTTAAAATAAAAAATAATAAAAAATAAGTATAACTTTTTTTTCAATAAACAAAGTTATAAATATTATGTCATTTTTGCATTCTACACTGAAAATAACCTAGGGTTGTGAGCCTTGAGGTATATTTTACATACCCAAATAGGCCACAATTATCTTAAAAAGAAATTTTGAATTATGCAAAACTCATAAGTCATGCATATATCCAAAATTCATCATCTTCAATTTCAGAAAAGATGAATAACTTTTTATTGAGTAAGTAAATCCATGGATGTAAGACCAGATTTGGATTCTACACAAAAATTCACCTAGGGTAGACCCATAGAGTGAATAAGCTCAATTTAAGTATTTGAGGTGGTAAAATGGAAAATACTTAAATACCACATCATCAATACCACATAAAAGATCCGTGAAAATTTTTGTTTTTCTTAATTTCACGCCAAAATAATGGGAAAGTGAGAAATCCGATGTTACATATACACTAAGACTAGTGTTATGCATGTTTTGAGCACTTAATATCTTGGTATTCTTACATGGACTTTTGGTACACCCATAGTGGATATCTCACTTGAAGCTTAAATTACTATTTTGACGTAAAAATTAGGCAAGGGGGACAAAAGACTTCAAAGAGAGCCAGGGTACCCAACTTCTGAGGCCTCAGAGGCGTGGATAGCTCCAGAGCACGGATCCATGGCTCATCTTGGCCCAATTGGTAAACTAAAACTCTTTGGGAACTTGGTTACCAAGTTACACCTACTGTAATCACAAGAAAATAGCAAATAACCTGCTATTTTGACGTGCCAAGGAGGTAATGAGCTACTTAGACTCCTGTAACCACGTCAATTCTTGATGACTTTCCATGATCAGACCCTCAAAGAGTAATTAAAACCCTTTTGGGACTCATATTCATTGATTTACCACATAGCAACCAGCAAAATACTGCTATTTGCAATTCTACGTAGAAATGAGGTAAAAACTTCAAAAATTCATTAAAAATACAATTCTTAATGAATCTTTCTGAAGCTTTCAGGACCAATGAAGAACTGTATTATCTATGGTACAACCAAAAAGAATTACAGTTTTATTAGTAAAATTCAAAGTTTTACTTACAGTCCATTTTTGACCATTCTACGTGAAACACTGAATCTTCAAAAATTCACAGTAATTAGCACCTGTGATGAAATTGGCAATCACATTGATAACTTTGAGAAATCAATGATTATTTTAGAATAAAAGAAGATTTACTGTTGTTACTCCTTTTATTCTTAACCATATTGGGGTTGGTAGTCACGTAAAAGCATCAATTAAGTAATTATGATAATCTTACGTGACAACAGATGATGCAATCATTAATCCAAAAAGGTTTATTGTTTTCTCACTCACTGGTTTTTCAGTTTGCTCCATGGCACGCCTCTGTGAGCTTTTGTTGACTTAAAAGAAGCCTCTTGTTGCTGTTTTTTCCATATCACCATCTTATCAATTTATTAAATCCTTATTACCAACAAGTAAGTATTAGTTAAAGCTATTCTTAAGTGTTTTGAATCTTTCAAAATCATCCAGAAAGACGTGAAAGTCTAGAATCCAACTATATATTGTTGTAATACTGTTATAAATCCTTTTGATCCCTTAAATCCACAATTCCACGTCAAATTTCTCTACTTTTATCTATCAATAAGTTCTTTGGAGTATTAGTGAGTCATTTATCTTTAATTCTTAAAGTTTTTCTCTAGTAATAGTTTTCTTCAAGAATTATCTTTATAATTATTCTAGTAAAAGATAATTATATATTAAAATAATTTCATTATTTTAATAAAAGAAGTTTTTATTATTAAATTCTTCTTGTAATTGATTCTTGTAGACAATTACTTCTCACAGTTATAATCACTAGTAGTGTATAACACGTGGAAGAAATAATTTTAGAATTATTCAATTGTGGCTATAATAATTTTTTATTATTATATTTCATAAGAACAGACATAGTACTGTTGATTAATAGTAATATTATCATCCGTTTCATAGTCACATCTTACATTTGGGGGCCTGGCCGTGATTTTATCCATAGACTTGGATTTAATCATATTCTAGACTTCATTATTGTGTTCTAAAAAACAACCATACCTATCACATCTTACCTTTGGGGGCCTGGCCATGTTTTTTGAACCTTGTACCCTTAATTAATATATTTTTAAGCTCTAAAATATATTAATTTAATATTTTTTTTCTTTCATTTTAAAGTTAAAACAATTTTATTTTTGAAATTGTTTTGGAAATCTTTTTCATTGAGGAATTTGGTCTAATTTTATACTGTTTTACACATGGCTTTTTCACATCCAAAAACTTATAAAATTATTCTTTGAGTTACTCTGAATTAATTTTCACTCAAAATCTTAAAGTTTAATTTTTTTTCTTTAAAAACAATAATTTTTTAATATTAAAAAATATAAAACTTATAAAAAATCTTTAAAAATATTTTGAAAAAAGTATAAAAAATAATTTTTTTTCTCTTTTATAATTTCTTTTTAGTGTCTTTACTCAAATACTTTGCAGCTGGCAACAGACTCAGTAAAAGATATATCACTAGTCCAGAATCTTCAGAAGCAGAAAATGAAGACAGTATTGAGGTGCAGATTGCTAAAAGAGGCACCTTATTCAACTCAGAAAAAGCTAAATTACCACCAAAAGGTGTGTATTTTATCTTATATTTTCACCTTTTATCTTTAAATTGACGTGAAAATGGTGCATACCAGAAATGGAAGCAACTATTCAGTCCAACTAGATGGATGTAGACAAGGAAGAGGCAAGACCAAATCCAGAAGTGCCAAATCTTCCACAAGAAAGACACATCTGGAGGATGCCAGAGTTGCCCCCCATTCCCCAAGGTCTGTACCAACAGATTTTGACGTAAATTCTGAGCCTGAACTAATTTATGATAATATTTCCAGGGCTGAACCATTTTCAAGTGGCAGCAATAGAAATATATCAGAGCCAGTACAAAAATTGGTTCAGAGCATCCAAAGAAGAGGAGTAGGAACTCTGCCCAAGCCTTTGGCAGGGGGCCATGAACTCCTACTTACACATCAAGAGCTTTCTGGGTCAGGAAAAGACCATAGAACTCTTAGGAGGATGGAGCCCCTGTCTTGCAAAGACAAGGTCAAAAAGATAAAGAATTGGTTGAAGAACCAGAGTCTTTTATCCATAGACCAGAAGAAAGAGTTGGAAATGACTCCAACTTTGGAGACAGAGGCACCAGTGGCATCTACCAGCTCCAAACCAGCTCCAGAAGCATCCAAGGACAAGCCCAAAGGACCTCAAAAGAAACAGAGAGGTCCCAAGAACCATCAAGGCAAGGGCAAAGGCAAAGCCAATTGGCACAGACCTTACCCACAAGGGTACAGGTTCCCCAAATTGGAGCCTTCAGCCGTGGACAGTGTCTTCAATATGACCAGAACTCTTATGGAACTCACAGCCAAGGAGCAGGAAAGGATGAACAGGACTTTTCCACGCAAATAACTGATGTACATAGAAGTATTAATGTAGAAATCGGCAAACTTGAGTCAAAGTTAAAGCAAATTACATTAGACATAAATAGTTTAAAGACAAATGACTAGAAATATTTTGAATGGCATCAATTGACAACTGTCACCCTTGAGTCAATTGGCAATGCTTGTGAAAGAATTGAGAACCAATGTCAAACTCAGAATAATGACACAGAAGATCTTTCCATTTTTAAAGTAAATGATAGACTTAAAACTCTTGAAGACCATGTCTTACAAATAGTTAAGAACACCAATCAATTTGCTATAAATTTAGCAAAAAGTGACAGTGAAAGGCAAAAGTTGAAGAATAAGATAATTGCAAGTGTGGAACAAATTCATAAGAAGCATGAACCACATATGCCAAGACATTCTACACCTTTAACTGAAGAAAAAATCTCTGTTAAAGAAAGTCTTACACCATTCTTAGGAGAAGTGCCTACTCTGCAAGAGATATTCCCAAAATAGAAGAATGGCCAACATTCTCTGGTGAAGGAGAATACAACCATATTGAATTCATCAGGACTATTGATATGTTGCAAGAAGACTTTAATATACCTGATGAAATCATAGTGGGAAAATTACACTGTTTGTTTACCAAAACTGCAAAGAAATGGTATTACAAAGTGAGGATTGATCATGGTAAACATGACTGGTCTTGGTGGAAATCTGAAGTGATTACCAAATGGGCTAATAATTCTTGGCGGTTTAAAATGGAAAATGCTTTTGAAAGTGCCATTTTTAACTCAGAAAAAGACAAACCACTTACTTGGTTCTTCAAACAAAAAGACAGACTATCTTCTTTACACCCAGATATGTCTGACACTATGATTAATATGAAAATATTAAGAAAGTGTGGAGGAGAACTGGAACATGCTATCAAAAGCAGATGTGTGGAACCTTGTTCAACAGAGGACTACATCAATGCAATGGAAGATATCATTACCAGAACAAGAATTGGTAAGACTTGGATTAAAAACCCAATAGAGTCCAAAATAGTCTCAAAGATTCCTAGAGAGGAAAGATGACCAGAAAGACCTGTCTTGAAGTGTCATAAATGTGGAAGTACTTCACATTTAGCCAACACTTGTCCTAAGAAGACAAAAATCAATGAAGTTCAAGTCATTGAAGAAATTCAGTGTACTTAAGAGAAAGAGGAGTCTGATCAAGATTCTGCAGTCTCTGAAGATACACCAGTGGAGGACTATCCCATTGAAAACCTTACAGCTTTCTTTGAGGTCACAGAAGTCCATACCCACTTGCCACAGTACAGTGAAGATTGCTGCAACCTGACCAATATCCAAGATGCCAGAATGTGTAAAACAAAACCTGCTAGAGGAAAGGGTTATACTGCTGGGGCATCCTGTAACACATGAGTTCTGATGAGTGATATTAAAGCCAAAGTAAATTTGGATACAGGGGCATTTTGCCCTTGTGTAGGCAAAGATTATCTCCAAATTATACTTCCTGAATGGAAAAACCATCTATTACCAATAGAAGGTGTACAATTCAGTAGTGCCAGTAACAATATGTACCCCCTGGGCATATTGGACACTAATATTGTATTCCCACATCCAGCAGGAAGTGTAAGAATGAAAACTGAGATTGTAGTAATGGATAATTGCACATCTCAGCACATCATTCTTGGAAATGATTACTTAAATATCTATGGTATTGATATAAATAACCATAAGGACAGATATTTCACAATTGGAGATAACAAGAGACAAAAATTTGCTTTCTCCAATATGCCAAAACAGATATCTGTAGTATCTTCTGTCAAGGATACTTACAAAGATGAATTTGTGACTAATCAACTTGTTGAAGCACAAATTAATCAATCATTGTCACCAAAGATGAGGAATGAGCTTTTTAATGTGTTATACACATATAAAAATGCATTTGCTTCTAATAATGAACCATTAGGCGCTATAAGAGGACATGAAGTTGATATTCCTCTTAATATTGACAGACCATATCCTCCAGTACTTAGAAGACCAGCTTATCCAGCCAGTCCCAGAGCTAGAGAAGCCTTGGAAAAACATATCCAAGAGTTGATCCAACTTGGTGTGCTAAGGAAAGTAGGCCATAATGAGGAAGTTGAAGTGACAACACCTGTTATTATTGCATGGCATAATGATAAGTCAAGAATGGTTGGAGACTTCAGAGCATTGAATACCTACACAGTTCCAGATAGGTATTCAATACCTAGAATTCAAGAAACCTTGACTCAATTGTCTAAAGCCAAGTATATAAAATCAATGGATGCATTGAAAGGCTTTCATCAAAATTTTTTGACGCCCAAAGCTAAGAAATTACTTAGAATTATCACTCACTGTGGTATTTTTGAGTATCTTAGAATGCCATTTGGCATTAAAAATGCTCCATCCCATTATCAAAGGATGATGAACACCATCTTTCCTACAGAATTGTCTGAAGGAGGGCTTATCATTTATATTGATGATATTATCATATGTTCTGATTCATGGTCTTTGCACCTTGAAAGACTTGCAAGAGTACTTCATAAAGTTGCAGAAGTGAACATTAAAATTTCACTTAAGAAATGCAATTTTGTTTTTGAAGAACTCAAAGCATTAGGACATATTGTTTCTAGTTTAAGCTTGGGTATTGACAAAAGCAAAGTAGCAGCAGTGTTACTTAAACCAATACCCCAGAATAAAAAAGAAATGATGTCTTTTCTTGGGTTTGCCAGTTACTATAGGCAACACCTGAAAGACTTTGCAATTCTAGCCAAGTCACTTTATAGACTCTGTGATCAACAGACTGTATTTGAGATGACACAAGAGAGAATTAAAGCTTATGAGAAGATAAGGAAAACCCTTACAGAAGCACCTTTACTCCTCATGCCTGACTGGAATATTCCTTTTAAGTTGTACATTGATGCATGTGGAGATGGATTAGGAGAAGCCCTACATCAAGTCCAAATTATTGATGACAAACCTACAGAAGGACCAGTTTGTTATATCTCAAGACAACTCAAACCAACAGGAGCCAGATATGGTGCAAGCCAAATGGAGTGCTTATGTTTGGTATGGGCACTTGAGAAACTACACTATTATCTTGATGGCAGTGTTTTTGAAGTGATAACTGACTGTAATGCCTCAAAATCACTTCTTAACATGAAAACTCCAAAAAGACATATGTTGAGATGGCAAATAGCCATTCAAGAATATAGAGGAAACATGACTATAGTTCATAAAGCAGGAAACATTCACAATAATGCTGATGGACTTAGTAGATGGGCTTTACCCAACACTCCTGATAACCCAGCTTATGTACCTTTGGAAGCTGAACCACAGATTCCAATTGAAGGAATTAACATAACTGATATTGGGACTGAATTCTTTGAAGAAGTCAGAGAATCTTAGAAACAAGACAAGAATTGCCATATCTTGACTTCTTTATTAGATAAAGACTGCAAAGATACATCTTTAGTTAATGCACTTGATGAAGTTTGGAAAAATTCCTATTCTGAAGGAAGATTTCACTTGTTTGATGGGATTATTTACCATAGAACAAAACATTCTTGTGTGATGACACTGTGTAGTAGATTACTTATCAATACCATTCTTCATGAATGTCATGATAGTATCTACTCTGGACACCTGTCAGAAGACAGAACACTTGAAAAAGTGAAGAACTGTGCATGGTGGCCATCTTGGAGGAAAGAAACCATTGAATATTGCCATACCTGTGATAGCTGCCAGAAAGCAAACAGGAGCACAGGCAAGAAATTTGGATTGATGATCCATATTCAAGAACCAAAATCCCCTTGGGAAGTTGTTCACATGAATTGGGTCACAGCACTTCCTCCAAGTGGTGACAAAGGTTATAATGCTTGTTTAGTCATTGTAGACAGATATAGCAAAACTCCCATATTCTTACCATGTCATAAAGATGACACTGCTATGGATACAGCTCTTCTTTTAGGGAGTAGAGTTATTTCTCATACAGGGTTATTTAAGAATATCATAAGTGACAGAGATCCCAAGTTCACATCTGCACTTTGGACCAATCTTCATATACTTTTTGGGACTAAGCTATCATTCTCTACAGCATATCACCCTCAAACAGATGGGCTAGCAGAGAGGATGATTCAAACTTTAGAGGACATGATCATGAGATTTTGTGCTTATGGATTAGAATTCAAAGACTCAGATGGCTTTACCCATGACTTGTGCACTCTGATACCTGCACTAGAATTGGCATACAAGACATTAGTCCATTCTTCCACAGGACAAATCCCTGCTATGTTAGAAAAAGGATGGAATCCAAGACTCCCAGCAGACACACTGAGGAAAGACTTGATTGACATTCATCCTACAGCTTCCAGCTTCAAGATAATGCTTGATAAAGTAAAACACCATGCAAAACAAAGTATGGATGATGCTTTTGATTATGCAAAACAGAAGTGGGACAAGAGTCATAAAGTACCAGACTTCAAAGTAGGGGACTTAGTTCTAGTTTCAACCTTGAATTTTAATAATATCAAAGGCCCAAAGAAACTTGAAGATTCTTATATAGGACCTTTTGTCATTATTGCTTTACATGGAACCAATGTAGTTCAAGTGGAATTGAATGGTGAATTGGAAAATAAACACCCCACATTTCCAGTCAGCTTGATAAAGCCTTATCAACCAGCTGATAAAGAATTGTTTCCATTAAGAAACCCAACTCCTTTAACTGTACCACCTGTGGAACAGAATGAAGACAAAAAGATAAAGAAAGTCATTAAAGAAAGGAGACTTAGGGGTAAAAATCAAAGAGAATATCTTGTCAGATATAGAAATCCAGTACATGAAGATGAATGGATGGCAGAATCAGAAATACCTGACTCAGATAAACTCTTAAGAAGATTTAGACATGAAAGAAGGCCACAAGCCTGAATATGTCTATAAATGTGCTCCAAGTTACTTGATCTGAGTAATGTGAAGAGGTTGGACAGTGGACATTAACCCCCCTTGGGGCCTTATTCTTTTATCACTAATAAAATTGTAGTACAATTTTATTTTTTGGTGGGAGGGAATGTGAGCCTTGAGGTATATTTTACATACCCAAATAGGCCACAATTATCTTAAAAAGAAATTTTGAATTATGCAAAACTCATAAGTCATGCATATATCCAAAATTCATCATCTTCAATTTCAGAAAAGATGAATACCTTTTTATTGAGTAAGTAGATCCATGGATTTAAGACCAGATTTGGATTCTACACAAAAATTCACCTAGGGTAGACCCATAGAGTGAATAAGCTCAATTTAAGTATTTGAGGTGGTAAAATGGAAAATACTTCAATACCACATAAAAGATCCGTGAAAATTTTTGTTTTTCTTAATTTCACGACAAAATAATGGGAAAGTGAGAAATCCCATGTTACATATACACTAAAAATAGTGTTATGCATGTTTTGAGCACTTAATATCTTGGTATTTCTACATTGACTTTTGGTACACCCATAGTGGATATCTCACTTTAAGCTTAAATTACTATTTTGACGTAAAAATTAGGCAAGGGGGACAAAAGACTTCAAAGAGAGCCAGGGTACCCAACTTCTGAGGCCTCAGAGGCGTGGATAGCTCCAGAGCATGGATCCATGGCTCATCTTGGCCCAATTGGTAAACTAAAACTCTTTGGGAACTTGGTTACCAAGTTACACCTACTGTAATCACAAGAAAATAGCAAATAACCTGCTATTTTGACGTGCCAAGGAGGTAATGAGCTACATAGACTCCTGTAACCACGTCAATTCTTGATGACTTTCCATGACTAGACCCTAAAAGAGTAATTAAAACCCTTTTGGGACTCATATTCATTGATTTACCTCATAGCAACCAGCAAAATACTGCTATTTGCAATTCTACGTAGAAATGAGGTAAAAACTTCAAAAATTCATTAAAAATACAATTCTTAATGAATCTTTCTGAAACTTTCAGGACCATTGAAGAACTGTATTATCAATGGTACAACCAAAAAGAATTACAGTTTTATTAGTAAAATTAAAGGTTTACTTACAGTCCATTTTTGACCATTCTACGTGAAACACTGAATCTTCAAAAATTCACAGTAATTAAAACCTGTGATGAAATTGGCAATAGCATTGATAACTTTGAGAGATCAATGATTATTTTAGAATAAAAGAATATTTACTGTTGTTACTCCTTTTATTCTTAACCATATTGGGGTTGGTAGTCACGTAAAAACATCAATTAAGTAATTATGATAATCTTACGTGACAACAGATGATGCAATCATTAATCCAAAAAGGTTTATTGTTTTCTCACTCACTGGTTTTTCAGTTTTCTCCATGGAACGCCTCTGTGAGCTGTTGTTGACTTAAAAGAAGCCTCTTGTTGCTGTTTTTTCCATATCACCATCTTATCAATTTATTAAAGCCTTATTACCAACAAGTAAGTATTAGTTAAAGCTATTCTTAAGTGTTTTGAATCTTTCAAAATTATCCAGAAAGACGTGAAATCCTAGAATACAACTACATATTGTTGTAATACTGTTATAAATCCTTTTGATCCCTTAAATCCACAATTCCACGTCAAATTTCTCTACTTTTATCTATCAATAAGTTCTTTGGAGTATTAGTGAGTCATTTATCTTTAATTCTTAAAGTTTTTCTCTAGTAATAGTTTTCTTCAAGAATTATCTTTATAATTATTCTAGTAAAAGATAATTATATATTAAAATAATTTCATTATTTTAATAAAAGAAGTTTTTATTATTAAATTCTTCTTGTAATTGATTCTTGTAGACAATTACTGCTCACAGTTATAATCACTAGTAGTTTATAACACGTGAAAGAAATAATTTTAGAATTAGTCAATTGTGGTTATAATAATTTTTTATTATTATATTTCATAAGAACAGACATAGTACTGTTGATTAATAGTAATATTATCATCAGTTTCATAGTCACATCTTACAAGGGTACACCCATAGGGTGTTATACCCAAAACCACTTATTTTTTATGTTATTGGAAGATTTAAGAATCTTACAGTACCAATGTAACTTTTTTAAAAGTTTTTTAAAATTGTTAAATTTAAGCTTAATTAAGCTTAAATTTAAAGTTGCATAAGGTTTATGCAAACTTACCAAAATTTTAGTTAAAATTGAGGTGTGGTGTATATTTACTGAATTGGCTAAGGATTTTCCATACAGAATGTGAATCCTGCGTGAGCTCAACTTAAGAGGGTTTAAAGCCATGGTATGGCTTTAAATAAATAAAAGGGCAAAATCCACACAGAAAGGTGGGACAAAGGAAAAAGACCAAATAGAGCTGGGGTACCCAACTTTTTGGATCTGCAAGGATTCAATTAAGGTTGTCCGGCTGTATTGGAGGATTTTTAACCTTATTTAAACTTTAAGATTAGACTTTGATCCAACCTTAAGGTTTAAACTGGTTTTATCCCAAATTGGACAGGAAGTTCAAGCTGCCAAAGGGTAAATCCCAATAAGCAGGCTTTAAATCAAGGTTTTAAGAACTGTCAGAGCTTAATTAAGCTTAAAAACCTTAAATAAGCTTAAACCTTTAAAGTTTCAAGCATTAAAACCTTATCAAAACTTGAGGTTTGGTGTGTTTTGCTATTTTACGTGGAAAAATAGCAATAACTTCAAAAATTCATTAAAAATCCAATTCTTAATGAATTTGCTTGAAAGTTTCACACAACTTAGAATTGAATATTATCAATATATAAATCAAATTTTAAGTATCTTTTATAAATAAATTTCCTGGGTAATTAGCCTGGAAATTTACTCTTTTTTAATTAAACTCAAAGAAAATTATGATTTCTTTAAAAATTAATTAAAAATTGAGTTTAAGAGATTTTTGCTTGAATCTCTAATTTTAAGTTGTTCATGTGATGAAGTTTAATATAAATAGCCTTATTTTATATTAAAACTTAAAATAGTTAAACTAAATGAGGATTAAAGCTACTTGGAGTTAAGAATAACACTGGTAACTTCAAATTGGAAGTAAAAATAAGTTGCCTTAAGTTAAGAACTTTATTTTTTAAGCATGGTTTTTCAGTTTTGACCTGAGCACGCCCTCTACATCCAGTATAAATCATGAGAGCTGCTCTGAAGACATAAAAAGAGTCTTTTCATCACTGTTTTTGTCCCTCATTCATTATCAATCCAATCATATTAGGAATTTAAACAGGTAAAGTTTTATTAAATATAAAATCTTATTATTAAAAGTAATTCTTAAGTTATTTTTATTCTTTATTCAGCAAAATTAAAGAACTGAAGTCATAGAATTTAGATTATTGTTGTAATCACCAATAATATATTTTATTATATAAAATTATCATTTTAAATATCTTTTAAAATCCACAAATTCCTCTCAAAAACTCTTTAATCATAATTTATATTATAAAAAGTCGTTTTATCTTTAAATTTATTGATTTTTGATGTGTTTTTAACTTCTAACCTTTATTTAGTATAATAACTGTTGTATTAGACTTGTTGTATTAAATAACTCCTATAAGTAAGTTTTCTTTAAGGTTCTATATTTTTTTAACTAAATATTAGTTTTTTCATATAGAATTTTTATTCTAAAAGAATTATTTCTGCACAGTGTGTGCTTAATTCTTTTTAGAAATAATTTTATATTATTTATAAGTGGTTAATATTCAGATTTTCCACGTGTAATTGTCTCATTAAGAGCTTTACACTTCTTATTGTTATAACTGTCAGTAACTATAACAATAATAGAATAATCATAATTTATTATAAGTATTATTATTATTTTATTATTATATTATTATAATAATAATCAAATTATTTTTATATATATAATTGTTTTTAATAATTATATTTAAATTTGTGGTTGTAATATTTTATTATATTATATTTTTCTACTGAGGACAGTCATAGTACTCTTGATATTGTTACTATTATCAAGAGTTTCATAGACAAACCTTACATTTGGGGTCCTGGCCGTGATTTTAAACCAATTTTTGGGACATAAATCATATTCTAGACCTTCTTTTACTGTTTTTTGACGTAAAATTGCCATATTTGCTTAATATTGGCTTTTTTGGGACTTATCCCTTATAAATAATCTTTATAATATTAATAAAGTTATTTTTTTTCTTAAGAATATTGTTTGAAACAATATACTATTGAGTGACTTGGAATAAATTTCTTTTGTCTAACTAGTGGCTTCTTCACATCACAGACTTGAAATTTATTCTTTGAGTTATTCTAGTATAAAGTGAATAATAATACAATTTTGATTAATTAACTTGTTAATTGCATAATTATTATTTCTTTAAAGAAAATAATAAATCAAATAAAAACTCTTTAAAAATAAAAATCTTTACTAAAAATATTTTTTCTTTTATCTTAGACATTTTTCTTTATTTTTGACGTACTTTGCCATAAAATTACATTAAAACAACTTTATTTAATAAGTTGAGTTTATAAGTTATTTTCATTATTTGATAAAATAACTTATATTTTTAATTTTCTCTAGTGTCTTCAATCAGAGAAAGTTCTTTAGACTCTGAAGCCTCAGAGTCCAGCATTGAGATTCAAACCAGCCCAGCACCAAGGGGTTTAATAACCAAAGAGCCGTTTAAAGGTCCTGCAGGTGAATTCAATTCAATTTTACTCTATTTTTTACTAAAATTGACGTGAAAGGACTCCTACTAGAAGTGGAAGCAACTACTCCATCCAATCAAATGGATCTGGACCAGGACATTTCAGCCACAAATCCAAAAGGCAAGAACGTCCTCCCAGAGGAGAGGCCCAAATGGAGGATGCCAGAACTTCCACCAGTTCCCAAAGGTTAGCCAGCACCTTTGAACCTCTTATTGAGAGTCCAGAAGCTGACATAACTGCTATTGCTGTTAGACCTGAACCATTTCCAACAGGCAGCTGTGGAAGTTTATCAATCCCAATGGAAAAACTGGTTCCTGGCGTCAAAACAACAAGAGTGGGAACTCCTTCCAAGTCTTTGGATAGTCACCATGAACTCTTATCTTCAAGTGAAGAAGTTCATGGGGCCAGAAAAGACAGAAGATCTTCTGCTGGGTTGGACACCAATGTCTGTCAAAGGAAAAGTCCAACAGATCAAAGCTTGGTTGAAAAACCAAAGCATGTTGTCAGAGGATCAGAAGAAGAAATTGGCTCAAGGCAAGGACAACAGCCCAGTGGAAGCTCCTCAAGAATCCACCAGCAAAAGTCCGCCTCAACAAGTGCCAAACAAGCCCAAGCAAGCCCCAAATACCAACCAGAAGGGCAAGCAAAAGGCAAAGGGAAAGGCAAAGCCCAAGTGGAACAAACCTTACCCTCAGAATTACAGAATCCCAAAGAAGGAAAAGACAGCCATGGACAATGTGTTCAATATGGCAAGAACTTTGATGGAATTAAAAAACAAGGAGGAGGAAAGATTGAACCAATCCTTTCCAAAGAAGTAGATCTTGTAAAACTTGTAACTTACTTTGAATCTTGTAATAAAGAAATTATAGCAAAATTTAAAGCATTTGATCATGTCCAACAGAAATTGGGTAATAAAATATTACAAGTAAAAGACCAACAAAAGACCATAATTGGCCTTGAAAATGTTAATAAGGCAAATATTTTGTCTTTGACGCAAATTTGTGAAAGACTTGAGTTTAAAGTTACCTTACTCACTCAACCAGATGAACTTTCAATTTCTTTTATTACTGGACAGTTGAAAGAGTTGAAAATACACGTACAAAACTTGGAAAATTCAACTGGTCACAATGCAGCTATTTTTCAAGAACAATTAGAAAAAAGTGATAAAGGAAGCCTTGAATTGAAAGAAGACATTCAGTCAAGTTTTAATAATATATCACTAAAAAATGAATTGCCAAGGCAATCCACACCAAGTCTTGACAGAAATGTCCTTAACTTGAATAATGATTTACATCATACAATTTCAAGTCATGATGTGGAAACTGCTTGCAATTATAAGGACATTCCAAGATTAGAGGAATGGCCAACCTTCAGTGGTGAAGGAGAATATAGTCATATGGAATTTATGAAAACAATTGATATGTTCAAAGAAGACTTTAACATACCAGATGAATACATAAGTGCCAGAGTACACTCATTATTTACCAAATCAGCAAATAAATGTTATTATAAAATGAGACAAGACCATGGTAAACATTCTTGGCCTTGGTGGAAAGAACAAGTTATTTCCAAATGGGCAAATGATTCCTGGAGATTTAGAATGGAAAATTCTTTTGAAGAAGCCATTTTTAATATTGAGAGGGACAGGCCCATGACTTGGTTTCTTAAACAGAAGGACAGATTAACTGCCCTTCCTCCTGATATGTCTGAACCAATGGTACATAAAAGGATATTAAGAAAGTGTGGTGGTGACCTTGAGCATGCTATAAGAAGCAGATGTATTGAGCCTTGCTCTACAGAAGATTATATCAATGCTATGGAGGTTATCACTACTAGACCAAAATTGGAAGAAATTGG
The DNA here is from genome assembly GCA_023105745.1 of Austropuccinia psidii. Taxonomy (NCBI): domain Eukaryota; kingdom Fungi; phylum Basidiomycota; class Pucciniomycetes; order Pucciniales; family Sphaerophragmiaceae; genus Austropuccinia; species Austropuccinia psidii. The sequence goes on from JALGQZ010000011.1 coordinate 30,382,112, forward strand.
TATAAACCCCCAGTAGACAACAAGACTAGTGGGAAACCAATTTTAAAACCAAATAAACCACATGACAGACCTCCTTTGAAATGTCATAAATGTGGAAGTACATCTCTTTTAGCAAACACTTGTCCAAAAAAGACAAGAGTCAATGAGATAAATGTTGAAAAAGTGGAAGAAACAAAAGAAACTGATGTATCTTTACATGAAAGTGATTCTGAGCCTTCAGAAGAAGAAGAAGCATCAGAACAACTTGGTATAGAAAATATTAATGTTTCTTTTGAGGTCACTGAGGTACATACTCACTTACCACAGTACATTGATGAATGTATGGAGCTCATACATGTGCAATATGCCAAAATGCAAAAAACCAAACCTGCTAGAGGTAAAGGTTATACAGCTGGGTCATCTTGTATCACTAATATTGTGATAAATAACACAGAAGCCAAGATACATCTTGACTCAGGTGCTTTTTGCACTTGTGTTGGAAAAGATTAGCTTGATAAAATTTATACCAATTGGCAAGACAAGTTGATGCCAATTGAAGTTGTAAAATTCAGAAGTGCTGGCCAGAACATGCACCCTTTGGGTATATTTGAAGCAGCAATAATATTTCCTCATCCAGCAGGGAGTACAAGATTGAAAGCTGAATTTGTTGTTATGAAAAATTGTACTTCACAACACTTTATACTTGGAAATGATTATCTCAATATCTATGGTATTGATATTAATAATCATAAGGACAGGTATTTCACTATAGGGGAAAATAAAAGGCAAAAATTTGCTTTTTCTCTAGAAAGAAAAGAAATTACTGTCATCCAACAAGTAAAGATTGTTAAAAAAGAAAAATTTGTGTCAGATCAGCTAAGTGAAGCACAAATTAGTCCTGAATTAACACCAGAAATGAAGGAAGAACTTATTGAAGTTTTATTTCAATACAGAGAAGCCTTTGCGTCTGATAATGAACCACTTGGGGCTATAAAAGGCCATGAGGTGGACATTATGCTTAATGTGGAAAGGCCTTATCCGCCACTATTAAGAAGACCAGCTTACCCAGCTAGCCCTAGGGCTAGAGAAGCATTAGAAAATCATATTAATGAACTAATGAAACTAGGAGTTCTTAGAAAAGTTGGACACAAAGAGGAAGTTGAAGTCACAACTCCAGTAATCATTACTTGGAATAATGATAAGTAAAGGATGGTTGGTGATTTTAGAGCACTGAATACCTATAATATTCCAGACAGGTATCCAATCCCTAGAATTCATGAGACTTTGACTCAATTATCCAAAGCAAGATTCCTCACTTCTATGGATGCTCTGAAAGGCTTTCACCAGAATTTTTTGACACCTCATGCTAGGAAATTGTTGAGAATAATTGCTCATTGTGGTATTTATGAATATTTGAGGATGCCTTTTGGTATTAAAACTGCACCCTCTCATTACCAAAGAATGATGAATACTATCTTCCCACATGAATTATCAGAGGGATGGTTAATCCTTTATATTGATGACATTATCATTTGTTCAGAAACCTGGAAATTACATTTAAAGAGACTTTAATTAGTACTTAAGAAAATTCTACAAGTGAACATGAAAATTTCTCTTCAAAAATGTAATTTTGGGTTTCATGAGTTAAAAGCTCTAGGGCATGTAGTCTCAGGACTAAGCCTTAGTGTTGATAAAAACAAAGTAGCTGCAGTTTTACTGAAACAAATGCCCCAGAACAAAAAAGAAATGATGTCTTTCTTAGGGTTTGCCAGTTATTACAGGCAGCACCTTAAAGATTTTGCAATCCATGCCAGATCATTATACAGAATTTGTGATCAACAAACTGTTTTTGAAATGACGCAGGAGAGAAATCAAGCATATGATAAAATCAAGTATGCCTTGACCAATGCACCATTGTTATTGATGCCAGATTGGAAACTTCCTTTCAAGCTGTATATTGATGCATGTGGTGATGGTTTAGGAGCTGCTCTTCATCAAGTTCAAATTGTCAATGACAAGCCTTATGAAGGTCCAATTTGTTTCATTTCAAGACAAATTAAACCTACTGAGGCCAGATATGGAGCTAGGAAAATGGAGTGCCTTTGCCTTGTTTGGGCTCTGGAAAAACTTCATTACTATCTTGATGGTAGTGTGCTTGAAGTAATTACTGATTGTAATGCAGTAAAATCACTTCTTAACATGAAAACTCCAAACAGACACATGTTAAGATGGCAAATTGCTATACAGGAGTATAGAGGTAATATGACCATAGTACATAAAGCTGGAAATATTCACAAGAATGCTGATGGCTTGAGTAGATGGGCATTACCCAATACACCTGACAATCCTGCCTATGTTCCTACAAGTGCAGAACCTCAAATTCCAATTGAAGGAATTAATATCACAGATCTTGGAACAGAATTCTTTGAAGAAGTTAGGGAAAGCTACAAGCAAGATAAGAATTGTCATATTCTTACTGCCCTACTTGACAAAGATTGTAAAGATGCAGCATTGGCTAATTCTCTGGATGATATTTGGAAAACATCTTATGATAATGGAAGATTCCATTTGTTTGATGGTATACTATATCATAGATCTAAACACACATGTGTCATGGTCCTATGTAGTAGAATGTTGATTAACACAATACTACTACAATTCCATGATAACATTTATTCTGGACATCTGTCTGAAGACAGAACAATGGAAAGAATTAAGACATGTGCCTGGTGGCCATCTTGGAGAAAAGATGTCATTGAGTACTTTCATAGTTGTGATAGATGCCAGAAAGCCAATAAAGCTTCTGGTAAAAGATTTGGTCTGATGATCCATATCCAAGAACCAAGTACCCCATGGGAAGTGGCTCACATGGATTGGGTAACTGCATTACCACCTGGAGGTGATAAGAGTTACAATGCATGTCTTGTTATTGTAGACAGATATAGCAAAACACCAATATTTTTACCATGTCCAAAAGATGACACAGCTATGGATACAGCTCTTTTAATCTGGAATAGAGTAATATCCCATACTGGTCTCTTTAAAAACATCATTAGTGACAGAGACCCAAAATTTACATCAGCCTTATGGACTAATTTACATAAGCTTTTGGGTACAAAATTATCATTCTCAACAGCATACCATCCACAAACAGATGGGTTAGCAGAAAGAATGATTCAAACCCTTAAGGACATGATCAGAAGATTTTTTGCTTATGGCCTGGAGTTTAAAGATTCTGATGGCTTTACCCCTGATTGGTGTACTCTTATACCAGCATTGGAATTATCCTACAAGACCTCCATCCATACTTCAACAGGCAAGACCCCTGCAATGTTGGAAAAAGGATGGAACCCCAAACTTCCAGTTGATACTTTGAAGAAAGATCTGGTTGACATTAATCCAACTGCTTCAAGCTTTAAGCTCTTGCTTGATAAAGTAAGGCATCATGCAAATCAAAGCATAAATGACACCTTTGAATATGCTAAGCAGAAATGGGATAAAAGTCATAAGACCCCAGAATTCAAAGTAGGGGACTTAATACTAGTTTCAACCTTGAACTTTAATAATATTGTAAGGTGTGGATATGAAACTTTGATTAAAAATCAAGTACTTTTCCTGTCCTCAAAATTTGTATAAGGTAAAATTCAGTTAAAAATAGTATGAAATATTATTTTTAAGAGAAAACACGCCAAATTTTATTGTTTATAACTTCATTAGTATAAAACAATAATATAAAAATTTATTGTTTTACCAACAATAAAGATTTATCCAAAAAATACTCTACAAGAGATATTTTAAGGCTACAAAAGAAATTTCTTCAAGAGCAATTTCAATTGGAATTAATTGAGCAAAGAACTGCAAGCAATTAATTAAAGAACAAAGTCTTTAAAAAGAATATTAAAGAGAAAACACGCCCAAAAGTGACCAGAGTGAATTTGGAAACAAAGTGACAAAGTTTACAGTGATGAAAGATGCTTTAATTCACTTTTGGGGTGGTTCAGGGGTAAAAATGATTATAAGAGTTACAAACAATGATTATAATGATTTTTTCACGTGGTTAAAAGGATTAAAATGATTAAAAAGTGGTGTTTGGAATCTTTGATTGATTGGTTTAACAGTTTTAAACTAATTAATAAAAGGAAAAGATTCTAACATGAAGAGAAAAGTGGGGCAAAGAAGACATTCTTTTATAGCCATCAATTCTCTCACTCCAAAAGTAAATTTTACTCTTGTCAGTCGTGAAAAACAGTCTGACAACAGAAAAGCCAATTATGGCATCATTGAACCCTGGTTTAGACCAAAAAGGGCTGGTTTAAGCCATTTTTAGCCATTTTTAGCCATTTTAGACCCTTAAATCAGCCATTACTATAGCAATACCAGGCCTAGAGCCTTCAAAACACGTCAGAATGTGTGTAAGAGGCGTAGAAACCAGTTAAAACTGTTTTTACTATGATTGTTTTATCTTAAGGGTAGTTTTACCCTCTTGGCAACAGCTAAAACTACCCCAGTTGGTATCAAAACCTCATCATCAATTGAGTCCACAGACCCTGTGACTCAATTCCAGGCCAAAAGTGATGAACTTTTGCGTGAATTTTGACATCCCACGCCTGTCAGCAAGGATTTTGGGGGTCTAGCTCCCCCTTAGAGCTGGAGTTCCTTTTCCCCCCCAAATTTAATCTTTCCAATTTATTTTTCCTTTAATTCCTCATCATGTATTATACTTATAATTTACATATGTAATTCAATTCAATTTTACAGTACAATACAGTAATAATTGACACCTCATATGTAAATCAAAATTCACTTATGTAATACACGCGCACATTTTGACATTTCAATTGAATTCAATTGAAAATACTTCAATTCCTCATAACTTCTAAACTAAACACAACACCTCAATTTTAACACAAAATTTGATGGTTAACACCACATGTGGTGGGAATTAAATTAAGGTTTTGAGGATTTTCAATTTTTGTATTGAAAATACTAAAAACTTAATTTAAGCTTATTTAGAGTTGAGTTACAAGAATTTCACTCAGAGGTGACCCCACCTGATTTTTTATGAGGAATCCAATGGTGAAATAATTTTTATGTGTTTATTTATTGAATAAAAAGTTATAATAATTTTTATTTAACTTTTTTCCAAATTTATTCATTTTTTCACAATTTTGTTAAAACTTTATTTTTACTTAAATTTTTCAAGTATAAATGTAATTTTATACTTACAAAATTTAATGTATTTTTATTCTTAAATTGCAATTAATTTTTTTATTTTTAATATAATTTTATATTTATATTTTGATTTTGATTTTGATAATATAAATAAATATATTTTATTTATATTAATATGTTTTTTTTGTATTTGTGGTCTTTTGGGTATATGAAATTACCTCTAAGGCTCACAAATATTAAAGGTCCAAGAAAATTTAAAGATTCCTTTGCAGGACCATTTATTATTAAAGCCCTTCATGGGACAAACGCAGTACAAGTAGAACTGTCAGGAGAACTGGAGAATGAACATCCAACATTCCCTGTCAGTCTAGTAAAGCATTACACCTCAAGTGACAAGGAATTATTTCCTTTAAGAAATGAAACACCCTTAGAAGTACCCCCACTGAACCTAAGTGAGGAGAAAAAGATACTGAAAGTCTTGAAAGAAAGAAGACTTAGGGGAAAAAATGAAAGAGAATACTTGGTCAGGTATAAAAATCCACAACATGAAGATGAATGGATTGTAGAAAACAAAATACCTGATTCCCAGAAGTTTCTCAGAAGATTCAGACATGAGAGAAGACCAATTGCTCAATAAAAAGTTTGAATTGTGTGCTTTACATACTTGAACGTATAAGTAAAGAGGTTTGACAGTGGATTATACCCCCCCCAAATAACTTGGGGGTACACTACAAAAGAAAAATTGTGGTACAATTTTTTTTTTGGTGGTAGGGAATGTGAGCCTGTGAGGTATGTATGACATACCCCTAAGGCCACAAATGATTTTATAAACAGTTGATTCTGTCTTAAACAGACTTTTTAGTTGAATTTAAAATAAAAAAGAATAAAAAATAAGTATAACTTTTTTTGGATAAACAAAGTTATAAATATTATGTCATTTTTGGATTCTACACCAAAAATAACCTAGGGTACACCCATAGGATGTTATACCCAAAACCACTTATTTTTTATGTTATTGGAAGATTTAAGAATCTCACAGTACCAATGTAACTTTTTTAAAAAAAATTTAAAATTGTTCAATTAAACCTTAAGTAAGCTTAAATTTAAAGTTGCATAAGGTTTATGCAAACTTACCAAAATTTTAGTTAAAATTGAGGTGTGGTGTATATTTACTGAATTGGCTAAGGATTTGCCATACAGAATGTAAATCCGGCGTGAGCTCAATTTAAAAGGTTTTAAAGCCATGGTCTGGCTTTAAATAAATAAAAGGGCAAAATCCACGCAGAAAGGTGGGACAAAGGAAAAAGACCAAATAGAGCTGGGGTACCCAACTTTTTGGATCTGAAAGGATTCAATTAAGGTTGTCCACCTGTATTGGAGGAATTTCAACCTTATTTAAACTTTAAGATTAGACTTTGATCCAACCTTAAGGTTTAAACTGGTTTTATCCCAACTTGGACAGGAATTTCAAGCTGCCAAAGGGTAAATCCCAATATGCAGGCTTGAAATCAAGGTTTTAAGAACTGTCAGAGCTTAATTAAGCTTAAAAACCTTAAATAAGCTTAAAACTTTAAAGTTTCAAGCCTTAAAACCTTATCAAAACTTAAGGTTTGGTGTGTTTTGCTATTTTACGTGGAAAAATAGCATTAACTTCAAAAATTCATTAAAAATCCAATTCTTAATGAATTTTCTTGAAATTTTCACACAACTTAGAATTTAATATTATCAATATATAAATTATATTCTAAGTATCTTTTATAAATAAATTTCCTGGGTAATTAGCCTGGAAATTTAATCTTTTAATTAAACTCAAAGAAAATTATGATTTCTTTAAAAATTAATTAAAAATTGAGTTTAAGAGATTTTTGCTTGAAACTCTAATTTCAAGCTGTTCATGTGATGAACTTTAATATAAATAGCCTTATTTTATATTAAAACTTAAAATAGTTAAACTAAATGAGGATTAAAGCTACTTAGAGTTAAGAATAACACTGGTAACTTTAAATTGGAAGTAAAAATAAGTTGCCTTAAGTTACGAACTTTATTTTTGAAGCATGGTTTTTCAGTTTTGACCTGAGAACGCCCTCTACATCCATTATGAATCATGAGAGCTGCTCTGAAGACATAAAAAGAGTCTTTTCATCACTGTTTTTGTCCATCATTCATTATCAATCCAAACATATTAGAAATTTAAACAGGTAAAGTTTTATTAAATATAAAATATTATTATTAAAAGTAATTCTTAAGTTATTTTTATTCTTTATTTATTAAAATTAAAGAATTGAAGTCATAGAATTTAGATTATTGTTGTACTCACCAATAATATATTTTATTATATAAAATTATCATTTTAAATATCTTTCAAAATCCACAAATTCCTCTCAAAAACTCTTTAATCATAATTTATATTATAAAAAGTTGTTTTATCTTTAAATTTATTGATTTTTGACGTGTTTTTAACTTATAACCTCTATTTAGTCTAATAACTGTTGTATTAGACTTGTTGTATTAAATAAATCTTATAAGTAAGTTTTCTTTAAGGTTCTATATTTTTTTTATCTAAATATTAGTTTTTTTATATAGAATTTTTATTCTAAAAGAATTATTTCTGCACAGTGTGTGTTTAATTCTTTTTATAAATAATATTTATATTATTTATAAGTGGTTAATATTCATATTTTCCACGTGTAATTGTCTCATTAAGAGCTTTACACTTCTTATTGTTATAACTGTCAGTGACTATAACAATAATAGAATAATTATAATTTATTATAATTATATGAGAATGTTGCAATAAATCAGAATTTCTCAACAGATGGAATAATAATCTATAAATATGGTTCAATTTACCAAAGAAAATGATGCAATACCTTGAGAAATGGTATTATTTGAAATTCATCACTATAGAAAAACCTTTCAAACCAAAAGAAGTGAAAAATTACATTTCTCTAGTTTTTGAGTGCCTCTATGTAGAAACCAAATTATATTAATAGAGGGCCTCTTTCCCTCATATCTGCCCTTCATCACAGATATCATATACCAAGAAGGAGAATTTTTTCTTATTAGTAAGATTATCTAGTTACTATTGAAGTATTATAGACATATTGGCTTAACTTATAGCTTTCCATAGCTCACGGGCTACTGTAATAATAGATAAATTGAAGCTGTATTAATCAACGGTTTAAAGACAGAAAAATAAAATTATGGAAACAGGATACACCAAAATATTAGATTAAATTGAATTTCTGCGGAAATAAAAGGAAAGACATATGGACAATCAACAAATATCAACTACCAAAATAAGTCAAACTAAATCATTGCAATCAAAATCAAATAAAACACACATGATATCTCCACAATACACAGAAGTTGGACCTTATAGCTCAAAATGTGCACAGACCTATGGTGATATATCACAAAAGAATGGTGCAATAAATTCAAAAAGTAACATTATTCCCAGCTCCTCAGCATAGAAATCTTATCCATGGTACATAATAATACATGAAAATGTTGCAATAAATTGGAATTTCTCACTGAAAAAGAAATTTCAGACTGAATAAAAATTTAAAACAATGGTTCAGTTTACCAAAAAATGGGGCAATACCTTGGAGAAATGGTATAATTTTAAATCCACCACTATAGAAGAGCTTTTTCAGCAAAAAGAATTGAAAGCTCACAATTCACTATTTTCTAACTTCCTATATAGAGAAGCCAAAGAATATTAATACAGGGCCTAATTCCCTAATTTCTTGCCTTCCTCATGGCAATTATATACCAAGAAGGAGAACAATTAATCCCTATCTTTCTAGTAGGATTATCTGGTTATTATTGAGGTATTATAGACATATTGGAGTGATTTTTAGTTCTCCATATTTGAAAGCAATCAACAGAAGCTCTAAGTTATAGTATTTGGCATTTAATTCTGAAATTAGTAGCAATAATCATACTATTAAGTAATATATCATCATTATAGTTTATATCGCTGTTATAGTAGGTTAAGCTTCCCTTTACATGAAGAAATAACTTACGATTAAATTATTCAATATATTATCTTTATTCTAAATTAAGCATTACCCTTCAAATACTCAGCTATTATAAATCTGTATGATTATCAAAACCACAGTCATAATATATATTAATACACGTTTAATACATTGACATCTTATTTTATCCAAACTCTAAATCTACATTATTCCATATAATTATTGAACCATTGGATTTTATACTTGTTTACTTAGAAAATGTACTTTTATTGGTACTGATTAGGTCTGATAGACATTTATATGCTAGCTCTGTAGGAAGTTGGCTTAGTATATACACCTTAGCACCCCTGTTTACTGGATATTTCAGAGATTCAAAAATCTCTACCTATGATTTGGCCCTCAAGGACTTCTTTATTCAATTCCACAGTGAAATAAGTTTAAAACTAATTAAAACACCAATTGAAGTACAAAAGCATAAACAAAAATTCAAATCAATCTCATAAAGTTGAGATCTGAGACCAAACAGAGAAAGTGTCTTTAATGATAAATGATAGTTGACACACATTCACATTTGAGAGGAGAGGGAATGACATAAAGTTTTACTACTATAAGGTGGGAGATGGAAGTAGTTGTTGTGTCAGCTGGTGACTCAAAACCAGAGCACAAGCATGACAGCCAAAATACCATAAACCAATGGTATAGCCAAGATACCACCAAAACATGGAGCTGAGCCAAATTAGCTCAAAAGGTATCAAAGAAAGGGGGAAACCCGCCCCTTTCCAAATATACAAGTCCCATCATCATAGGACAAAGAATAACAAAGTTATTCCTGCTCAAAGCTGTTACTGAGCATAAACCTTAATTTTAACATCTCATCTGAAATACAGAGTAAGAGGCTTAACCCCATCAAATGGGTATTCAAAATGAAGCTCTAAGTATGGGCTATCCAATGGTACCAGCCAAACTGAGCTAGCGCCAGTATTACTGAGTTTATGACCAAATTCAGGCCAAATAAGGGTGAACAAAACATTCACCTCTCATCCAACTTCTACAGTTTTAGTGTGAGATACCTAAAGTGGGGTCTTTTTGGAAAGAGCACAATCAGGGCTATCTGATAGTCTCATCCATTTCCTCAAATCTCAACTAGAGCAAACGTTATGGGGCAAAAAAGCCCAATTTAGTTCTTGCCTAAAACACGCATATGTACAAAATATCTTGTACATGGGATACCTTTGCCATATTTAATGATAACCATATCAACTAAGGTACAAATGTGTAGAGCAAATACAGGGATACACACTGAATCAACTTTGAGGTTGAAATCTCAAGAACTGACAAGGTTATGGCTGTTTTAAGGGCAAAATCCCACATTTTGGCCAATACAACCTTACCATGGGATAATATCCCATAACCATGATTATGAGGTGTCAAACAGACAAAGAAGAATGTTTATACTTCATTACCTCATAAGTCAGTCAATACTGGCGTCCCATACAGCTTCTGTACACCATTCTACGCATCATACACGTCAGAAGAAGGCTATGTGGTCCCTAGAGGAAAATCTTCACCCTGTATTGGTGAAAACTGCCATTGGTGAAAACTGCCAAGATGTGGTTTCAAAGCCACATCTGAGCCCAATACAGGCTATACAGGCCTTTTGCAAACCACAAGCCTGTCTTAGAGGGTGAAAAATATTCACTTCCTCTACATGGAAAGTTCTAGTAGCCTTTCCTCCCAATTTCAGGATAAAAGGAGGGCTTTCCACAGCCAGAGATGCTTTCCACATCCTGCTCTTAAATTCCTATGTAGTAAAGCTGTCAAAAACAGTTATACTCTTGAAAAATAACCAAGTATAATGATAATCTTGATTGTTGTAGTCTTTATTATTGTCATACAACAGGTAAAGCTGCACCCAGGGCTTTCAACAGGGCTCACCACCACTATTTTACAATAGTAAAGCCCTTTAACTTTTATTATAAAATCCTTATTATCTATCAATACCTTTATTTTAAATCGTTTATCATGTGTCACAGTCACAGTTAAGGTTGTAAATAGCCTAATTACTACTTCTACATAGACTCAACCTGAAATTTGAGGGGCCTGGCCATGTTTTAACCTTTTTTGGACCTTAAGAGTGAGTTTTTTCACTTATTTTCTCTATTTCTGACATTTTGTTCTATGTTTTTAGGCATATTCTTTCTTAAAAATACATATATACAAAATATTTTTCTGGATTAATTGGTGTACACACCATTTTATACTCATATTACAAGAGTACCTGTCACGTGGTTAATAACCACATGACCTTTGTTTTTTGGCGTGTTTTACATATAAAAACACTTTAAGCCACTCATACAGTCTTTTTTCAATAAAATAAAGACACCTCTTACCGTAAAACCAACAGTTAAGGCATGGTTGGGGATATTGTTAATTCAATTACCTCCTATACACCACCTTTTACCAGATTATACTTGCTAATTACAAGTAATATGTAAGATATCGGTTTGCAAACAGTATACCAATTATCTGTAAACTGTATTTCTGACGTGAAATTGTTAATTCAAGTACACTGTCATTACACAAGGGCATATTGTAGTAAGACACAAGCCCAGAGGCCATTCTTAGACATGCAAACAGCACTTTAAGAAGTCTTAACTGACATTAAGCCCTCTTTTCCTGTTTCGATTCAGTGGAAGATAACTTCATACCACTTGAGACCCAGTGACACCCTCAGAACCAGAGAGTAGCAAAGGGAAAGGAAAGAGGAACAGTGAAAGCCTTATCACAGCAAAAAAGTGGACACCTATTGCCACCCAGAAGAGTAGAAAACCATGAAATTCTGCTTCAATACAAGGTAAACCAACCTTAACAGCTTGTACAGGGAAAATTACTATAATTAACCCAGTTGTAACCTCTAAAGGTAACTTGCCCAAATCAGCAGACAACAAATTTGTACAAGGCACAGTCAAAGGTAATTACCCTAAGAACATAAAGTTCTTGACTGCTTGCAAACACTGAAAGTTCATCTGTCTACCTCAGAGACCTTGGCTTCCAAAGGAACCAACCAGAGGACAGAGAAGGATTGTCCAGAACCAGAAGACCTGGAAGAGGACACCTTGGACACAATTGTGGATGGCAAAACAATGAGGGAGATGATATCAACCTTGCCATTCACACTCCATTTCAACAGGAACCTCAAACCAGAGGACAGGAAAGACATGGATCAAGTTCTTCACCTCCACCAACTCCTCAAAGATTTATTTCAATGGAGCATGGACAACAAGAGGTTCAACCTGGCATCTCACTGGGCAGAACTGTTGAAAATCATAATCAAGACCAGTCTGATAATCAACTCAACTGATCAGCAATCTAAATACTCCAAAATGCCAACCGCCACACTGCCACAAAAACCGCTAAACACTCCAAAACTGCCACATTAGTCAACCGTGCAGATCACTGCACTTCAAGTTACAGCTTGCTCAAAAAAACCAATATAAAAGAAGACCTTCTTTCAACAATCACCTTGGATCATCTCCTTTGATCTAACTTTCTGTTCCTTTTGGTTCCTTACTTTCTTCTCTCTTTATCTTTCCTTGAAATCTTTATTTCTTCATTTCTTTTCCACTCACTCTCCTTTCTACTATAACCCATTCATCTCAATCCGATTCAGGTATTGTTGGTAATCACTTATTAATTAGCTTTTCCTTGAACTGAATTCTCTAAAAATCATCATTTAAAAGACTTTTCCCAGTGTTTACTGCCGTTGTATCTTAGCAATATCATTTTGTTATTTGTTGTCTACCATTTAGCTATAAATATCATTACTCATCTTTTTTTGACTATTTGAATATGGTAATCTAATACAAATTGTTTAGTTTCGCACTTTAATAGATCTAAAGTCCCGAGCTCTACTCACGAAACAACGGTGGATTTCATTTTTAATCATGACAGAAAGCAACGCCAAAATATCCTCCATTCCAATTTTAGATGGAACCAACTATGGAGAATCAAGCGCAAGAATAATCATCCTCCTTTGATCCAAAGATCTTCCCCAAGTTTGTGAAAATATTTTTGCTTCTGATGCTTCTACTACGGCAATGAACAAATGGAATAACAGAAGCTTTGATAAAGTAAGCATAACAACCTTCCGTGTCAGTAACAGGGTTTTCATTGAAGTCGTAAAACAAAATTCAACAAATGCCCATCTACTCTGGACCAAGCTCCAAGAAAAATACACACCAAGAAAAGCCATTAATTAGGTGTGTGTGGATGCAATGGTTGAAGTCAACTTATAATGGAAATCTCAAAGAATACGTCGACAACAATAGGAAATTAATGATGGCAATGGAAACTGTCAATATAGCGTTCCATCCAAATTATTGTCCTTCACCCTTCTCGGGAAGTTGTCTGGTGATTCTGAAATTCATCAATATGTCGAAACTCTAGTGCTTAATGAAGAATTGATTGAATTACCCGACTTGATACTGTCAAAACTTCAAGATTTCCACAACAATTCCACTGTGCAAGAAGTGACTTCAACCACATCTTCTTCTGCCTTACTGTCTGAATTCACCCATACGTCCAAAATTCTGTACTATTGCACCAACGGAAAGCATAATCCAATGTGCACATCCCATACCCAGCAAGAATGCTTTGTTGAAAACCCTCACTTAAGAGCTCCTACACGAAACAACAAACGACGAGCTCAGAACAATCAGAACGTATTGGCTCATCTGTCAACCACTCAAGCTTTAGTTACCGGTAGCTATCCCTCAACTTCCTCCTTTGACTTAATAATCGACTGTGGTGCCACTCACCACATGTTTAATTCCAAGGAATCATTTTCAACACTCAGTGCGACTCCTCCTTTCATTGTCTGCACTGGAGATACCACTAGTTCACTCTCAACTAAAGGCATTGGTACTGTGATGATCACTTGTGGTGAAAAGGTTTTTACATTAAGTAATTGCCTCTATTTTCCGAATATTAACTGCGATCTGATAATCTTACTTGGACTGGGACATAAGAAGTTATTTATCCACTGTGACAAAGACAAATTCACATTACGTTCTGAAAAGGAAACTTTATTCAAAGGAAAAATTGAAAACAACTCAATGAAGGTGAAGTATTCAATACCAAAAACCCTCAGAACCCAAAGCTGAAATCTTTGGCACCTTCGGCTTGGACACCCTGGTGTTCAGGTAATAAAATCAATGGGTCTTCCAGAAATGACCTCCAAATTTCTTACATGCGATAAAGACAAAATGCATCTGTTACCCTTCAAGGATTGATTTGAACATGTAAGTCTGCCATTATACTGTGTTCATGTTGATCTTTTTGGCTCCTATCTCTCCTTCATCCATATCTGGATTTCAATATTTTCTTACAATAGTTGATCAAGCTACTTCCTTCAAAACAATTTGATTGCTAAAACAAAAATCTGATGCTTTCCACCAGTTTGTCCTAGTAAAAAAGACAATGGAAAAATTCCACGAACAAACTCTTGAAAAACTCGTGTCCAATTGGGGAACAAGTTTTTCAATCCCCAATTTCAAAAATTATCTGAAGAATGTGGATTTGAACATTTGATGTCACCTGCTCAAACACCTCAACACAATGGCTTTGCTGAAAGGGCAAATCAAACCATACTGGAAAAGGCTTCTTGTCTCCTCAATGGGTCTAATCTTCCTAGCACTTACTGGGCCAAAGACCTGAATACTGCTACTCTTCTCAGTAACTTAAATCCCACTCTTTCAAGAGTCAATTGGAGTCCTTACAGCCTCTGGAAAGGGTCCCCTCCTCAAATCAAGAAATTGCGTGTTTTTGGTTATAGAGCTATCATTGCCATTCCTAAACAGCACTGCAAAAGCAAATTCAGCCCATCTGGCGCTGAAGGAGTATTACTAGGCTACACCAATGAAAACACTTCCTATTGGGTTCTTCAGCTCAGTGATCGAAAAGTAATCATTTCTCAACGTGTGATCTTTGATGAATTAACTTCTCCTTCACTAAAAAATTGTTCTTCCAGTTTTGACTCCATTCTATTGATTCCTGAACATCAAGAAGCAGTGATGGAAGTGGTAGAAGAAGTCCACTTAGTCAATATGGGACAGATAGATGAAGTCCCGCCCATTGAACCAATCTGAGATCATCCGTCAAGAATTGTAAGGTTTGACTATGAAAAAATAAGTAAAAATTACTAATATTTTACTTATTGTACTATGAATGTCCTTATAAATGAAATAAATAAGATAAAAATAATTATAATAATAAAGAATTATTATAATTATGGCGTAAAAATAATTATATTATTAATAAAATATGATAATATAATTTATATTATAAAATATAATGAAACAAAATAAATATATTAATATAAGATAATTAAGATATTCAAAGGCACTTTATTATTGTTACAAACAAATAATGGAGGCGTGAAAAATTGTTTTTTATTAATAAAAAATAATTAATAAGAATAATATTACCAATATTAAAGTTATAAATTAATATAAATACTATTTATATTGATTAAAGAATTATTAAAAGAATAATAGAGAGAAAATGACCTACTTTTAACACTTAATATAATAATTTTGAGATATTTTACGCCAAATAATATAAATACAACTTATCCAAATTGTATTTACAATAAAGAATAGAGGAAATTACAAATATTCTTGATTTTTACGTGGAAATGAGATTTTTAGAGAGATGTTTAACAAAAACAATTAAATAAATGCTTTAATCACGTCAAAATTGATGATTATGATAAGATGATCTTTGGTATTTGATAATATAAAAATTTTTATATATAAAGAATAAAGAGATTACCTTTTATTGTATTGATTTAATGTTTTTGATGCGTCTGAGGGGAAAACAGAGTAAAAAGTGCTTGATTTCTAATAAATACCTCCCTCATAGAGTCCAACAGGCTTTTAGTAGACGTTTACTGATCATATCCACTGGGATTGATCAATATTTTAAGGTTTGGTGATGATTACATCATTATTACGCCATTATTTAGAGTTATCACTATAGCTCTAAGTTTGATGATGTCAAAGGCTTGGCAGAACCCCAAACCGTCGATTTTATTAGTTTTAATCATAAACTAACAGTATTCACCAATTTTATCACTCATATGACTCTTAAACCTAATTTAAGGTTACAGTGAGTGATCATAAATGATCAAATTAAGCTCAAACTTTGATCCTTAATGACTTTTAATATTTACACAGTAAAGCTATTCAGAGAGTGAATTCAAATAGCTTGGCATAACCTTATTATTCTTCCAAGAGCCTTTCATTACATCATCAAAACTCTATTTTTGATGATTTTTCTTGTAACTCATCTTCTCTGTCGAAATTTAATATTTTAAACTTCAAACTATGATTTCAAGGGGTTATACCTTGAATATTATAATAAAAAATACATCATTCTTCACGAGTGAACTAGTAGAATCCAACTGTCTACTTTTCTTAAGTTTGGACCACTTTCACAACAAAGTGGTCAACAGCTCTGTTGATTTTAATCAATAATTCCTTACAGGTTTTGAACTTGTTTATAACTTGGGAAATAAACTTCATTTCTGTACTTCTACAGTAATTACGTTATGCTTTATTTTTGGTTCATCACTCTATCATGCATAATTCCAGAGAAATTAGCTAAAATCCTTGAATATATGCGTTGACCAAAAAAGTGCATATATTCAGGTGAATTCCTTAAGTATTGATTTTGAAGCTTAGCTTCTTAATTGTTTTATATGTGAATTTTTATGGAGAATCCAATGGTACCATTTATTTCACATGTTGTCTCATTGGCGTTTGAAATAAATAAGGATTTGTGTACTTTATAAGGTATTATTACTTATAACTTATTAAATACTGATTTTACAGATATGCCATAAAAATGGTATATGTGTATTTTACCATGGGGAATCCAATGGTATAACTTATTTTACATGTTTATTCATTGGTTCTTAAGTTAAAACAAGTTTTATGCCAATTTATGGTATTTTTGTATTTTTAAAAGTACTTATTTTTAGTGTATAATTATTTTAAACATTTCTTGTGACCTTTTTGGGTATGTGGTCATATATAAAAGGTTCACAATCCCTACCACCAAAAAGTTTTGTACCACAATCTGATATGTGTAATTAGGGTATCATCCACTGTCCTACCTCTTCAATAGACTTTGTTAGTCTTGAAGCTCAATGATGCTTAACTTTTTCTTTTTCAGGCTTTCTTTCATGTCTGAATCTTCTTAGTAGCTTATCAGCATTTTTTATATCTTTCTCAAGTAGCCATTCATCTTCTTGAGTTGAATTTCTATACCTTACAAGGTATTTTCTTTCCTTTTTGTTTCTTTTCCTTCTTTCTTTGAGGACTTTTACAATTTTCTTTTCTTCTCCTTCTTCTAAGGGTGTAATTTCAAGTGTGGGTTTATTTCTTAGTGGAAATAACTCCTTGTCACTTGAGCTGTAAGGTTTTATCAGACTTACAGGGAATGTTGGGTGTTTGTTCATTAATTCACCTGTGAGTTCCAATTGCACAGCATTGGGTCCATGAAGTGCTTTTATCATAAAAGGTCCTGCAAAGGAATCTTTTGATTTCTTTGGGCCCTTTATGTTATTTGAATTTAAGGTTTGATACTAGGACCAAGTCTCCTATTTTGAAATCAGGTGGCTTATGACTTTTATCCCATCTTTCTTTTGCATATTTGAAAGAATCTTGCATACATCTGTTTGCATGGTGTCTTGCCTTATCAAGCATTATCTTAAAACTGCTTGCTGTTGGGTGTATATCCACTAAGTCTTTTTTGAGGGTATCATAAGGAAGTCTTGGATTCCAACCTTTTTCTAGCATTTCTGGTGTTTTGCCAGTAGAAGAATGGATTGATGTCTTATATGCCAGTTTAAGAGCTGGTATTAGTGTACACCAATCATGGGTAAAACCATCAGAGTCTTTGAATTCTAGCCCATAAGCACATAATTTTCTAATCATGTCCTCTAAGGTCTGTATCATTCTTTCTGCTAAACCATCAGCTTGAGGATGGTAAGCTGTTGAGAATGATAACTTTGTCCCAAAAAGTTATGGAGATTTGTCCATAATGCTGAAGTGAACTTTGGGTCTCTGTCACTTATAATATTTTGGAATAATCCTGTATGGCTAATAACTTTATTCCATATCATTATGACTGTGTCCATATCTGTGTCATCCTTATGACATGGTAGGAACATGGGAGTTTTGCGATACCTGTCAACTAATACTAGGCATGCATTATAGCTTCTGTCTCCTCCTGGCGGTAATGCTGTTACCCAATCCATATGAACTATTTCCCAAGGGGATTTTGGTTCTTGGATTTGGATCATCATTCCAAATTTCTTTCCTGTGGCTCTATTGGCTTTTTGACTTCTGTCACAGGTCTGGCAGTATTATATAACATCTTTCTTCCAATTTGGCCACCAAGAGCAGGTTTTTACCCACTCTAGTGTCCTGTCTTCTGAAAGGTTTCCAGCTGCAACACTATCATGACACTCAGGTAAAATAGTGTTTATCAGGGTTCTATCTGTTAAGGCCATAACACATGTGTGTTTTGTTCTATGGTAAAGAATTCCATCAAGGAGGTGGAATCTTCCTTCATCATATTCGTTTTTCCATGTTTCATCTAGTTTTGATGAAAGTGATGGGTCTTTGCAGTCTTTCATTAGAAGTTGGCTTAAGATATGGGAATTTTTGTCTATCTTATAGCTTTCTTTAACTTGGTTAAAGAATTCTGTGCCAATGTCTGTAACACATATTCCTTCTACATGGTGTTCTTCTTGAGGTACCCATGCTGGATTGTCAGGGGTATTTGCTAGAGCCCATCTGCTAAGACCATCTGCATTTTTATGAATATTTCCAGATTTATGAACAATAGTAATATTTCCTCCATATTCTTGGATAGCAATTTGCCATCTCAGCATATGTCTATTTGGAGTTTTCATATTTAATAGAGATTTTACAGCATTACAGTCTATAATCTCATCAAATGCTGTTCCATCCAAGTATTAATGTAATTTTTCTAACGCCCACACTAAGCAGAGGCATTTCATTTGGCTTGCTCCATAGCTTGCTTCTGTTGGCTTTATCTGTCTTTAAATAAAACAAATTGGTCCTTCCACTGCTTTATCATTGATAATTTTTGTCTGTTGTAGTGCAGCACCCAGTCCTTCTCCACAAGCATCAATGTAAAGCTTGAAGGGTAGTCTCCAATGTGGCATGAGAAGAAATGGGGCATTTGTTAAGGAATTTTTTAGTTCTTCATATGCCTTGACTCTTTCTTCTGTCATTTCATAGACTATTTGTTGGTCACATAGTTTATACAAGGATTTAGCAATTTTTGCAAAGTCCTTTATATGCTGTCTATAGTAACCAGCAAGTCCTAGAAATGATTGCATTTCTTTTTTGGTTTGGGGCATTGGTTTAAGTAGTACTTCTGCTACTTTATTCTTTTCTATGCCTAGACTAAGACCAGATACAACATGTCCTAGTTCTTTTAGTTCACTATATGCAAACTGACACTTTTTCAAGGAAATTTCCCTATTCACTTGCACTTTTTATTTTAGTACCCTTTCTAGTCATGTAAGGTGACTTTCCCAAGTTTCTGAGCAAACTATGATATCATCAATATAGATAATTAACCATCCTTCTGAGAATTCTTCAGGAAATATGGTATTCATCATTCTTTGATAATGGAAGGTGCATTTTTTATGCCAAATGGCATTCTTAAGTATTCAAAAATTCCACAGTGGACCATTATCCTCCGTAGTTTTTGGCATTGTTTGTTAAGACATTTTGATGAAAACACTTCAAGGCATCCATGGCTGTGATGAACTTAGCTTGTGACAATTGGGTCAATGTCTCATGGATCCTGGGTATTGGATACCTGTCTGGAATGGTATAGGTGTTCAGGGCTCTGAAGTCTCCTACCAACCTTGATTTTCCATTATGCCAAGTTATCATGACAGGTGTAGTGACTTCTACCTGCTCATTATTTCCTACCTTTCTTAATACTCCAAGGTCCATTAATTCTTTAATTTGTACCTCTAGGGCTTCTCTAGCCCTTGGACTAGCTGGGTAAGCAGGTCTCCTTAGTAAAGGTGGGTAAGGTTTTCCCACATTAAGAATTATATCCACTTCATGTCCAATTATGGCACCTAGTGGTTCTTTGTCAGTTGAAAAGACATTTTTGTACTTAAATAAGAGGTCAATCAGTTTTTCTTTCATTTTTTCTGTTAATTCTTGATTGAATTCTGCCTCTTTAGGTTGCTCAGACATGAAGAGTTCTTTTCTGGAATTTTTTCTTTATTCTTAATAACTGTGATTTGTTTTTTGTTATTTAAGAAGCCAAAATTTTGTCTTTTGTTGTCTCCTTTGGTAAAATATCTATCCTTTTGGTTAGAGATATCTATACCATAAATTGAGAAGCAGTCATTCCCAAGTATGAAGTGATTACAGTTGTCCATTACTACAAACTCTACTTTAATTCTGACACATTGTGAGGGATGAGGAATAATTAGTGTTAAATCAATTATTCCAAGGGGCTTCATGCTCTCATTTGAACTACTAAATTTGACACCTTGTATTGGCATAAGTTTTCCTTGCCAGTCTGGGACAATGGTTTTGAAATAACTTTTACCAACACAGGTGCAATATGCTCCTGTATCTAAGTTAACTTTTCCTTCTTGGTTATCAACCATAACAATACTTATACTTGATTTTCCAGCTGTATATCCCATTCCTCTTGCAGGTTTGGTCCTATACATTTTGGCATCTTGTATATTTGTCAGGTTTGTGTCAGATGTCCCAACCTGTGGTAAGTTTGAGTTAACATCCAGTACTTCATAAATTATATCAATATTATTAATTTATGCATTAATTATATTAATTTCATCACTTTCAGAACTTTCTGATTCTTCTGTCTCTTTTTCAGAGTCAGATTCCTCTTCTTTGTCATTGTGGTTTTCTGTTTCCACAATTTCATTAATCTTTGCCTTTTTAAGGCATTTATTGGCTAAGTGTCCAATACCTCCACATTTATGGCATTTTCTTTGCTCATTATTGTTGGATGTATTGGGCTTGGAGGATTCTTTTGATTTATCTTTTTTGATAAATGGTTTATTTGGGCTTTTAATGTCCAATTTCTTCCAAGTCCTGCCAATTTTTGTTCTTGTCACTATGTCTTCTAGTGCATTAATGTACTCTTCTGTGGAGCATGGTTCTATACACCTGCTTCTTGGGGCATGTTCTAGCTCTCCTCCACATTTCTTGACTATTTTCCTATGCACCATTTTCTGTGACATTTCTGGGTACAATGAATTCAATCTTTCAGCTTGTTTCAAGAAGCAAGTTAAAGGTTTGTCTTTGTCTGGGTCAAAGAAAGAATTTTCAAATGCATTTTCTATTTTGTACCTCCAGGCATCATTAGCCCACTTGGTGATTATTTCTTGTTTCCACCAAGACCAGTTATTTTTGCCATTTGTTTGCCTTATGCCATAATACCATCTTTTTGGAGATTTCTCCAACAATGGATGTAAGCTTGCAGTAATTAATTGATCTGGTATGGCATAATCTTCTTGTAGCATGTCGATTGTCTTGATAAATGACATGTGATCATATTCACCTTCTCCTGTGAATGTTGGCCATTCTTTCAATTGAGATGCTTCCTTCATTAAGATTTGGTTATTGTCTTGGTGACTCAAGTCTGTTATTAATGGATTTGTTAATTCCTCTTTTGGTTTAACAGGTCTTCTTATGTGTGAAAATGGTGTTGATCACTTTGGCATATTTAAATCAGCCTCATAAATTTTATCCATTTTTTCAGTAATAAGCCTTATTTCACTTTGAAGGTCATCTTTCAGATGTATTCTTGCTTCATCACCTTTTTCTACATGGTCCAAAAGTAATTTTTGGTTTGATGAAGTCTTTTCTTCAAACGTTTCTACAGAAATACTTAATTTGTTTAATTTTTCTGTAAGATTATCAATACTCACATCATAATTGATTTCCAAAGTTTTTTCTTTGATATCACTTATGTATTTGTACAACTCTTGTTGTCCTTGTATTAATTTCTGAGTACTGTCAATTAATACTTTTGGTTTATTATTTTCAATCATAAATTTTATGTTATCAATTTCTCTCTTATTTTGTGTAACAAGTTTTGTTAAAGATGATAAGCTATTATTTATTTCTTGTAAAGATAATAAGCTATTTTTAATGTCTTTAAGAGGTAAAATACTATTTTTAAGCTCTGTTAAAGTATTTACAACATCAGCAGACAAGGTTATTTCTTTGGGAAATGGGGTTGTCTCATTCTTTGTTCCTCTTTGTCTTTGAATTCCATCAAAGTTCTGGCCATTTTGAAGACATTGTCCATGGCATCTTTTTGGATTTTGGGAATCCTGTAGCTTGGGGAATATGGTTTTCTCCAATTCTTTTTCTTGTTCTTCTTCCCTTCTTGGGGAAGTGGGTTGACTTGGGGCTTGCTGGTAGAAGCTACTGGGGCTTCTTCCTTGGTTGCCTCCTTCTTTTTGGCATGATACTCCTTGATCTTTTTGATTTGAGGTTTGGATGATAGTGGATTCCATCAATTGGAGTATCTCACTATTTCCTCCTCTTTGAAGAACTTCTTTAGAATGTGCCAGGAGTTCATCACTCCTTGGCGTATTTGGGGCAACATTTCCCAATCTTTGTCCTTGTACACTGTGTAGTACTGTTTGTATTGGCTCATGTAGATGTCTATTTGAGCCCTCTGAATGTGATTTGTACCTATTTGAGTTACTCATACTTAGTTCCAATTCAGGTTCAGATATCATGGGCATTTCTGGGACTTGCCTTTGGGATAAGGCACTTCCTTGTGGGGATTCTGTTCCACTGGGGATATTGCCCTTCCTTTTCCCTTTTGAGGAATCAATTCTACCTCTGAGTCCAGCTCCATCTGATTGGATGGAGTATTGGGAGCCTCTTCTGGTAGTCATGTTATAAGAAAAATAAGAAATAAGAGGATTTTAGAACAGAAATACTCTTATGGCAATTTATAAATGAGGTACTAACCTTCAGAGTCCTGAATAGTGGGCTTTGAAAAGTCCAATTTCTTGGCTTTCTTTTTCTTAGTGATTATTGGTGTTGGAGAACTTTGACAAGTTTCTTCCACAAATCTTTCAACAGTGGCTTGGCTGTCCTCTGTTGGGTTGTCTTCAAAAACTAAAAAAGACAAATAAATATAAGTCTTTTATATAAAAGTGTTTATTTTTTGGTAAGATATGGCAATTTTCCACGTAAGAATTGCTTTTATATCTTTTTTTTATTAAAAAAAAAATGAAAATAATTAAAGAAATAAAATTAAAATGAATAAAATACCTTTTTTATTGGTTTTTAATATTTTTGATATTTTTTATGTTTTTATTTTTAAAGAATAAAATGAAAATGAATATGATTGTTTTATAAAATTAATTTATAATATAAAATTATTTTTAATTTATAAAATATCTTTTTTAATTACTAGAGTCACTCAAAGAAAGTTTGTGCAAGTCTAAGGATGTAAAAACTATGTGTAAGACAGTACAATTGCTTTCCAAATGCCTCAATAGCTTTTAAAATCAATAAATATAAAATTATTATATAATTTTATGATTATAAATATAATTTATTATTGGATAAGCCCAATTAGAATCTTCTTAAAGGTCTTTTAGAGTGAATATCACGGCCAGGCCCCCAAATGTAAGGTTTTACTATGAAACAATAAGTAAAAATTACTAATATTTTACTTATTGTACTATGAATGTCCTTATAAATCAATATAAAAAAGATAAAAATAATTATAATAACAAAGAATTATTATAATTAGGGCGTAAAAATAATTATATTATTAATAAAATATGATAATATAATTTATATTATAAGATATAATATAATAAAATAAATATATTAATATAAAATAATTGATATATTCAAAGGCACTTTATTATTGTTACAATCAAATAATAAAGGCGTAAAAAATGGTTTTTTATTAATAAAAAACAATTAATAACAATAATATTACCAATATTCAAGCTATAAATTAATATAAATACTATTTATATTAATTAAAGAATTATTAAAAGAATAATAGAGAGAAAATTATTATAATAAGAGAAAATAACCTACTTTTAACACCTAATATAATAATTTTGAGATATTTTACTCCAAATAATATAAATACAACTTATCCAAATTTTCTTTACAATAAAAAATAGAGGAAATTACAAATATTCTTGATTTTTACATGGAACTGAGATTTTTAGAGAGATGTTTAAAAAAACAATTAAATAAATTATTTAATCATGTCAAAATTGATGATTATGATAAGATGATCTTTGGTCTTTGATAATATAAAAAGCTTTATATATAAAGAATAAAGAAATTACCTTTTATTGTATTGATTTAATGTTTTTGAGGCGTCTGAGGGCAAAACAGAGTAAAAGGAGCTCTATTTATAGTAAATACCTCCCTCCTAGAGTCCAAAAGGCTTCTAGTAGACGTGTACTAATCATATCCACTGGGATTGATCAATACTTTAAAGTTTGGTGAGGATTACATCATGATCAAACCATATTACATCATTATTACGCCATTATTTAGAGTTATCACTATAACTCTAAGCTTGATGACATCAAAGGCTTGGCAGAACCCCAAAATTTGTGGATTCTATTAGTTTTAATCATAAACTAATAGTATTCACAAATCCTATCACTCATATGACTGTTAACCTTAATTTAAGGTTACAGTTAGTGATCATAAATGATCAAATTAAGCTCAAACTTTGATCCATAATAACTTTGAAGACTTATACGCTACAGCTATTCAGAGAGTGAATTCTAATGGCTTGGCATAATCAAAACTCTATTTTTGATGATTTTTCTTGTAACTCATCTTTTCTGTCAAAATTTAATATTTTAAACTTCAAACTATGATTTCAAGGGGTTATACCTTGAATATTATAGTAAAAAATACATCATTCTTCACAAATGAACTAGTAGAATCCAGCTGTCTCCTTTTTTGAAGTTTGGACCACTTTCACAACAAAGTGGTCAGCATCTCTGTTCATTTTAATCAATAATTCCTTACAGGTTTTAACCTTGTTGATAACTTGTGAAATAAACTTCATTTCTGTATTTCTACAGTAATTACGTTATGACTTTTTTTTTGGTTCATCACTCTATCATGCATAATTCAAGAGATATTAGCTAAAATCCTTGAATATATGCGTTGACCAAAAAAGTGCATATATTCAGGTGAATTCCTTAAGTATTGATTTTGAAGCTTAGCTTCTTAATTGTTTTATATGTGGATCTTTATGGAGAATCCACTGGACCATTTATTCCACATGTTGTCTCATTGGCTTTTGAAATAAATATGGATTTGTGTATTTTATAAGGTATTATTACTTATAACTTATTAAATATTGACTTTACAGATATGCCATAAAAATGGTATATGTGTATTTTACCATGGGGAATACAATGGTATAATTTATTTCACATTTGTATTCATTGGTTTTTAAGTTAAACCAAGTTTTATGCCAATTTATGGTATTTTTGTATTTCTAAAAGTACGTATTTTTAATGTATAGTTATATTAAATATTTCTTGTGACCTTTTTGGGTATGTGGTAATATCTCAAAGGTTCACAAGAATGGTAGATGAAATCCAGGAAACATCTGAGATTTCTGCTTCCAATCAAGACCGGCCAGCCTGCTCATCAAGGATCAGGGTGATTGGTCCACGTCATCCAACCTTGATTTTTTCAAATGTGAATAGTCATAATACTCTTCCCTAGAGCAGAAGGCCAAAGGCACTCTTGTCGATTCACAATGAAACTCCTAGAACATTCAAGCAAGCAATTAATTCTGTCAACAAAGACGTCTGGAATGAAGACATTAAAAAGGAGCTGGCATCTATGAATCAACTTTCAGTTTGGGATGTGATTGATCGGAAATCGCAGTACAAGCTAGTGGGTACCACGTGGGTATTCAGAACAAAGAAAAATCATCTAAATGAGATTGTGGAACACAAGGCTTGTCTAAGTGCACAAGGATTCACACAAACTCCTGGTCTTGACTTTGGTAAAACTTACGCTCCCACTGGAAGATTGAACTCACTTTGTACTCTTATTGCCTTTGCTGCTTCAAGAAATCTATCCTTTGATCAGGTTTACATCAAGAGTGCTTTCCTCAATGGACCACTTTCTGAAACAGTCTATTTATCAATACTGCAAGGACTTGATCTTGATCAAAGGAAAAATTGTCTTCGCCTCAACAAAGCCATCTATGGCCTTAAAAAAGCTCCTCTGGCCTGGTATGAAAGACTCAAAGATTGGCTCAAGAGGGTAGGTTTTGTAGCATGTTTGCTTGACCCTTGCATTTTTCATAGATGAGGATCTTTTCTGCTCTGGTTATACGTTCATGTTGATGATATTGCAATATTTGGTGAGGATGTCGGACCCTTAAAAAAGGAAATCTCAGAAGAATTTGAAATTAAAGATGTGGGTACGGCTGACTTGATCCTTGGGGTAAAAATAATCCACTCCAAGGATTTTGTTTCCCTTGATCAGCAGCACTTTGCCAAATCACTGCTTGATTTGTATGGGATGAGCAGGTGCAAGACCATCAGCACTCTATTGCCTGCTGACTTGCACATGGGTCCACCTACCGATGAAGATGTAAGGAAATTCAAACAACTGAATGTAGATTATTGAAGCACAATTGGAAGAATCAACTATCTCAGTACCTCCACTTGTCCTTACCTGTCTCATGCAGTCAGCATTCTCTCTCAGTTTCTGGAAAATCCGGGTATCCAACATTGGAACAGCTTCCTTCAATTGCTCAAATATCTCAATGGCACTCAAGAAGTGGGCATCTTCTATACCCAAGGCTGTAGTGGGGGCATAAGAGCCTATAGCAATGCTGATTGGGGGAACTGCCTGGAAGCTCAACATTAAGTAACTGGTTTTCTGGTAACTTTCAACAACAGTTTGGTAATTTGGAAAACCAGGAAGCAGCCTACAGTCTCAATTTTAACAGCCAAAGCAGAATACAAGGCATTGTGTGATCTCACATCTGAACTTGTATGTTTTTGACAATGGTGTGATGAGTGTTCTTTGTACCAGAATTCTTTGCCAATCCCTGTACACAAGCATAATCAGGCGTGTATCAACACAGTTGAAGGACACTTGAGTGTAAACCACAAGCGAATGAAGCATATTGACATTCAATTACACTTCATCAAGGAATTTGCCAAAAAATCTGTCATACAGCTGATTTACACACCTAGCAACTTAATGTTGGCAGAGTTCCTGACAAAATCCATAAGTCGTCCAACCCTCTCTTGTTCTCTGGACTCCTTAGGCATTCTGCGTCTAGGAGTGAAGGGGGGTGTTGAAAATCATAATCAAGACAAGTCCGCTAATCAACTCAACTGATCAGCAATCTAAACACTCCAAAACGCCAACCATCACACTGCCACAAAAACCGCTAAGCACTCCAAAACTGCCGCATTAGTCAACCGTGAAGATCACTGCACTTCAAGTTACAGCTCACTCAAAACAACCAATATAAAAGAAGACCTTCTTTCAACAATCACCTTGGATCATCTCCTTTGATCTAACTTTCTATTCCTTTTGTTTCCTTACTTTCTTCTCTCTTTATCTGACCTTAAAATATTTATTTCTTCATTTCTTTTCCACTCACTCTCCTTTTTACTATAGCTCATTCATCTCAATCTGATTCAGGTATTGTTGGTACTCACTTATTAATTAGCTTGTCCTTGAGCTGACTTCTCTAAAAATCATCATTTAAAAGACGTTTTCCAGTGTTTACTGCCATTGTATCTTAGTAATATCATTTGTTTATTTTTTGTCTACTGTTTAGGTATAAAGATCATTACTCATCTTTGTTTAGCTATTTAATAATGTTAATCTAATACAAATCGTTTAGTTTCACACTTTAATAAGAACTTGGAGCAAGTTGCCAGAAGATCTGTCTCAACAAGATAGACTTCAAGGACCTTATGGTAATCACCAAAGGATGGAATCCTACCAGGCAGTTCAGACTCCTGGAGGCAAGGGCAACCAGGATAAGGAAGAATCAAGCCACTATCCAAGCTATAGAAGTACAGCTGACCCAGACAGGGCATACTCAGATTCCTACAGGCCCACAAGGAGCAGGCCAAATCAGCTCTCCAGTGGCGTCACACCACTCAGAAACCAGCAGATCAGTGGCTAAGGGTCACCATTCTTCACAATTCCAGGAATTTTCCAGGAGAAGACAAGGAAACAAGGGCAAAAACAAGACCTCTTTCAACCAGAGGAAGAGAGAGTCAGACCCCATGATCCAGAAGCTGTTGGATTTGGTGAAAGAAGTGCACAAGAACCAGAAGTAGTTGTAAATAACTCTAGAGTCAGTAGTTTCATTAATAGAAATATTACCCCTATTCAGATTGAACATAATGTCATCACACCTGAGAGTAACTTAAACAGTGATGCACTGTGGTTAAAAATGTCCCAATATGCTGAGAAAACTCAAAAGCAGTTTGCAGAACTTGAAGCAAGCCACGAGAGGATGAAAACCTCAACAGCCTCCATGGATAAAATTGTTGAAACTCTTCAAGAAGGAAATTCTCAATTGAGAAAAGCCTCTGAAGAAACCAACAAAAGACTGAATCTAGTCTTTGAAGAAAAGCACTACAGCAGAATTGACAGGGATTGTCTGGAGCAAGACATAAACAACAACTCGTTTAATTTCTACCATAACATAAAGCCCCAACCACAAGGCCATGTTAAGGATAATCTATATCACCCAGAAGACATCAAACCAGATGCCATGCTGGTGAATAAGGCAAGATCTCCATCACAATACCAGGATGGGGACAATATGTGTTATTCTGAGAAGGAAGCCTTGAAACAGCTTCCTGAGGCCTCAAACTGGCCCAAATTCTCTGGAACAGGAGAATATGATCATATGGAACTCATAGACTATATTGATGGACTCTTCATTGATGTTCCAAGCATACCAGATTACTGGATTACTGCTGGACTAAATACAGCATTTAAAGGTCATGCTAGTATACGGTACACAGAAATGAAAGAAATTCATAGCAAAAGAAACTGGCCATGGTGGAAGAGTCAAATCATCAAAAAGTACAGTAATGGTACTTGGATATGGCAAAAGACGACGTCATTTGAAAATGACAACTACTCTGTGGACAAAGATCCATAAGAGTGGTGTCTTAGACAGTCCAAAAGACTTAAAGCCATTGATC
Source organism: Austropuccinia psidii (assembly GCA_023105745.1). Classification (NCBI taxonomy): domain Eukaryota; kingdom Fungi; phylum Basidiomycota; class Pucciniomycetes; order Pucciniales; family Sphaerophragmiaceae; genus Austropuccinia; species Austropuccinia psidii. The sequence goes on from JALGQZ010000011.1 coordinate 30,411,578, forward strand.
CTCAGATGAACATCCAAATGAGGAACCACAAACGTCTGACACAACTGCCAGGAGAACTAGAGCTTGCAATAAAATGCAGATGCAACCAAAATTGCACTCTAGATGACATTGCTAATACCTTACAAGATGTAAGGAAAAGAACTAATATAGGGAAATTAAGCCTATATAGAAGCAGTAGTTTCAAAGAGAAACAACCTCTCAGGGTGGAGTTTAAAGATAAACCCAGAGAAAGAGTGGCAGAAGTGGCAAAGAAGAAGAATTTATGTCACAATTGTGTTTCAACAGACCACTATGCCAACAACTGTCCAAGAGCAAAGAAAAAAGTCTATGCCATTGAGAAAGTCCCAGGGGAGGAATCCCCAACAGAGGATTCTTACCCTGAATCCTTGGTTGATGCCATCAGAGAACCATCTGATGATGACCAAGACCCAAGAGAAAATTTCCAGTGGAATACCAAGAGGAAACCCCACCAGAAATTCATGACATATAGTTGGAAGCAGGGATGCCACAGGACACTTCCAACAAAAACTTGTGCAAACATACACAAGATGCACAAACATTCCTGGTTACACCAACCAAAGGGATGGCATATATACATGGAACAGCCACAAAGGTGACTGTCTGTATTGACAATTCTCAACATCCACTGATCATTGATAGTGGGGCACACTGCTCCATAGTGGCCAGAAATTATCTTGATAACCACTTCCCAAATTGGGAAAACATCTCTTACCCACCAAGGCAAAGAACTTTAAAAGTGCTTCAGGGAAGATGACTTCTATTGGGACAGTTATCAAAGAGATAATTATGCCCCACAGGAAGGGTAATATCAGACTCAACCCATAGTTTGTAGTGCTTGATGATGCCCACATCAAAGGCTTCTTAATGGGAACAGATTACCAAAGGATGTATGGCATAGATATTTACAATAGTAAAAACAGGCACATTACCATTAGTACCAACAAGGAGAAGAAATTTTCACTTGATATATACCAAATCTCTACCCATAATCCAATGGAGGAGTTACTGAATGAATTCAGAGAGCGCCAGTTGAGCACTACCCTCACCAGTAAAAAAAACTAAGCTTACTGAAGATGCTGAGGAAGAACAGACCAGCATTTGCCATTGGTGAAGAACCACTAGGCATGATCAAAGTCCATGAGATAGAACTATATCTTGTTGTGGAAAGACCTTATCCACCCATGCTCAGGAGACATCCTTATTCATCAAGTCTGGAAACCAGGAAAGAAATTGAAAAATATATCAATGAACTCCTTGAAATGGATTTCATCAGAAAGATTTGATATGATGAAATAGTGGAAATACCCACTCCTGTCCTATTCACCTGGCATGATGGCAAGTCTAGACTGTGTGGAGACTTCAGCGCTCTTAACAACTACACAAAAGCAGACAAGTACCCTATACCTAGGATACCTCATGCCTTGGATAGACTGGAAAAAGCCAAATACATAACCAAAATGGATTGTATGAAAGGTTTCCACCAAAATGGAGTTAAACCAAACTCCATGAAGCTTCTCAGAATAATATGCCATATGGGGATATATGAGTATACCAGGATGCTATTTGCCATCAAAAATTCACCAGCCTACTTCCAAAGGATGATGGAAACAGTATTACAAGAAGAAATATTAGAACGCTGGATGGTGGTATATATTGATGATATCAGTATATACTCAGAGACATGGGAAGACCATATACAATACATAGACAGAGTGCTAAGTAAATTTACACCCATCAATCTGAAAATTTCACTGAGAAAGTGTAATTTTGGCCAACAAGAGCTACTTGCTCTACGACCTAAAGTCTCAGGTCCTAGTCTGGCAATTGACCAGAATAAAGTTGCAGTAGTACTGCAAAATCCAGTACCAAAGATCCTCAAAGAGATGCAATCTTTTCTTGGGTTTGCTAGCTACTATAGAAACCACATCAATAATTTTTCCCACATAACTAGTAGTTTATACAAGTTATGTTCAAAATATGTAGTTTTTGAAATTACCGAGGAAAGGAGGGACGCATATGAGAGGATCAAATATGAACTCACAAATGCACCTGTGCTCATCTTGCCTGACTTTGAACTACCATTCAATTTATACATAGATGCAGCATGTAGTCAAGGCTTAGGAGCAGCCCTTCACCAAAGACAAATTGTAGATTGTTAACCAAGAGAGGGAGTAATATGTTACATCTCTAGGCAACTGAAAGACTCAGAAGCCAGGTATGGGGCCGCCAGACTGAATGTTTATGCTTAGTCTGGACTCTGGAAAAACTCCATTATTATCTGGAGGGTGAAGCCTTTGAAGTCTAAACAGACTGCACAGCGTTGAAGTATTGACTGAACATGAAAACTACAAATAGAAAGATTCTGAGATGGCAAATATCCATCCAGGAGTATGGAGGGAATATTATCATCATATACAAAGAAGGCAAAAGAAATACCAATGAAAATGGCCTTAGCAGATGGCCACTGGATAACGTCGGGAGCAATCCAGTTTATGACCCTGAAGTTGCAGCCAAGATCCCTATCCATTTCATGGAAATAGATAGGAGGAAGAACTTCAGATTTTCCGAAATGGCACCAGAAAGTGGTACCCTTGACAGTGGAAACACTGATTCAGAAGGAACAGAAACTCTCATACTGGGAATAAGTTCCTCAGAACTGCACAATGAATTTTTCAGTGCAGTACTGAAGTCTTATGCCAAACACAAACAGTGTGGCATATTACTACAACTCCTTCAACAAAAATAGAGGAGTCCAGAACTGGAATCTCAGCTGGAAGAACCCTGGTTGAAGGCATATAAAGATAACAAGTTCTCCCTTGGAGATGGCCTGCTTTACCACAGAGAGAAGCACACAAGTGCACTAAAAGTGGTAGAAAGAGACCACATCTCCCTGATCCTTCAGGATTGCCATGACTGCCCCTATATGGGACACATGAGTAAGGACAGGACCAAAGAGAGGGTAGCAAGCACATCTTGGTGGCCCAAGTGGGAACAAGAGTTGAGTGAATACATTAACACTTGTGAAACATGCCAAAAGGCAAATAGGAAACATGGGAATAAGTATGGGTTACTTCAACAGATAGAGGAACCCAAACACCCATGGGAAACCATCAATATGGATTGGGTCACAGGACTTGTCCCAGGAGGCAAAGAAAACTACAATGCCTGCTTAATCATAGTTGATAGGTTCAGCAAGAGTATGAGGTGTCTACCATGCCATAAAGAGGACACAGCCATGGACACTGCTCTGTTTTTCTGGAAAAACATGATATCTACCTGTGGAGTCCCTAAAATCATCATTAGTGATTTGGACCCAAAATGCAAATCTAAATTTTGGACCAACTTGTATGACATGCTTGGCACCAAGCTTGCATTTTCCACAGCTTACCATCCACAAACGGATGGCCTAGCTGAAAGGATGATCCAGACAATGGAGGACATCCTTAGAAGGTTCTGTGCCTATGGCATGCAATACAAGGACCATGAGGTATACACCCATGCCTGGGCTACCCTTCTACCAGATTTACAACTGGCTTATAATACAAGTCAGCACTCTACCACAGGAAAAACACCTGCACTGGTAGAGAAAGGGTGGAATCCCTGTTGCCTGTGGATCACTTGAACGAGAATCCTATGACCATCCACCCTACAGCCAAGGACTTCCATGATATGTGGAAGAGGGCTTGTGACACAGCTTCCAAATGCATAGCTGAGGCAAAAGAATATAATAAGCAGAGGTGGGACAAGACACACATGAAACCTGACTTTAAGGAAGGGGACCAGGTGCTAGTGTCTGTACTAAACTTTAATAATCTTAAAGTACCCAAGAACATGAGAGGCTCCTTTGTAAGGCCTTTCGCTATCATTAAGTTGATAGGAAAGAATGCAGTGGAAGTCAAACTTACAGAGGAATTTTCCAGGAAGCACCCAGTCTTTCCAGTAGGTTTAGTCAAGCCATACTTCCAAACAGAGGAGGACAAATTCCCCTCCAGGAGGAAAAACCCCACACCACCAGAGATAGTGGAAATGGAGGATTCCCCTGGACCTGTGAGTAAAATCATCAGGGCTAGGAAGATAAGACTTAATGGGAAGGATCAAAGACAATACTTAGTCAGATTCAAGAACCAAAGAGCTGATAAGGACAAATGGTTGGCAGAAGATTCCATACCAGATGGGAACCTTCATTTAAGGATATACAGAACCTCTAGGAGGACTGAACAGTCTCATCAATAATGAGCCTTTTTTAGAGGGAGGGTATGTCAGCCTGTAAGGTGTGGATATGAAACTTTGCTTAAAAATCAAGTACTTTTCCTGTCCTCAAAATTTGTAAAAGGTAAAAATCAATTAAAAATAGTATGAAATATTATTTTTAAGAGAAAACATGCCAATTTTATTGTTTATAACCTTAATAGTATAAAACAATAATATTATAAAAATTTATTGTTTTACCAACAATAAAAATTTATCCAAAAAATACTCTAGAAGAGATATTTTAAGGCTACAAAAGAAATTTCTTCAAGAGCAATTTCAATTGGAATTAATTGAGCAAAGAACTGCAAGCAATTAATTAAAGAACAAAGTCTTCAAAAAGAATATTAAAGAGAAAACAGGCCAAAAGGGACCAGAGTGAATTTGGAAACAAAGTGACAAAGTTAACAGTGATGAAAGATGCTTTAATTCACTTTTGGGGTGGTTCAGGGGTAAAAATGATTATAATGATTTTTTCACGTGGTTAAAAGGTTTAAAATGATATAAGAAAGGTGGTTGGAATCTTTTATATATTGGTTTAACAATGTTTAAACTAATTATAAAAGGAAAAGATTCTAACATGAAGAGAAAAGTGGGGCAAAGAAGACATTCTTTTATAGCCATCAATTCTCTTACTGCAAAAGTAGAATTTACTCTTGTCAGTCGTGAAAAACAGTCTGACAACAGAAAAGCCAATTATGGCATCATTGAACACTGGCTTAGACCAAAAAGGGCTGGTTTAAGCCATTTTTAGCCATTTTAGACCCTTAAATCAGCCATTACTATAGCAATACCCGGCCTAGAGCCTTCAAAGCACGTCAGAATTTGTGTCAGAGGCGTAGAAACCAGTTAAAACTGTTTTTACTATGATTGTTTTATCTTAAGGGTAGTTTTACCCTCTTGGCAACAGCTAAAACTACCCCAGTTGGTATCAAAACCTCATCATCAATTGAGTCCACAGACCCTGTAACTCAATTCCAGGCCAAAAGTGATGAACCTTTGCATGAATTTTGACATCCCACGCCTGTCAGCAAGGATTTTGGGGGTCTAGCTCCCCCTTAGAGCTGGAGTTCCTTTTCCCCCCCAATTTATTTTCCTTTAATTCCTCATCAGGTATTATACTTATAATTTAAATATGTAAATCAATTCAATTGTACAGTACAATACAGTAATAATTGACACCTCACATGTAAATCAAAGTTCACTTGTGTAATACATGTGCACATTTCGACATTTCAATTGAACTCAATTCAAAATACTTCAATTCCTCATAACTTCTAAACTAAACACAACACCTCAATTTTAACACAAAATTTGCTGGTTAACACCACATGTGGTGTGAATTAAACTAAGGTTTTGAGGATTTTCAAATTTTGTATTGAAAATACTAAAAACTTAATTTAAGCTTATTTAGAGTTGAGTTACAAGAATTTCACTCAGAGGTGACCCCACCTGATTTTTTATGAGGAATCCAATGGTGAAATAATTTTTATGTGTTTATTTATTGAATAAAAAGTTATAATGATTTTTATTTGACTTTTTTCCAAATTTATTTATTTTTTCACAATTTTGTTAAAATTTCACTTTTACTTAATTTTTTCAAGTATAAAGGTAATTTTATACTTACAAAATTTAATGTATTTTTATTCTTAAATTGAAATTAATTTTTTATTTTTAATATAATTTTATATTTATATTTTGATTTTTATTTTAATAATATAAATAAATTTATTTTATTCATATTAATATGTTATTTTTGTATTTGTGGTCTTTTGGGTATATGAAATTACCTCTAAGGCTCACATTCCCTCCCCCTAAAAAAGAATATTACTTTGTAATATTGGTGTTTCTAGTGTGTCTGAATCTCCTGAGGAGTTTGGTAGCTTCTGGTATATCTTTTTCTTCTAACCATTCATCCTCACAAGTTGGGTCACTGTACCTAACAAGGTATTCCCTTACTTTCTTGGTTCTTAATTTCCTTTCTTTAAGAACTTTTGTAATTTTCTTAGTACCAGATGTCTCAATAGGAGGTATAACTTGGGGAATCTTATTCCTCAAGGGAAATTTCTCAGCATCACTAGACTTATATGGCTTTATCAAGCTTACTGGAAATGTAGGGTGCTTATTGCTAAGTTCTTCAGATAACTCTACTTCAACAGCATTTTCTCCATGGAGGGCCTTAATCACAAAAGGTCCTGCAAAGGAGTCTTTCAACTTTTTACATCCTTTTATGTTATTGAAGTTAGTGGTGGATACAAGAACTAGGTCCCCCATTTTGAAATCTGGAGTTGCATGTGATTTATCCCATTTGTCTTTAGCATATGCAAAAGAGTCCTCCATGCATTTTACTGCATGCTTTCTAGCTTTGTCTAGCATTCCTTTGAAGCTAGCAGCTGTGGGATGTATTTCAACTAAGTCTTTCCTCAAGGAATCTTGGGGTAACTTGGGGTTCCATCCTTTTTCTAGAATAGCAGGAGTCTGATTGGTACTGGCATGGATTGATGTTTTATATGCTAATTCCAGTTCTGGCAACAGAGTACACCAATCATGGGTAAATCCATCACAATCTTTGAATTCAAGACCATTTGCACAAAATCTTCTCACCATGTCCTCTAAGGTTTGGATCATTCTTTCAGCCAGGCCATCAGTTTGTGGGTGGTAGGCTGTAGAGAAAGACAGTTTAGTGCCAAATAATTGGTGAAGATTTGTCCATAGTGCGGAAGTGAATTTGGGATCTCTATCACTGATGATATTTGGAAATATCCCAGTCCATGACACTACTCTATTCCATATCAGAAGAGCTGTATCCATGGCTGTATCATCTTTGTGACATGGTAAAAAGATTGGAGTTTTACTGAATCTGACCACAATTACTAGACAGGCATTATAGCTCCTGTCACCTCCTGGTAGTAGGCCAGTTACCCAATCCATATGGACAATTTCCCAAGGTCTGTTTGGTTCTTGGATTTTTATCATATTTCCAACTCTTTTGCCAGTGGATTTATTTGCCTTTTGGCATCTGTCACAGGTTTTGCAATACTCTGCAACATCTTTCTGCCACATTGGCCACCATATGCAGGTCTTTACCTTCTCTCTTGTTCTGCCTTCAGACAGATGTCCTGAAAAGGGACTATCATGGCATTCTTTCAGTACAAGATTGATTAATGACCTGTCTACAACTGTCATGACACATGTGTGCTTGGTTCTGTGGTAAATTATACCATCCAGTAGGTGAACTCTTCCTTCATCATAAGATTTTCTCCATACTTCATCCAAGGCATGTATTAGAGAGTTGTCCTTACAGTCTTTGTTAAGTAATTGGCATAAGATGCTACAATTCTTATCTTGAGTGTAACTACTTCTGACTTCTTCAAAGAAGGTGGTGTTCAAGTCTGTAACACTTATTCCTTCTATTGCAACTTGTGGTGAAGCTTCTTCTGGCACATAAGCAGGATTATCAATATTATTTGGTAATGGCCATCTACTTAGTCCATCTGCATTCTTATGAATATTCACATCCTTATGAACAATAGTCGTATTGCCTCTGTATTCTTGTATGGCTATTTGCCATCTGAGCATGTGTCTGTTGGGTGTTTTCATGTTCAAAAGTGATTTGACAGCTGTACAATCTGTTATCACTTCAAAAACACATCCCTCTAAGAAGTAGTTCAATTTCTCCAAGGCCAAGACAAGGCATAGACATTCCATCTGACTTGCTCCATATCTGGCTTCAGTTGGTTTGATTTGCCTGGATATGAAACATATGGGTCCTTCTACAGGTTTATCATTTATGTTCTGAACTTGGTGAAGTGCAGCACCCAGTCCATCCCCTGATGCATCAATATACAGCTTGAAAGGCAATTTAAGGTCTGGCCTCAGTAAGAGTGGAGCAGTGGTCAATGCTTCTTTTAGAGACTGAAAAGCTTTGACTCTGTCAACAGTCATTTCAAATACTGTGTCTTTGTCACACAGCTTATAAAGTGGTCTTGCTATGGATGCAAAATCTTTAATATGTTTCCTGTAATACACTGCAAAACCTAAGAATGACTGAAGTTCCTTCTTATTCTGGGGCATGGGTTTTAACAATACTGCTGCAACTTTGTTTTTGTCAATCCCAAGGGACAAACCAGATACAACATGTCCTAGTGCTTTAAGTTCTTTAAATCCAAAATGACATTTCTTCAAGGAGATTTTCATGTTTACTGATTGAATTTTTGTCAAAACTCTTGATAATCTGTACATGTGCTCCTCCCAAGTCTTGGAACAGATAATAATGTCATCAATGTAAATGATTAACCATCCCTCTGAGAGTTCTTCAGGGAAGATTTCATTCATCATTCTTTGAAAGTGTGAAGGTGCATTTTTGATACCAAAGGGCATCCTTAAGTATTCATACACTCCACAATGAGCAATAATTCTCAAGTATTTTCTTGCTCTTGGTGTTACCACATTTTGATGGAATCCTTTAAGGGCATTCATAGTGGTTATATACACTGTTTGAGATATTTGAGTAAGGGCAATTTGTATTTTTGGTATTGGGTATCTGTCTGGAACAGTGTAAGTGTTCAGAGCTCTAAAGTCCCCAACCATTCTGGATTTTCCATTATGCCACGCCACTATGACTGGTGTAGTTATTTCTACTTCTTCATTGTGGTTTACTTTTCTTATTACACCAAGGTCCAGAAGTTCTTTGATATGAATTTCTAGAGCTTCTCTTGATTTTGGACTTGCTGGATAAGCAGGCCTTCTTAAGAGTGGTGGATAAGGTCTCTCAATGTTAAGAATGATATCAACTTCATGACCACTAATGGCTCCTAGAGGTTCTTTGTCTGTAGCAAATGCTCCTCTGTGGTCATACAAAAGGGAAGAAAGTTCATTTTCTTGTTTATCAGTCAGATGAAGGCTTATTTCAGCCTCATTTAACTGTTCAGACTTAAATTTTTCTAACTCTAAGTTGACTTGTGATACTTTGTTTACTGTAATTTGTCTTTTAAATGGTAAAAAGGAAAATTTTTGGTGCTTATTGTCTTCAATAGTAAAGTATCTGTCCTTGTTATTATGTAAATCTATCCCATACATGATTAAATAGTCATTTCCCAATATAAAATGGGTACTAGAGCAATTTTTCATAACAACAAATTCAACTGTGATCCTTAAGCTCCCATTTATGTGTGGGAATATGACATTGGTCTCAAAGATTCCTACTGCTTTCATTGGGTTACTTGCACTGATGAATTTTATACCATCAATTGGTAACAATTGGTCTTCAAAATTTGGTACACAAGTCTTAATAAAAGATTTTCCAACACAAGAGCAGAAGGCTCCTGGGTCAAGAAAACATTTGGTGGGCTTGTTGTCAATCACCACTTCTGTTATACAGGAGTTACCAGCTGTATAACCTTTCCCTCTATTTGGTTTTGTCTTCATAAGTTGTGCATCTTGAACTTTTGATAAATCAACTTGACCATTGCTCAATTGTGGCAAGTGGGAATATGATTCCATGATGTCAAAAGTGGCATTGATATTTTCTATATCTTTTGAAGATTTAGAAAATATGGATGACTTATCATCTGAATTGTCTTCAGTTATCTCTTCTTTTTCAACATCTGGTTCTTTTTCAATGTCAATTTCATTGATTTCCCCCTTTTTGGACATGTATTGGCTAAATGGGTGGTGCTTTGGCAAATATGGCACTTTCTGACTGTATCTGCAGATTTATATTTAATATTACTAGAATTTTTTTGGGGGTTTCTGTCCACAGAATCTTTCCAAGGTGTATTAAACCTTGTTTTGAGATTCACCCTACTAGAACCAATTTTGGTTCTGGTGGTTACTTCTTCTAGTATATTGATAATATCCTCTGCTGAAGATTGTTCAGTAGTCCTGCTTTTGACAGCATGCTCTAAGTCACCTCCACATTGTCTCAGAATTTGCCTATGTATCATAAATTTTGACATGTCGGGATATAATGCTGTTAATCTGTCCTTTTGTTGGCAAAACCATGGTAAAGCTTTGTCTTTATCAGCATTAAATTTGGCAGATTCAAAGGCTGTTTCAACTTTAAACCTCCAATCATCATTTGCCCATTTGTTGATGATTTGGGTTTTCCACCAAGTCCAACTCTGATGTCCATGTGCTTGTCTTATTTTGATGTACCATCTGTGAGCTGATCTGGTAAACAAGGGGTTAAACCTGGCTGTTACCAATCTGTCTGGTAATTCAAAATCCTCTTTGATCATGTCAATACCTCTAATGAATTCCATATGGTCATACTCTCCTTCACCACTGAAGTGAGGCCATTCTTTAAGTCTTGGAACTTCTTTCAAGAGTGCTTGGCCCATTGATGGGTCCAAGTTATGAAAAGAAGTGGATAATTCATTTTTTAATTGTGGATTATCAGGATCCAATACTTGTGGATATGGAATTCTTGTGCCCTCATTTTGATTTAGAGGTGTAGACATTCTTGGTAAGGTGTTCAGTATTTGTTCAATGTCATTCATTTTACTGTTGCTACACCTTTGGGAATTTCTGTATTCATGTTGGAAGCTTTGTATTAAATTTATTACTTCAATTTTATACATGTCTTCCTTATGTGTCATCTCTTGCCATAACTCTGTCTGTCTTGTATTATCAGCAGTGACTTGATTCAATTTCATTGATAATTTTGATACTTCTTCTTGTGAAGCATCAAAACACTTTTTCAAGGCAATGGTATATGTCTTTACTTCAGTAAATGAATTTGAAATGTCATCAAGGACTTTTTTGTTATCTGTCCTTGATAATATTTATGGCTTGTTTAATTCTTGTTTCAATTATGTCATCAATATTGAATTTAGAATATTTATCTGTTAATTCTTTAATAATGGCAGATTGTTCATTTATTTTATTGTTAGAAGAATTATCATTATTGGAATTTTTAATTGTTCTTAAAACTCTTTCAAAACACATAAGTGTTTCATTAATTTGGCACAGACTCAGGTTGTTTGTTTTAATGTTGTTACAAATGGTTTCATTTTTATCAGAAAGATGTTTTTTCACGTCATTTATAGCATCATACAACTCTGGGATGGAATCAAATATCTCAGAAATCATTTCTGGAATCTTAATCTGGCTTCCTCCTTCTTCTATAATTCCATCATGGTTCTGGCCATCTGAAATACATTTTCCATGGCATCCAGCTGAATCTTTGGAATCCTGTAGCCTTGGCTGTAAGGTTTTGGGGCTGGTGCCTTCGCTTTGCCCTTGTTTGGAGCTTGTGGCTGCTTTTTCACGTTGGAATTGCTGCTGCTGGCCACTGGGGCTGTTTTTGGCACTGGTTTGGGTGGTGGAGGGTTGTTTTTCCTCCATTCTAGTGTCAACAGAATCATTTTTTTCTTCTCCATCAATGGATGCCATCCATTGAGCAATTTGCAAGTGTTGGGATGGCCAAGGAATTTTCTTACTGTCAGGTAAGAATTCATGCAATTCTTCTACAGGTCTGCAAGGATTTGGTACTCCTTGAATTGAAGTGCATTTTTGTATGCACTGTGGCTGGCTTTGTATATGTCCATTGAGGCTTGTTGTGGCGGTTTCAGCTCTTTTTGAAGGTAAAATTGTATTATCAGCTTTAGAATGACCCAATTTAGTTGTTTGGAAGTCATCAACTGACCCTTTTCCTTCTGTACCTGATTGTCCTCTGCCATAATCACGTCTATTACCTTTTTGGGAGCTGCTTGAGGGGATTTAGCTGGCTCCTGACCTGGTTGAAGGCATAATTATGGTTTAAAAAGGCTTAAAATAGTATTTTTACGTCAAAAAACTTACTATTGGCCAAATTCTTAGCTTTCTGAAGAGTATTACTTATGTCCAAGTTAATCAATTCAGAAGATATTGGTTCAGGTTGATTATTTTGAGTCACAATAACAGTACTATTATGGTCTGAGTTAATAGTGCTTGCAGGAACAATGCTGGTGACTGTTGAGGCTGTTTCACTCTTTTCTTGTCTTACCACGTTGTGAGACACTAGAATTAATGAAAAAGCCAATTAATTGAGTAAAAAAAAGGTTATTTCAAAAAAGAAATAAAAGTATAAGCCTCAGTTATAATATGAAAAAAAATTATTTTTTATGGATTTTTTGAATTATAAGTATTTTTTATATGTTTTTAAAGTTTTCAATATAAGAAAAAAGATTTAAAAAGGGTAAAAAAATATGTCACAGGTAAAATATCATGGCTGGGCCCCCAAATGTAAGGTGTGGATATGAAACTTTGATTAAAAATCAAGTACTTTTCATGTCCTTAAAATTTGTAAAAGGTAATAATCAATTATAAATAGTATGAAATATTATTCTTAAGAGAAAACACACCAATTTTATTGTTGATAACTTTATTAGTATAAAAAAATAATATTATAAAATTTCATTGTTTTACCAACAATATAAATTTATCCAAAAAATACTCTACAAGAGATATTTTAAGGCTACAAAAGAAATTTCTTCAAGAGCAATTTCAATTGGAATTAATTGAGCAAAGAACTGCAAGCAATTAATTAAAGAACAAAGTCTTCAAAAAGAATATTAAAGAGAAAACAGGCCCAAAAGGGACCAGAGTGAATTTGGAAACAAAGTGACAAAGTTAACAGTGATGAAAGATGCTTTAATTCACTTTTGGGGTGGTTCAGGGGTAAAAATGATTATAATGATTTTTTCAAGTGGTTAAAAGGTTTAAACTGATATAAGAAAGGTGGTTGGAATCTTTTATTTATTGGTTTAACAATGTTTAAACTAATTATAAAAGGAAAAGATTCTAACATGAAGAGAAAAGTGGGGCAAAGAAGACATTCTTTTATAGCCATCAATTCTCTTACTGCAAAAGTAGAATTTACTCTTGTCAGTCGTGAAAAACAGTCTGACAACAGAAAAGCCAATTATGGCATCATTGAACCCTGGCTTAGACCAAAAAGGGCTGGTTTAAGCCATTTTTAGCCATTTTTAGCCATTTTAGACCCTTAAATCAGCCATTACTATAGCAATACCAGGCCTAGAGCCTTCAAAGCACGTCAGAATGTGTGTCAGAGGCGTAGAAACCAGTTAAAACTGTTTTTACTATGATTGTTTTATCTTAAGGGTAGTTTTACCCTCTTGGCAACAGCTAAAACTACCCCAGTTGGTATCAAAACCTCATCATCAATTGAGTCCACAGACCCTATAACTCAATTCCAGGCCAAAAGTGATGAACTTTTGCGTGAATTTTGACATACCACGCCTGTCAGCAAGGATTTTGGGGGTCTAGCTCCCCCTTAGAGCTGGAGTTCCTTTTCCCCCCCAATTTATTTTCCTTTAATTCCTCATCAGGTATTATACTTATACTTTAAATATGTAATTCAATTCAATTGTACAGTACAATACAGTAATAATTGACACCTCACATGTAAATCAAAGTTCACTTATGTAATACACGCGCACATTTTGACATTTCAATTGAATTCAATTGAAAATACTTCAATTCCTCATAACTTCCAAACTAAACACAACACCTCAATTTTAACACAAAATTTGATGGTTAACACCACATGTGGTGTGAATTCAACCAAGATTTTGAGGATTTTCAACTTTTGTATTGAAAATACTAAAAACTTAATTTAAGCTTATTTAGAGTTGAGTTACAAGAATTTCACTCAGAGGTGACCCCACCTGATTTTTTATGAGGAATCCAATGGTGAAATAATTTTTATGTGTTTATTTATTGAATAAGAAGTTATAAGAATTTTTATTTAACTTTTTTCCAAATTTATTTATTTTTTCACAATTTTGTTAAAATTTCATTTTTACTTAATTTTTTCAAGTATAAATGTAATTTTATACTTACAAAATTTAATGTGTTTTTATTCTTAAATTGTAATTAATTTTTTATTTTTAATATAATTTTATATTTATATTTTGATTTTTATTTTAATAATATAAATAAATTTATTTTATTTATATTAATATGTTATTTTTGTATTTGTGGTCTTTTGGGTATATGAAATTACCTCTAAGGCTCACACAGCCTGTGACTCAAAACCAGAGCACAAGCATGACAGCCAAAATACCATAAACCAATGGTATAGCCAAGATACCACCAAAACACGGAGCTGATCCAAATTGGCTTAAGAGGTATCAAAAGAAAGGGGAAACTCACCCCTTTCCGAATATACAAGTCTCATCATCATAGGAAAAACAATAACAAAGTTATTCCTGCTCAAAGTTGTTGCTGAGCATAAACCTTAATTTTCACCTCTCATCTGAAATAAAGAGTAAGATGCTTAACCCCATCAAATGGGTATTCAAAACACGCTCTAAGTAAGTGCTATCCAATGGTACCAGCCAAACTGAGCTAGCACCAGTATTACTGAAGGTATGACCAAATTCACACCAAATAAGGGTGAGCAAAACATTCACCTCTCATCTAGCTTCTAAAGTTTTAGTGTGAGATACCTAAAGTGGGGTCTTTTTGGAAAGAGCACAATCAGGGCTATCTGATGGTGTCATACATTTCCTCATATCTCAACTAGAACAAACATTATGGGGCAAACAAGTGCAACACAGTTTTTGCCTAAAACATGCATATGTACAAAATATCTTGTACATGGGATAACTTTGCCATATTTAATGATATCCATATCAAATAAGGTACCATTGTGTATAAAACATACAGGGCTACACACTGAACCAATTTAGAGATTGACATCTCAAGAACTGACAAAGGTATGGCTGTTTTAAGGTCAAAATCCCACATTTTGGCCAATACAGCCTTCCCATGGGATAATATCCATAACTGTGATTATGAGGTGTCAAACAGACAAAGAATCATGCTTATACTTCAATACCACATAAGTCAGTCAATACTGGGGTCCCATACAGTTTCTGTAAAGCATTCTATGCGTCATACACGTCAGAAAAACGCTCTGTGGTCCCCAGATGAAAATTTTCACCCTGTATTGGTAAAAACTGCCCAGATGTGGTTTCAAAACCACATCTGAGCCCAATACAGGCTATACAGGCCTTTTGCAAACCACAAGCCTGTCTGAGAGGGTGAAAAATCTTCACTTCCTCTACATGGAAAGTTCTAGTAGCCTTTCCACCCCATTTCAGGATATAAGGAGCGCTTTTCACAGCCAGAAAAGCTTTCCACACCCTGCTCTTAAATTCCTACGTAGTAAAACTGTCAAAAAAAGTTATACTCTTGGAAAATAACCAGGTATAATTATAATCTTAATCATTTTAGTCCTTATTATTGTCATCCAACAGGTAAAGCTGCACCCAGGGCTTTCAACAGCGCTTACCACCACTATTTTACAATAGTAAGGCCCTTTAAATTTTATTATAAAATCCTTATTCTCTATCAATACCTTTATTTTAAGTCTTTTATCATGTGTCACAGTCACAGTTAAAGCTGTAAATAGCCTAATTACTACTTCTACATAGACTCAACCTGACATGTTGTGATGGGAGTAAAGCTAGGTTTACTCTGGACTTAGGAAATTCTGGAGCTGAAAACATTGCAATTCATCCAAGGACTTTCCTAAGAAATGAAAGCCATTCCTTGTTAGATACCCCCTAAACATGAAAAAATATCCTCTTAATGACATTATTAATCAATATTCTTTATTTTGTGGCAATTTAAGTAGATAAATTCACTGAGAATTTTCTATTAGTCCTTCAAAAAAAGATCACTAAGATATTGGTGGAAGTTTTCAATACCTCAATGTTCAAAATATGAGGTTTACCTTTAATTGATTATTAGTTTTTTGGGGTTTATTACGTGGAGATATTTCCCCTTGATAATTGGTTGCTATAATAAGCATTTCTTGAGACAGCTATTAATAAAGATAATATGCCAAATAATAGTTTGTTGATGATATTTATATTTTTCATTAATATAGGAATGTTTGTATTCTAATATCAAGGTAAGATAAGTGAATGAGGGTGTTTATGTAAAACATAAGAAGGATATGTAAATTTGATATAAGGGTAGAATATTTTATCTGAGGATATGAGGATAATAATGGTATAGAGCTATATAAACTGAGATATGAAGTCAAAAGTCTTACTTATTCATATTTAATGGCTAGCAAAAAACTTTCAATAAGATCATTAATGATAATATCTCCAAAAAATAGTTTAACACTAATACTATTTTCATGGGAGGACTATGAAATAACATGAAGGTATTTCAACAATACTATGAATAAAAGGGGGTTTCTGTATAACATGTACTCAATAGCTTCTAATAATGAAAGCAATAATACAACCAGGGTCAACTTCATCAACAAGCAATATCGTACCATTGGCATTCAGTGTCAAACAAACAATTAAATTAATAAATGTACTAGAAACATCATTTTGATTTTAATTTATGAAACTTTGGATTACAGGCGATTTGGCTCATGAAGATGGGTTGCAACTAGATTTTTATGTTTCCTTCCTACTAGATACAGATGATGGTATTGAAGATAAAATAACACCAATTCCAAGGAAAAATAAATTTTTGAGTTGCAATCATGTCATATTTACAGTAGAACCTGCTTTAACCAATACCTTTTGGTGGACACATTTTCCATTTGTTTTGACAGGTTATGATAGTTGGGAAGTCCTTCCAAAACTCATAAATGACAAGTCACAATGTTTTTGGTCGATTTTATGTCATTAACCTGTCAAAATCCATAAAGCAAACACATACCCTTTACCAAACCTTCCAAAAGCCATATGTTAAACCCATAATTATGAATTCTCAAAATCCGATATCAAAGCCCATTTAAAGTTCAATAAAAAAAATATGGGTCTTGGGAGGTTTTCTTTTTTTTGTCGACAAAAGGTGCATGTGTTATTGCATTTAACAGGTTATGGGCTTTGAAGCAATTTTAAGCACGCACCAGCTTGGTTTTAGGCAGGTTATGGCTTGAGAGAGGTATGGATTAGGACAGGTTTTACTGTATTTTGATTGATATTTTGTTTCTTTTATGACATATATTCTGGGTGCATGACCACCCTCGCCAAGGTGACACTGTTAGAAAATTGATTATAACAAGCACAAATGTCAATATGAGTACCCAAGAGTGCGTCATACTGGCACTAAGTTGAGGCCAAGTCAACTGTAATTGGTTGAATTACCAACTGCATATTCAAATGTGAGTTTTGGTTCTCCCTACCTTGTGATTGTTTTAGTCCAACTTCATACTCACTTGGGACTGCCTTACCAGCCTTGATTTACACAGACTTCAACTGTTGACTAATGCTCAATGCACATCGGTTGCTATGACTTTTCAGAAAAATGAAATTTAAGTAATATTCCGATAGCACCTAAAGCCAGTATTGTCAGTTGTAAAGCCAGTCTTGTCATCTGTGAAAAAAGTTATGAGTAGGACAGCCAGTCTTTTACAATGCAGCCATACGAAGTTAACAAAAGCAGCCTTTGGTGGCTTGTTGGCTCTGCTTATTTTGTCACAGGCAAATTCAAATAAAAAATACGTATTGGATATTTACCCCAGTTTCTTTTGCCCCTGCCGGATTGGACAAATTGTCTATCCAAGTGCCTTCTAAAGGATATCGCGAGAAGTTGTATGGTGCATCACGCCATTAAGCTGAAGCAAACTCATGATATCCTAAAAAAAGCGGCAGAAAATTGAAGTTGGCGAAAACATTTTTACAGTTCACTCTGATGGTGGAGTCTTTACTGCTCAGGAACCCACTCCACAAGTTACTCACGTCAGAGAATGCTCTGTGAGAAATAGGGACAGGACAGCTGAGCTGAGAGTGCACGAGCCTTCGCATCTCACCAAATCTCAACATTACCAAACGAACCGTCAGACGACAAGGAGAGGCAAGATTTTTCACTTTGACCAATTGAGTTTACACGCCAGCTAAATTCGTGGTATTCTACCTTGAGTTTGAGCCTCTCCGACGCACCGCTGGTGATGTTTTTGCTTATCATTCATATCCTGATGTGTTCGGTTATTCAATCAACGGAGACGGTTGCGACCTCACTAATAGAGCCTTCAACTGAATACGGATTTTCTCTGTGTCTCTCAAAGGTCTCAAAGAAAAGGAGACTAGTAAACCTTAGTGAGCTGAGCATTTCGCGCTGAGGGGAACCCAGCCATCGTCGGAAAGTCCTCCTCTCAAGTAGTGGCGTGGGGGAAATTGGACCAAGACATCAAGCACAAAGACAGGGGGTGCAAAATAGTCCTGAAAGAATAATTAATTGCGCACTACTTGCGGAAGAGCATACAGGCTCTTCTTTCGTCCTAGCTCAGCTTAGAAAAAAGTCCTGTGCTCGGTGTTTTCTGAGCTTCCATGAGGTTGGCCTGAAAAGAAATAAAAGGCCTGCAGTTAGGAATGCGATGGTCACTTGAATATTGCAAACAAGCCTTGAAATCCACAATATATCTTCTCCTCCTCGTGGCTCCACATTGCTGACATTTCGTTCATTGAGCCTCGCATCAGCAACTTGAAGCATGTCTAGGCCACCACCAGATCCCTCAAAACAATACTTTCTTTATGCTCCTTCACTTGTCGCCGAGATCGTTTTTTGCGTGACTTTTTTTCTTTCTGTTGGTCTGCACACCTTCCAGCTCATAAAATATCGGTCTTGGTACTTTTTACCGTTTGTTATCGGTGGCTATTGTGAGTACTCTTCCCCTTAGCTCAACAAATGCCTTGAGAAGAGTGAATACTTCAATTTGACCAAGTCTTCCCTAATGTCTCAGTTGAAGCATTTGGCTACATAGCTAAAGCCATCTTGGCCTCAGAAACGCCCTACTACTGGGAATTTATCCCTGAACTCATACAAGCACTACTTACTCTACTAGCGCCTACTCTGTTCGCAGCCTCAATTTATATGCTTCTCACACGCATAATACGCCTCAGCGGAGGACAACACTCGTTTTTCATTCCAGCTACCTTGATCACAAAGTGTTTTGTAAGCGGAGACGTGCTCTCGTTTCTTTTTCAGGCTATAGGTAAAAACCACCGCTGTTCTTATTTTTACTGGCTGAGTTTAAGGAACTAAGTACTCTCTGATAATAGGTGGCGCCAAGCTCGTAGGCAGTAAATCGAAAGCCGCCACGGACTTGGGTCGAATGCTCATTCTCATTGGCCTATTTATTCAGCTAGCTTTCTTCGGGTTTTTCATTTTGGCCTCATTAGCGTTTCACCTGAAAATGCAAACAAATCCGAAACCAGCCAAAGAATCTCTACAGAAGGGTTGCAAAAATTATTTTTTTGTTTTGTATAGCACAAGTGTTCTCATTCTCATCCGTTCAATCTTTCGTACGCTTGAATACATTCTGGGAAATAAGGGCCCTTTACAAAAAAAAGAGGTTTATGGTCTAGTTTTCGACGCACCGGCGATGTTAGTTTGCATGCTTATCTACAACGCCTTCCACCCGGCAAGAGTGCTCGTTTCGGAAACCAAGTATGATGAAGAGCCTATGGAATACAAGCCGAAAGAAAAGGTTCCTGATTTCGAATGCTAGAGTTTTTTGATTTTAGTTTCTCTATGTGTACATTAGCGCTTTTGTGGCGCACATATTTTTAGAGGAACTTTTCATAGGTTTTGATAATCAAAGAGTGTACTAATATCATGCATTATATCACATCGTATCACGAAGGAAACAACTATCAGTTGAATCAATAGGGTGGTTCAGAGCCCCAAATCCGCGAGCCAACTTTTAAGTCATTATCAGCCAAAAGATCCACGTCAAAGCGTCTTCAGCTGGCTTACACCCTTGCTCACGGGTCAAGAAATTTCCATAATTTTAAAGTAAAACAACGATAAAACTATTTCTCAGAGTGCAAAGACCCACCGCTAAGACCATCCTCAGATGAAAAAAATCTGAATTTATCACTCTAGGAATAAAATTCACTTCACACTGTTGAAAAACAAAAGCCATAAAGAGCTAAGGTTAGTTCCATCCTAGCCCAAAAACACCTAAAACTAATTGCACAACAATGAAAAACTACGATGAGTACAGTACATTAGTAGGGTACAGAGGGCCAACTCATGAACCAAATTTTACATGAGCACAAGCAGGAATATACTTGTCAAAGACCTTGTATGAGTTGGCTCATGAGGTGGTTTGTGGCTCGTAAAAATTGTTATTAGGGGAGTTCAAGGCCAGGTTTCATGAGCCAGATTTTACAGCAACGCAAGCAGATTTTAACGTCCAAGCGCCCACCACATGAGCTTGCTCATTGGTTGGCTCATGCGAGTTAAATTTAAGAAAATTGTAACAAATTTTATCTTAAAATTAGTGTATGCATCTATGCACGAGCCCATGCGCTATGTACCCATGGGACCGACCAAGGGTGCCCGGTCCCCCCTATGGACCCGATATGTCAAGCCTGAGCGCGGGCTGATTCTTTTCTCACAAAATTGCACCCTCCTCAATCTTGTACCTAAGCCCTGCCACACAAAACGACAAACCCCAACTAATCACCATATATCTTCAAAATGCCAAAAATCTCTACCCAAAAGCAAGCAATTAAGGACCTCCGCCTTTTGTGCCTAATCACACGCATTGAAGAGAATGGAATCAACATTGCTGAGAAAACGTATGGGCAGGATAAGCGAGACTTGGAAGAATTTTTGCAAGCACACAATTCATCCCAGTTATATAGCTTGGCACTGCATCTCACTATGCATAGCCAATACTTGTCAAGACCTTCAAAAATAGTTGCAAACCACACTTTCAATATTGATGGATTGTTCCAATTGCGAGATGATGACTTCAAGCAAGCTATGAGAACGTGCAAGGATGGTTTCATTTACATCTACCATAAAATCAAGGATCATTCATCCTTTCAAAATCACAGCACCTGCAAGCAATTACCCATTGCTCATCAGTTGGCCCTTACACTGGAGCGATTGGGCTGAAATGGGAATGCTGGATCTGTGGGGAAATTTGCGCAAAATCTCAATGTTGGTCGTGGTACGGTTGTTTTGATCACTAGGCGAGTAATACAAGCTATCAATAGCTACGAATCAGAATACATCAAATGGCCCAATTCTCGCAGGTGTTGTGAGATATCTCAAGTAATGCGGCAAGAGGGATTTGAAGGCTGCGTGGGCTTCATCGATGGCACTACATTCCCATTATGCCAAAAACCAGCATGGCAGGGTGAAGTATATTTTGATCGGAAAAAGGTTTATTCAATCAATGCTCAAGTCCTTTGCGATTGTGATAAAAGGATTATAGCCATAATGGCAGGTTGGCCAGGTTCATGCGCAGATTCAATGGTGTATAAGAACTCACATAAGTTCTTTGACATAGGTATGATTTTTCTCTTTTAATTATGAATTGGATATATGAATTCTGCTCATGACATTTCTTTGTTTAACCAGGTCAGTATCTGTTGGCCGATTCAGCGTACCCATTGAATGAGCACCTCATCCCAGCATATCGTGCACCAGCTGCAATTGCGCCCATCAATGCCGAATTCAACTACTGTTTGGCAAAGTCCCATGTGCGCAATGAGCACACGATCGGAATTTTGAAGGGCCATTGGGCGTCTTTAAGAGAGATGCAACTGAATTTGAACGGACGTGAAGACATCCAGCCTTACATGGAATGGATCAAGTCATGTTGCATCCTACACAACATGCTCTCCCAAATTGAAGACTCATGGTTGGAGTTAGATAATGAAATACATCAGGAAATGCAACGAAGACATCCCACTGATGCACCAGCAGCCAACGCAATTGACCTTCAAAGACGGGTGAAGGAAAGATGTGTAGAACATAATTACGCGTTTGGGTTACTTCCAATAAGGTGACTCAGTTTTATGCATTTCTTTGCATCTAATGTATGATTGCTAATGTTTAATCTTTTAATCTAATATAGAAATAATAGGCAATGAAGCCTTTGCCTGTGTTTTGTGTAAGCATCCGAGTGAGGAAAAATTGACATGTTATATTTTGCAAAATGTAATGTGGACCAGTAAGAGGTGGGGGTTTTATTTTAAACATGAAAGATTGTCATGTACTGAAGATCTTTTACAAGGGGCATGGTAACTATATGTATCATCTCTTTGCTTCAACAGTAAATAGTCTTCGCGACATCGTATTTGGTCTTCATACACTTGCTATACTATTTGTTATTCGACGCATTCTTCAAATACCCTCAAATATCTTTCGTTCAATTGCTATACTATTGCTATACTATCCCTTTACTATCGCTTTTTGGATGCATTCTACAAATACCTTTCATACAATTGCAATACTATTTGTTCTTCCACGCATACTTCAACTACCCTCGAAATAACAAATCATGGAAATCCTATCAACTAAGTTGAACATGGATCCATATCGTCTACCATCGGCTGAATCACTTATGCTTGAACCCGATGGGAATGTTCTGCTTGAATTTGTGCGAGTAATAAGGGATGCTGGTGAAGTACGTCAAATTAATGATCTCTCAAACACTGAAGTTGACATTTTTTCAGGAGGCTTTCGGTTTGCGACACACAGTGCGCAATGATTGTAGAGCAATAAAAGCGTGGTATCCATTTGCTATCAACTACATACACCAATTGCTTGAATATATAAATGCAATACTCAGATTTTTATCGGCCACTGACGCAGTAATAACCTTCATAGAAACTATTTATGATGAGCTCCGAGGCGCATACACGAATCTCTGCCCTCAACTGGAACTTTTGATTTGTGAAGAGAAACAAGGAAGATCCTGTCTGGCTCTTGATTGAGCAGATTTCTCTGAGGGCACCAGTGCTTTGCTATGGTCGTATTTCCGACGCCACTAGATGTTTGGAATTGTAAGATACGATCTCTGATGGGGTCAGCGGGGTGCTATGGTCGTATTTGCAATGGCACTCCCTCTTTGCTCTTGTAGGATTCGATATGTTAAAGCGTTTACAAAAATTATTGAAACATATATAGCGTTTGGCGGCTTTGTGTTTTATTTCCTTGTAAATGAGAAAAAGATCCAGGTTTCATTCGGATGAAGGAATTAGCCTGACCGGCCCATTCCGAAATAAAATTGACACACACCAATTGCGAGGAATTCACAGTCTTAAGGTTAGTTTTGGTGTCTCACCCTTAACTTATAAGCACCTAGGCCTAAGGGAATCAACCCATCATGGTTGGTGGATGGACCCGTCCTTATGGCTGGTAGGGGTATTTGTCCTTACCACACAGCAAAGTAAGCCGGAAAAAATTTCACATGAGAGAGTTCCTTCTAATCAACGCTGGCTAAATTGGCAATTTGCCTTTGAGATAAACAAGGTGATTGCAGCCTTTGCTACATTGGCTTTTGGTATCTCGCGACATTGATCAACGCAGCAGTCCCTCCTGTTGGATATTTAATCTTGTAGCCACCTTTGATAGATACCAAAAGCAAAAGGTTGGGTTGGCAACATTTTTGCATTATATATTCGTGAAACAATATCTTTTTGTAACATTATCAAAGACGGCCTAATTGTGAATAATTTCAAAAGAACCACAAAGACAAACTTTCTTGAAGTTCAGATTGTGAAAATTGATTACCCGATTTAATTCAAACTTGAAATTACATGATTTTATTTTCAATTTAACCATAAAACGCTTGACCAAGTAGTCTACTTATTTTTGACAATGAGGATTTGGGTAAATGCTTAATAAAAAAACATTATCAATGAAAATCTTTTACTGAACAATAATTTGAACAAATACTGTTTTATGAAGAAGAAATACTCCCTCTTTCATAATATATTTCCTTGGCCAAAATTAGATGGAAAGTGGAAAGATTGTATAACAATCCAGCTCTATTAATCTGAGAGTAACAAGAATAATATCACCTAGATCAGCTGATTGAAGCTTCAATTTTTAGCTTTCTAATAGATTAATAGGTTATACTTTAAAGCCAAATGGGAATATCTTAAGGATAGATTCAAAACCGTTCATTATTAAAAAATACAAGAATTTATAAAGTTATCATACTAATTTTAGGATATTATGAGATTTCTGTTTCAGTTGGTAGGCGCTTCATGAGATTTCTGTAAATTATGAGCACAGAAAAGATTATATATCCTCACTAAATTATTAAAACAGATACTATTGAGGAGCTCAAATATTTACAAGAGTATAGCTTCTGAATAAGCAAAAAAAAATGATGGAGAAAATTAAAATAAATGAATAATAAATACCTATCATTATTTATATTTTCTCCCTTATGATCTCAACAATAGACTGAAATATTTAGTTGCGAAGAATTTACTTGATATCTATTTTTTACAATATATGTAGACTTCTTACACCTTAAATCCTTGAATTTATGTAATTTAAAGACTAAAATACCTATTTAATTAAAATTCAATAAATTTATATATCTTATCAGAGTTCATTTTTAGTAGTATAGCAATCTGAGACAACCGCCACTTCAAGTGTCAAAAATAATCTTCACATTTTTTTCAATTTCATCTTGAGACATTCCATCCTTGCGCATTTGAGTGATTGCAGCCAAACGCTCAGCACGCAATGCTGCCCCAATCTCATGATTTATTCGTTGCTGACTCTGTTGCAATTCAAAGTTGATTTTCAGCCGACTTTGTTCTAATTCCTTATTTTTCAAATCAAATTCGAGTTGTGTGCGCACACTCGAAGCGTCCAATTCCTTCGCTAATCTTATACCTGAATCTTCCATTTGTCTATTGTTCTGTTTAGCCACCGCCTTTTTGAGATCTAACTCCTCCTGTTGAAATTGCAATTGTGCCCGATGCAATTCAGCTGCACGTTCTTCTTGAGCATACCTATACTTATTGTTTTCCACTTGTATATCATGCTGATAGTTTAATTCAATTTCTTTGATAGCCTTGTTTTCTCTTATTTCCACTAACTTGAGATCACCTGTTTTTTCATCTTGTGCATGCTGATACAACATTTGGCTCTTCATATGTTCCAGCCGCTGATTTTCTTGCAAATCCAACCTGCGTTCCAAAATAGACATAACCGATTGAGGTTTGTTGGACACAAATTTTTCCGGTAGATTGCGTTGTGGGCCAGCATTTTTCTTCTTGCAAATTTTTTTTGGTGAACAACCATTCTGGGTTATGGAAATGCCACCTGACTTTGGGTTGTCAATCTCCTCAAACCTTGGGGTAGACGCCCTATCCGAGATGTCTTCTCTGTTGCCATCATCTTCTCGCAATGGTGCTGACTCATCGATTTCTTTTGACGCAGATTTCCTCGGCATGTCTTCAACCTTGTTATGCAAATCCTCCACCGATGGCCTATGAGCCCAACTCTCACTGTCACTAGTATTAGAATTACTTTCCATTGATGTATCCAAGCCTACAGGATCCCGATGACTCTCATCAGAATCTCTATTGCCTTCTTTGGATTTCCTCGAACTGTCGAAAACGTTATGACCAACCACATTTTGTTTGTCCCCAAAAATCCCCATCATCCGCTTGTAGCATGGGCAGCGATCTTCAATTTCTTCCTGAATCGTAGAATATGACCCATCAGTTGTAAGGTGTGGATATGAAACTTTGATTAAAAATCAAGTACTTTTCCTGTCCTCAAAATTTGTATAAGGTAAAATTCAGTTAAAAATAGTATGAAATATTATTTTTAAGAGAAAACACGCCAATTTTATTGTTTATAACTTTATTAGTATAAAACAATAATATTATAAAAATTTATTGTTTTACCAACAATAAAAATTTATCCAAAAAATACTCTACAAGAGATATTTTAAGGCTACAAAAGAAATTTCTTCAAGAGCAATTTCAATTGGAATTAATTGAGCAAAGAACTGCAAGCAATTAATTAAAGAACAAAGTCTTTAAAAATAGTATTAAAGAGAAAACACGCCCAAAAGTGACCAGAGTGAATTTGGAAACAAAGTGACAAAGTTAACAGTGATGAAAGATGCTTTAATTCACTTTTGGGGTGGTTCAGGGGTAAAAATGATTATAAGAGTTACAAACAATGATTATAATGATTTTTTCACGTGGTTAAAAGGATTAAAATTATTAAAAATTGGTGGTTGGAATCTTTGATTGATTGGTTTAACAGTGTTTAAACTAATTAATAAAAGGAAAAAGATTCTAACATGAAGAGAAAAGTGGGGCAAAGAAGACATTCTTTTATAGCCATTAATTCTCTTACTCCAAAAGTAAAATTTACTCTTGTCAGTCGTAAAAAACAGTCTGACAACAGAAAAGCCAATTATGGCATCATTGAACCCTGGTTTAGACCAAAAAGGGCTGGTTTAAGCCATTTTTAGCCATTTTTAGCCATTTTAGACCCTTAAATCAGCCATTACTATAGCAATACTAGGCCTAGAGCCTTCAAAACACGTCAGAATGTGTGTCAGAGGCGTAGAAACCAGTTAAAACTGTTTTTATTATGATTGTTTTATCTTAAGGGTAGTTTTACCCTCTTGGCAACAGCTAAAACTACCCCAGTTGGTATCAAAACCTCATCATCAATTGAGTCCACAGACCCTGTAACTCAATTCCAGGCCAAAAGTGATGAACTTTTGCGTGAATTTTGACATCCCACGCCTGTCAGCAAGGATTTTGGGGGTCTAGCTCCCCCTTAGAGCTGGAGTTCCTTTTCCCCCCCAAATTTAATCTTTCCAATTTATTTTTCCTTTAATTCCTCATCATGTATTATACTTATAATTTACACATGTAATTCAATTCAATTGTACAGTACAATACAGTAATAATTGACACCTCATATGTAAATCAAAGTTCACTTATGTAATACACGCGCACATTTTGACATTTCAATTGAATTCAATTGAAAATACTTCAATTCCTCATAACTTCTAAACTAAACACAACACCTCAATTTTAACACAAAAATTGATGGTTAACACCACATGTGGTGTGAATTAAATTAAGGTTTTGAGGATTTTCAACTTTTGTATTGAAAATACTAAAAACTTAATTTAAGCTTATTTAGAGTTGAGTTACAAAAATTTCACCCAGAGGTGACCCCACCTGATTTTTTATGAGGAATCCAATGGTGAAATAAAATTTATATGTTTATTTATTGGATAAAAAGTTATAATAAATTTTATTTAACTTTTTTCCAAATTTATTTATTTTTTCACAATTTTGTTAAAATTTCATTTTTACTTAAATTTTTCAAGTATAAATGTAATTTTATATTTACAAAATTTAAAGTAATTTTATTTTTAAATTATAATTAATTTTTTATTTTTAATATAATTTTATATTTATATTTTTATTTTTATTTTAATAATATAAATAAATTTATTTTATTTATATTAATATGTTATTTTTTATATTTGTGGTCTTTTGGGTATATGAAATTACCTCTAAGGCTCACATTCCCTCCCCCTAAAAAAGAATATTACTTTGTAATATTGGTGTTTCTAGTGTGTCTGAATCTCCTCAGGAGTTTGGTGGCTTCTGGTATATCTTTCTCTTCTAACCATTCATCTTCACAAGTTGGGTCACTGTACCTAACAAGGTATTCCCTTACTTTCTTGGTTCTTAATTTCCTTTCTTTAAGAACTTTGGTTATTTTCTTAGTACCAGATGTCTCAATAGGAGGTATAACTTGGGGAATCTTATTCCTCAAGGGAAATTTCTCAGCATCACTAGATTTGTATGGCTTTATCAAGCTTACTGGAGATGTAGGGTGCTTATTGCTAAGTTCTTCAGATAACTCTACTTCAACAGCATTTTCTCCATGGAGGGCCTTAATCACAAAAGGTCCTGCAAAGGAGTCTTTTAGCTTTTTACATCCTTTGATGTTATTGAAGTTAGTGGTGGATACAAGAACTAGGTCCCCCACTTTGAAATCTGGAGTTGCATGAGATTTATCCCATTTGTCTTTAGCATATGCAAAAGAGTCCTCCATGCATCTCACTGCATGCTTTCTAGCTTTGTCTAGCATTCCTTTGAAGCTAGCAGCTGTGGGATGTATTTCAATTAAGTCTTTCCTCAAGGAATCTTGGGGTAACTTGGGGTTCCATCCTTTTTCTAGAATAGCAGGAGTCTGATTGGTACTGGAATGGATTGATGTTTTATATGCTAATTCCAGTGCTGGTAACAGAGTACACCAATCATGGGTAAATCCATCACAATCTTTGAATTCAAGGCCATATGCACAAAATCTTCTCACCATGTCCTCTAAGGTTTGGATCATTCTTTCAGCCAGACCATCAGTTTGTGGGTGGTAGGCTGTAGAGAAAGACAGTTTTGTGCCAAATAATTGGTGAAGATTTGTCCATAGAGCTGAAGTGAATTTGGGATCTCTATCACTGATGATATTTGTAAATATCCCAGTCCATGACACTACTCTATTCCATATCAGAAGAGCTGTATCCATGGCTGTATCATCTTTGTGACATGGTAAAAAGATTGGAGTTTTACTGAATCTGTCCACAATTACTAGGCAAGCATTATAGCTCCTGTCACCTCCTGGTGGTAGGCCAGTTACCCAATCCATATGGACAATTTCCCAAGGTCTGTTTGGTTCTTGGATTTTCATCATATTTCCAAGTCTTTTGCCAGTGGATTTATTTGCCTTTTGGCATCTGTCACAGGTTTTGCAATACTCTGCAACATCCTTTTGCCACATTGGCCACCATATGCAGGTCTTCACTTTCTCTCTTGTTCTGTCTTCAGAAAGATGTCCTGAAAAGGGACTATCATGGCATTCTTTCAGTACAAGATTGATTAATGACCTGTCTACAACTGTCATGACACATGTGTGCTTGGTTCTGTGGTAAATTATACCATCCAGTAGGTGAAATCTTCCTTCATTATAAGATTTTCTCCATACTTCATCCAAGGCATGTATTAGAGAGTTGTCTTTACAGTCTTTGTTAAGTAATTGGCATAAGATGCTACAATTCTTATCTTGAGTGTAACTATTTCTGACTTCTTCAAAGAAGGTGGTGTTCAAGTCTGTAACACTTATTCCTTCTATTGGAATTTGTGGTGAGGCTTCTTCTGGAACATAAGCAGGATTATCAATGTTATTTGGTAATGGCCATCTGCTTAGTCCATCTGCATTCTTATGAATATTCCCATCTTTATGAACAATAGTCATATTGCCTCTGTATTCTTGTATGGCTATTTGCCATCTGAGCATGTGTCTGTTAGGAGTTTTCATGTTCAAAAGTGATTTCACAGCTGTACAATCTGTTATTACTTCAAAAACACATCCCTCTAAGAAATAGTTCAATTTCTCCAAGGCCCAGACAAGGCATAGACATTCCATTTGACTTGCTCCATATCTGGCTTCAGTTGGTTTGATTTGCCTGGATATGAAACATATTGGTCCTTCTACAGGTTTGTCATTTATGATCTGAACTTGGTGAAGTGCAGCACCTAGTCCATCCCCTGATGCATCAATATACAGTTTGAAAGGTAATTTAAAGTCTGGCATCAGTAAGAGTGGAGCAGTGGTCAATGCTTCTCTTAGAGATTCAAAAGCTTTGACTCTGTCAACAGTCATCTCAAATACTGTGTCTTTGTCACACAACTTATAAAGTGGTCTTGCTATGGATGCAAAGTCTTTAATGTGTTGCCTGTAATATCCTGCAAAACCCAAGAGTGACTGAATTTCCTTCTTATTCTGAGGCATGGGTTTTAACAATACTGCTGCAACTTTGTTTTTATCAATTCCAAGGGACAAACCAGATACAACATGTCCTAGTGCCTTAAGTTCTTTAAATCCAAAATGACATTTCTTCAAGGAGATTTTCATGTTTACTGATTGGATTTTTGTCAAAACTCTTGATAATCTGTACATGTGTTCCTCCCAAGTCTTTGAACAGATAATAATGTCATCAATGTAAATGATTAACCATCCCTCTGAGAGTTCTTCAGGGAAGATTTCATTCATCATTCTTTGGAAGTGTGAAGGTGCATTTTTGATACCAAAGGGCATCCTTAAGTATTCATACACTCCACAATGAACAATAATTCTCAAGTATTTTCTTGCTCTTGGTGTTACCACATTTTGATGGAATCCTTTAAGGGCATCCATAGTGGTTATATACACTGCTTGAGATATTTGAGTAAGGGCAATTTGGATTTTTGGTATTGGGTATCTGTCTGGAACAGTGTAAGTGTTCAGAGCTCTAAAGTCCCCAACCATTCTGGATTTTCCATTATGCCACGCCACTATGACTGGTGTAGTTATTTCTACTTCCTCATTGTGGCCTGCTTTTCTTATTACACCAAGGTCTAGAAGTTCTTTGATATGAATTTCTAGAGCTTCTCTTGATTTTGGACTTGCTGGATAAGCAGGTCTTCTTAAGAGTGGTGGATAAGGTCTCTCAATGTTAAGAATGATGTCAATTTCATGACCAATAATTGCTCCCAGAGGTTCTTTGTCTGTAGCAAATGCTCCTCTGTGGTCATACAAAAGGGAAGAAAGTTCATTTTCTTGCTTATCAGTCAGATGAAGGCTTATTTCAGCCTCATTTAACTGTTCAGACTTGAATTTCTCTAACTCTAAGTTGACTGGTGATACTTTGTTTACTGTAATTTGTCTTTTGAAGGGTAAAAAGGCAAATTTCTGGCGCTTATTGTCTCCAATTGTAAAGTATCTGTCTTTGTTATTATGTAAATCTATCCCATACATGATTAAATAGTCATTTCCCAATATAAAATGGGTACTAGAGCAATTTTCCATAACAACAAATTCAACTGTGATCCTTAAATTCCCATTTATGTGTGGGAATATGACATTGGTCTCAAAGATTCCTAATGCTTTCATTGGGTTACTTGCACTGTTGAATTTTATACCATCAATTGGTAACAATTGGTCTTCAAAATTTGGTACACAAGTCTTAAGAAAAGATTTTCCAACACAAGAGCAGAAGGCTCCTGGGTCAAGCAAAAGTTTGGTGGGTTTGTTGTCAATCACCACTTCTGTTATACAGGAGTTACCAGCTGTATAACCTTTTCCTCTGTTTGGTTTTGTCTTCATAAGTTGTGCATCTTGAACTTTTGATAAATCAACTTGACCATTGCTCAATTGTGGTAAGTGGGAATAAGATTCCATTATGTCAAAGGTGGCATTGATATTTTCTATATCTTTTGAAGATTCAGAGAATATGGATGACTTATCATCTGAATTGTCTTCAATTATGTCTTCTTTTTCAACATCTGGTTCTTTTTCAATGTCAATTTCATTGATTTTCCCCCTTTTTGGACATGTATTGGCTAAATGGGTGGTGCTTTGGCAAATATGGCATTTTCTGACTGTATCTGCAGATTTATATTTAATATTACTAGAATTTTCTTTGGGGTTTTTGTCCACAGAATCTTTCCAAGGTGTATTAAACCTTGTTTTAAGATTCACCCTACTAGAACCAATTTTGGTTCTGGTGGTTACTTCTTCTAGTATATTGATAATATCCTCTGCTGAAGATTGTTCAGTAGTCCTGCTTTTGACAGCATGCTCTAAGTCACCTCCACATTGTCTCAGAATTTTTCTATGGATCATAAATTCTGACATGTCAGGATATAATGCTGTTAATCTGTCCTTTTGTTGGCAAAACCATGGTAAAGCTTTGTCTTTATCAGCATTAAATTTGGCAGATTCAAAGGCTGTTTCAACTTTAAACCTCCAAGCATCATTTGCCCATTTGTTGATGATTTGGGTTTTCCACCAAGTCCAACTCTGGTGTCCATGTGCTTGTCTTATTTTGATGTACCATCTGTGAGCTGATCTGGTAAACAAGGTGTTAAACCTGGCTGTTACCAATCTGTCTGGTAATTCAAAATCCTCTTTGATCATGTCAATACCTCTAATGAATTCCATATGGTCATACTCTCCTTCACCACTGAAGTGAGGCCATTCTTTAAGTTTTGGAACTTCTTTCAAGAGTGCTTGTCCCATTGATGGTTCCAAGTTATGAAAAGAAGTGGATAATTCATTTTTTAATTGTGAATTATCAGGATCCAATACTTGTGGATTTGAAATTCTTGTGCCCTCATTTTGATTTAGAGGTGTAGACATTCTTGGTAAGGTGTTCAGTAATTGTTCAATGTCATTCATTTTACTGTTGCTACACCTTTGGGAATTTCTGTATTCATGTTGGAAGCTTTGTATTAAATTTATTACTTCAATTTTATACATGTCTTCTTTATGTGTAAGTTCTTGCCATAACTCTGTCTGTCTTGTATTATCAGCAGTGACTTGATTCAATTTCATTGATAATTTTGATACTTCTTCTTGTGAAGCATCAAAACACTTTTTCAAGGCAATGGTATATGTCTTTACTTCAGTAAATGAATTTGAAATGTCATCAAGGACTTTCTTGTTATCTGTCTTGATAATATTTATGGCTTGTTTAATTCTTGTTTCAATCATGTCATCAATATTGAATTTAGAATATTTATCTGTTAATTCTTTAATAATGGCAGATTGTTCATTTATTTTAATGTTAGAAGAATTGTCATTATTAGAATTTTTAATTGTTCTTAAAACTTTTTCAAAACACATAAGTGTTTCATTAATTTGGCACAGACTCAGGTTGTTTGTTTTAATGTTGTTACAAATGGATTCATTTTTATCAGAAAGATGTTTTTTCACGTCATTTATAGCATCATACAACTCTGGGATGGAATCAAATATATCAGAAATCATTTCTGGAACTTTAATCTGGCTTCCTCCTTCTTTTGTAATTCCATCATGGTTCTGGCCATCTGAAATACATTTTCCATGGCATCCTGTTGAATCTTTGGAATCCTGTAGCCCTGGCTGTAAGGTTTTGGAGCTTGTGCCTTCGCTTTGCCCTTGTTTGGAGCTTGTGGCTGCTTTTTCACGTTGGAATTGCTGCTGCTGGCCACTGGGGCTGTTTTTGGCACTGGTTTGGGTGGTGGAGGGTTGTTTTTCCTCCATTCTAGTGTCAACAGCATCATGTTTTTCTTCTCCATCAATGGATGCCATCCATTGAGCAATTTGCAAGTGTTGGGATGGCCCAAGAATTTTCTTACTGTCAGGTAAGAATTCATGCAATTCTTCCACAGGTCTGCAAGGATCTGGTACTCCTTGAATTGGAGTGCATTGTTGTATGCACTGTGGCTGGCTTTGTATATGTCCACAGAGGCTTGTTGTGGCGGGTGTCAGCTCTTTTTGAAGGTAAAATGGTATTATCAGCTTCAGAATGACCCATTTTAGTTGTTTGGAAGTCATCAACTGACCCTTTTCCTTCTGTACCTGGTTGGCCTCTGCCATAATCACGTCTATTACCTTTTTGGGAGCTGCTTGAGGGGTTGTAGCTGGCTCCTGACCTGGTTGAAGGCATAATTATGGTTAAAAAAGGCTTAAAATAGTATTTTTACGTCAAAAACTTACTATTGGCCAAATTTTGGGCTTTCTGAAGTGTATTACTTATATCCAAGTTAATTAATTCAGAAGATATTGGTTCAGGTTGATTATTTTGAGTCACAATAACAGTACTATTATGATCAGAATTAACAGTACTGGCAGGGATAATGCTGGTTACTGTTGAGGCTGTTTCAATGTTTTCTTGTCTTACCACGTTGTCAGACACTAAAATTAATGAAAAAGCCAATTAATTAAGTAAAAAAAAGGTTATTTCAAAAAAGAAATAAAAATATAAGCCTCACTTATAATATGAAAAAAATTATTTTTTAAGGATTTTTTTTGGATTATAAGTATTTTTTATATGTTTTTAAATTTTTCAATATAAGAAAAAAAGATTTAAAAAGAGTAAAAAATATGTCACAGGTAAAATATCACGGCTGGGCCCCCAAATGTAAGGTGTGGATATGAAACTTTGATTAAAAATCAAGTACTTTTCCTGTCCTCAAAATTTGTATAAGGTAAAATTCAGTTAAAAATAGTATGAAATATTATTTTTAAGAGAAAACACGCCAATTTTATTGTTTATAACTTTATTAGTATAAAACAATAATATTATAAAAATTTATTGTTTTACCAACAATAAAAATTTATCCAAAAAATACTCTACAAGAGATATTTTAAGGCTACAAAAGAAATTTCTTCAAGAGCAATTTCAATTGGAATTAATTGAGCAAAGAACTGCAAGCAATTAATTAAAGAACAAAGTCTTTAAAAATAGTATTAAAGAGAAAACACGCCCAAAAGTGACCAGAGTGAATTTGGAAACAAAGTGACAAAGTTAACAGTGATGAAAGATGCTTTAATTCACTTTTGGGGTGGTTCAGGGGTAAAAATGATTATAAGAGTTACAAACAATGATTATAATGATTTTTTCACGTGGTTAAAAGGATTAAAATGATTAAAAACTGGTGGTTGGAATCTTTGATTGATTGGTTTAACAGTGTTTAAACTAATTAATAAAAGGAAAAAGATTCTAACATGAAGAGAAAAGTGGGGCAAAGAAGACATTCTTTTATAGCCATTAATTCTCTTACTCCAAAAGTAAAATTTACTCTTGTCAGTCGTAAAAAACAGTCTGACAACAGAAAAGCCAATTATGGCATCATTGAACCCTGGTTTAGACCAAAAAGGGCTGGTTTAAGCCATTTTTAGCCATTTTTAGCCATTTTAGACCCTTAAATCAGCCATTACTATAGCAATACTAGGCCTAGAGCCTTCAAAACACGTCAGAATGTGTGTCAGAGGCGTAGAAACCAGTTAAAACTGTTTTTATTATGATTGTTTTATCTTAAGGGTAGTTTTACCCTCTTGGCAACAGCTAAAACTACCCCAGTTGGTATCAAAACCTCATCATCAATTGAGTCCACAGACCCTGTAACTCAATTCCAGGCCAAAAGTGATGAACTTTTGCGTGAATTTTGACATCCCACGCCTGTCAGCAAGGATTTTGGGGGTCTAGCTCCCCCTTAGAGCTGGAGTTCCTTTTCCCCCCCAAATTTAATCTTTCCAATTTATTTTTCCTTTAATTCCTCATCATGTATTATACTTATAATTTACACATGTAATTCAATTCAATTGTACAGTACAATACAGTAATAATTGACACCTCATATGTAAATCAAAGTTCACTTATGTAATACACGCGCACATTTTGACATTTCAATTGAATTCAATTGAAAATACTTCAATTCCTCATAACTTCTAAACTAAACACAACACCTCAATTTTAACACAAAAATTGATGGTTAACACCACATGTGGTGTGAATTAAATTAAGGTTTTGAGGATTTTCAACTTTTGTATTGAAAATACTAAAAACTTAATTTAAGCTTATTTAGAGTTGAGTTACAAAAATTTCACCCAGAGGTGACCCCACCTGATTTTTTATGAGGAATCCAATGGTGAAATAAAATTTATATGTTTATTTATTGGATAAAAAGTTATAATAAATTTTATTTAACTTTTTTCCAAATTTATTTATTTTTTCACAATTTTGTTAAAATTTCATTTTTACTTAAATTTTTCAAGTATAAATGTAATTTTATTTTTAAATTATAATTAATTTTTTATTTTTAATATAATTTTATATTTATATTTTTATTTTTATTTTAATAATATAAATAAATTTATTTTATTTATATTAATATGTTATTTTTTATATTTGTGGTCTTTTGGGTATATGAAATTACCTCTAAGGCTCACATCAGTTGTTCCAGCCCCTGTGCTGTTTAAGAACCGAGTGGTATCCACAAATTTGCATTTATAAGTCCTCCACCGTTGCTGAAGATTTTGGCCATTCAAATTCAGCGTGCCCAATACATGATTATCATTAAGATTTTGAGCAAAACGCTTGAACGCCTGTGCCCTGGTGTGTTTCTTCTTTCCCCACATCGTCTTTTTACTATCCCCAAAAAGATCTAATTTCAAATGATGCAACACAATCTCAGTGCCTAATTTTTCACCCACAGACAAAACATAAATGACACACCATGATAATGTTCCTTATCTTCCAGATATGTGCATATGTTCTCGAAGTCAGACTGAACAAAACCTGGATTCCTATCAGTGGACCCCATCCCTTTGGAGCACGATAAACGTTTTTTGGGACGCAGATTCGCTTGATCCTCGGCAATTTGCTTATTTGTCCGTCGTATCCTCTTTGAGTGGTTACGACCGGATTTAGGTGAGTTCGCTTGTTGATTCGGACAAGAATTAACACCTTCGGTGGACAATGAAGTTGATTGGCTTGCTGCTGGTGTCTGAAAGAACACACTGGAAATCAAGGTGTGCCTTTCTCGTGTGTGACAATCGTTTTGACTTGACCCAAGCGAATCCGTCTCATACGTGTGATCTGGGTAAGATTGGATTCGGTAGCAATCATTATAATTATGATTGGGCTGATGATACAGACGTTCGTTTTCATAGAACAGCTGATGCGGTGAAGTAGCAAGTGAAGCAGATGACCGTTGATCTTCATTTCTATTCAAGACATATGAAGAAGATGGGTGTTGGTCCTCATTACCATTCAAAATACCAAACCCAGGCCTTGAAAGCGGAGAAACAAACGATTGATGGTGTGACATAGTGCCTTTAAATCGCCAAGACGACTGCTATCAGTTCAGATCGCTAAGTAGATGGTGTAAAGATGGGATTGAAGAAAGTTGTGACTTACTGTTGTCACGATGTTGAGATGCAGCTGGGCCAAAAATAAAGCGTCATAGTGTTACCTTGGAAAAGCGAACTATGTCCTGGTAGTTGTTGGTTCCGATCGTAATTGGAAATTTAAGAGCTGTATCAATCATGGGGAGTGTGCGCTGGATTACAGAGATGAGCGACAAGCAAATGAGCCAAGTCAATGAACCATGCCATGAGCTACCAAAAAAGGTGGCTCATGGCATGGTTCATCGAGTTAAATTTAAGTGATCGAGAAATCGAGCATGAGCCAACTTTTTATTTGCGATGAGCCAAAAAAAACCCGCGCCTTGAACTCCCCTATTTTTAACTTATTTTTAAGTTAAAAATTAGTTTCAAATTCTGTGCACAGTCCACACGGATGCACCAGTTTAAGCGACTCCAGTCAAAACACTGCCTTTTTGAGCAAACCACCACCCAATTCATAAATATCATAAGTTTTTGCCATCTCAATTAAACCATACAAAGATGCCCCCAACCTCATCTCAAATCAACTACCTATACTCTCACTCTCATTGCAATCTAGTCCATAATACTCCCCTCACTCTCATCTTAATCCTGCCCATCATATCTAATTTCGAAAATTCCCAGAACCTCTCAGAGACGCCAAACCTTGAAGGACCTTGAGCTGATGTGGATGATCTCAAAGATTGATGAAAATCATCAGCGCATCGCCAAATATCTTGGCCTTCCAACACTCCCAACACTTGGCTCAGCAATGTACCCATGATGGAGAATTGCGCTTACACAGTATTTCAGTACCTTGCCTTTGATTAGTGGATGAATTGGATCATGGAGGTTAACTGTGCGAGTGATGATCAAGCACAGTTAACCTCCATTAGCTATCAAAATTGGGAGCTCATGACGTGGTACATGAGTCGTAAAATTGACGATCAAAAAAGAAGCGTAAGCAAAATCTTACGTGAGCGTGAGCAAAAGATTTGGCCGGGTTTGAACCGTACTATTATTAAACATACTCAGTACTCAGTGCTGAGGACAGTGCTGAGGATGTAGTAAACAATCCGACTTGGCCGGTAATGAAAGCAAACTCTGTTACTCAGTGAAGTATGTAGTACCGGAATGCAGAATGTATATAAGAAAGCTATCAATAAACCTGTTGTAATTTTCTTCTTCATCCATTCTTCTCATATCTTCATACTCATTGATTCTTATCACACTCTTAGGTGTGTTTGTCTGCTTTGTACTCATAAGGTGATAAGTGTATTAACACTATCACATTTGCCAGGTTAGTATTACTATATGCAATCCATTCTGATCATATCTTCATACTAATTGATTCCGATCACACTCTTAGGTGTGTTTGTCTGCTTCGTACTCAAAAGGTGATAAGTGTATTAACACTATCACATACGCCAGATACTATGTCTTGTTTATCAGGTTATGGGCCCAGAAGACGCAAAAATAATGTCTGAACAAATTCTACCACGAAGAAATATTCCTGAATTGAACAACTCAAATTTCCTGCAATGGAAGATTCAAATACAAGCATACCTTATGGAACTGGATCTTATAGAATGTATTCTTTCGAACCCGGAGCCACTTCAGGATGCTGCTAAACAAGCTGAGGTTGTTCAAAAAAGACAAAAAACAGCTGGTATTTTAATTGTCAATATCGGAATTTTAAACTGTCAAAGATTTCTTTCAATCATCAATGAAGGAAATCCATATTGTATTTGGCACAAGTTGTCAATGCATTTTACTTCAAACCCTGTGGACAATCAAGCAAGAGTATTTCTTGAATTTTTAGCATTAAAACAAGAAGGCAATCTTGATGAATTTATTACAAATATCACTAAACTTCTTGGAAAAGTAGCTTCTGTTGGTATTGTTATTGGGACTCCTGGAAACATTAAAGAATCTCTTATGGCCAAAATTATTGTTAGTAAGTTAAGTACTACATATAATTACACCCAAGAAATTTTACAATCACAAAGACCACTTGATATACCAAAAGTTATTGAATATCTTGAAAGGCGTCAAATGGATTTCTCAGACTCTTTTGGAATTAAAGAAGAACAGGCATTTCTTACTCAAAATCCAAATTTTTCCAACAATTGCCAAAAACAAAAATCAAAGAAGAAGACATATCCTAAATGTACCAATGGACAACATAATCCAAAAACAAAGCATTCTGCTTCTGAATG
Organism: Austropuccinia psidii; assembly: GCA_023105745.1. NCBI lineage: Eukaryota > Fungi > Basidiomycota > Pucciniomycetes > Pucciniales > Sphaerophragmiaceae > Austropuccinia > Austropuccinia psidii. The sequence continues at coordinate 30,450,556 of JALGQZ010000011.1, forward strand.
TCATGAATTAAAAAAGAAGAACATCAAATCAAATAAAGCAATCACAGAAGATAGGGATTTTTCATCAACTGAAGAAGATTTTCCAACTGTTCATCTTGCTTTTAATGCTATTTTGTTGGGTAATGAAATTATTGCTGATAGTGGTTGTTCTCATCACATGACTTCTTTAAAATTGCTTATTTGTAATTATGAAGAACTTAATTCTACAATAACAGTAGCCAGTGGCAAACAAGCCCAGATACTTGGAAGGGGATCAATTACTATTCTAACCAATGGAATGTACACCAATCTTCAATGTTTTCATGTTCCTTTGCTCACAGCCACACTTATCAGTGTTGGAAAGTTATGCAACAATAATTTTAAATTTAGAATGAATAATTAAAATTGTTTTGCATTTCATCATCAAGGTAGACTTCAATTGAAAGGTCAAATTATAAACAAAATCTTTTATGTTAATGGACAACTTATCAGTAAGCCAAAAAGTCAAATAATAACCAAGTATATTCCCCACGTTGTTAATCTTGAGCTTCTGCATGCTAGAGCTGGTCATCCCAGTGTCAAAATACTTCAGTGACTGTTCAAAATTAAAACCAATCCAATAAGCTGTGAAGCTTGTGCTTTATCTAAAGCTCATCAACGTCCTTATTCTGGTACATTCCCAACAGCACTTAAACCTCTGGAGTATATTCATATGGATTTAAATGGTAGGATCTCTCCATCAACATTGGGGGGTGCACAGTATTCTTTCAAAATCACCAATCAGTTCACTTTGTATAAACACGTTTATCTTTTAAAGCTAAAATCCAAAGCTTTCAAATATTTCAAAATTTTCTGTTCGCAAGTGTATTCGAAATTCAAAAACTACCCCCTCAACGTTGTAATGGATAATGGTGGTGAATTGACATCCAATTGTTTCAAAAACTACTTTTGGACTCATGGTATTGTTCCTTACTATACTGTGCCATAAAATCCTCAGCAGAATCCAGTTGCTGAAAGAGGGAATTGTTCCACTGCTGAGAAGGCACGAGCTCTTCTTAAACACACCAAACTCCCTAATAATTTTTGGGGAGAGGCTGTAGTCACTGCTGTCTTATATGAGAATATTTTACCTCTTCAACGTAATGTATTTCCTGCTTACACCTTGTGGCATCATACAACGTTTGACTATGCACACCTTTGAGTTTTTGGGTGTCAAGTTTTCATCAATATTCCTACAGAACAGCATACTGGGAAGTTTTCCAATACTTTGACCCCTGGAATTCTTCTTGGGTCTCAGATTGGGCAGAAAAACTGGAGGGTGCTTTTGCCAAATATGTCGATAAAGTATAGTCATGATATCATTTTTCATGAAACTACATTTCCTGGTTGCACCTTCTTTAATTCATTGCCATCTGTAGCGGGTGATTTTTCTTCATCTATAGTTCCTTCTTTGACCACCGATTCCTTCTCTGGTGCACCTGCTGAATCTTTGTTAGACGTTCAAACTCCAATTGAAATGGATATGACATCCCCTTTGGCTGCTCCTCCCTCCTCACCTTCTACTGTTATTGACTTGGCTGAAGAATCTTCTCCTCCTGCGCAGCGACCCGGGTGGAATATTGTTCTTCAACCACTTCATCAGAAATCTGTCAATGATATTTCTTCTTCCATTTCTTTGGACAATATCATAGAACACAAGCAAAAACAAACAATACCATCTTTTGTTAATCATATTGTTGATGAACTTAACAACAATATTCCTGCAATAAATCGTCCTGATGCAGAGTTGTTTGCTCTGGCTCTTCCTGATGTTCATCCAAAAACCTTTCTACAAGCATTGAGTTTGGCTGACTTTAAACAATGGCTTTTGGCAATAAAAGTTGAGAAACAATTGCTCAAGGAAAAGGGTGTGTGGGAGGTGGTTTCTCCTCCTTCCAACATTCATATACTCAATCCTATGTGGGTCTTCAAAAGACTTTTTGATGGCAATGGTAATTTGATGAAACACAAATCCCATCTTTGTGCTCAAGGTTTCTCTCAGATTCCGGCACTTGAATACAGTGACACTTATGCTCTGACTTGTGCAATGGCAACATTGTGGCTAATTCTTTCTCTTGGAGTTACACATGATTGGCACATTCATCATATGGATGCCAAGACCGCATTTTTAAATAGTACTCTCACTGAAGGCATTCATCTTAGGCCTCCTGCTGGATTAGAGTTATCTCCCAGAAAATTTTATTGACTAAAGAAGTCCATCTAAGGGTTAAAACAATATCTGCATTGCTTGTATCAAGAACTGGTATCATTTTTCAATAGTACAAATTTTACTCCTTCTGCTGCCAATGCTTGTCTATTTATTTCACAAAGCAAGGACTGGCCTTGTCTTTTTCATGTTCAGGTAGATGACATGACTATTGTTAGTCCCGATGTCTCAAGATTCAAGAAGCTTATTGGTTGTAAGGTTTGACTATGAAACAATAAGTAAAAATTACCAATATTTTATTTATTGTACTATGAATGTCCTTATAAATGAAATAAATGAGATAAAAATGATTATAATAATATAGAATTATTATAATTATGGTGTGAAATAATTATATTATTGAATAAATTTAATAATATAATTTATATTATAAAAAATAATATATATATAATAAATATATTAATATAAGATAATTAATATATTTAAAAGCACTTTATTATTGTTACCAACAAATAATAAAGGTGTAAAAAATTGTTTTTTATTGATAAAAAAAATTACTAACAGTAATATTACCAATATTAAAGTTATGAATTAATATAAATACTATTTATATCAATTATAGAATTATTAAAAGTAATAATAGAGAAAAGTTATTATAATAAGAGAAATAACCTACTTTTAATACTTAATACAATAATTTTGAATAATTTTATGCCTAGAAATGTAAATACAACTTATTTAAATTGTAGTTATAATAAAATTTAAGAGAAATTACGTGGAATTGAGGTTTTTAAGAGAAATTCAAACAAAACAATTAAATAATTGCAATAATCACGTCAAAAATGAATATTATTATAAGATTATCCTTGGTCTTCAATAATATAAAAGTTTTATATATAAAGAATAAAGAAATCACCTTTTTATTTAATGATTTAAGGTTTTATAAGCATCTGAGGGGAAAAACAGAGTAAAAAGAGCTCTATTTATAGTAAATACCTCCCTCCTAGAGTTCAACAGGCTTCTAGTAGACGTGCACTGATTGTATACACTGTAATTGATCAATATTTTAAGGTTTGGTGATGATTACATCATGATCAAACCATCTTATCTCATTATTATGCCATTATTTAGAGTTATCACTATAACTCTAAGTTTGATGACGTCAACGCTTGGCAGAACCCCAAAATTTGTGGACTTTATTATTTTTAATCATAAACTAACAGTATTCACCAATTTTATCACTCAAATGACTGTTAAACTTAATTTAAGGTTACAGTGAGTGATCATAAATGATCAAATTAAGCTCAAACTTTGATCCTTAATAACTTTTAAGTTTTACATGCTACATCAGTTCAGAGAGTTAATTCTGATAGCTTTGAATTATCTTATTATGCTTTCGAGAGCATTTCATTACATAATCAAAACTCTATTTTTGATGATTTTTCTTGTAACTCATCTTTTCTGTTGAAATTTAATATTTTAAACTTCAAACCATGATTTCAAGGGGTTATACCTTGAGTATTATAATAAAAAAATACATAATTCTTCACTAATGAACTAGTAGAATCTAACTGTCTACTTTTTTTAAGTTTGGACCATTTTCACCACAAAGTGGTCAACAGCTCTATTGATTTTAATCAATAATCCCTTACAGGTGTTAACCTTGTTTATAAATTGTGAAGTAAAGTTCATTTCTGTATTCCTATAGTAATTACGTGATGAATTTTTTTTTGGTTCATCACTCTATCATGCATATTTTGAAAGATATTAGCAAAAATCCTTGAATATGTGCGTTGACCAAAAAAAGTGCATATATTCAGCTTAACTCCTTAAGTATTGACTTTGGAGATTAGCTTCTGAATTGTTTTATGTGTGGAAGTTTCTGGAGAATCCAATGGTACCATTTATTTTACATATTGATTCATTGGTATTTGAAATAATTAAGGATTTATGCTTTTTATAACGTATTATTACTTATAACTCATTAAGTATTGACTTTACAGATATGCCATAAAAATGGTATATGTGTATTTTACCATGAGAAATCCAATAGTATAGTTTATTTCACATGTTTATTCATTGTTTTTTAAGTTAAACCAACTTTCATGCCAATTTATGGCATTTTTGTAGTTTTAAGGTAATTATTTTTAATGTATAATTATTTTAAACATTTCTTGTGACCTTTTTGGGTATGTGGTCATATATAAAAGGTTCGCAATCTCTACCACCAGAAAAGATTGTACCACAATCTGATATGTGTAATTAGGGTATCATACACTGTCCTACCTCTTCAATAGACTTTGTTAGTCTTGAAGCTCAATAATGCTTAACTTTTCTATTTTTCAGGTTTTCATTCAGGTCTGAACCTTCTTAGTAGTTTATCAGCATTTGTTTTATCTTTCTCAAGTAGCCATTCATCTTCTTGAGTTGAATTTCTTTACCTTACAAGATATTTTCTTTCTTTTTTCTTTCTTGTCCTTCTTTTGTTAAGGACTTTTACAATTTCCTTTTCTTCTCCTTCTTTCAAGGGGGGAATTTCAAGTGGGGGTTTATTTCTTAGTGGAAATAACTCCTTGTCACTTGAGCTGTAAGGTTTTATCAGACTTACAAGGAAAGATGGGTGCTTATTGATTAATTCACCTGTGGGTTCCAATTGCACAGCATTGGGTCCATGAAGTGCTTTTATCATAAATGGTCCTGCAAAGGAATCTTTCAATTTCTTTGGACCTTTTAAGTTATTGAAATTAAGGGTTGATACTAGGACCAAGTCTCCTATTTCGAAGTCAGGTGGTTTGCCACTTTTATCCCATCTTTCTTTTGCATATTTGAAAGAATCTTGCATACATCTGTTTGCTTGGTGTCTTGCTCTGTCAAGCATTAGCTTAAAACTGCTTTCTGTTGGATGTATATCCACTAAGTCCTTTTTGAGGGTATCATAGGGAAGTATTGGATTCCAAAGTTTTTCTAGCATTGCTGTTGTTTTGCCAGTAGAAGAATGGATTGATGTTTTATATGCCAGTTCAAGAGCTGGTATTAGTGTACACCAATCATGGGTAAAACCATCAGAATCTTTGAATTCTAGTCCATAAGCACAGAATCTTCTGATCATGTCCTCCAAGGTTTGTATCATTCTTTCTGCTAAACCATCCGTTTGAGGATGGTAAGCTGTTGAGAATGATAGCTTTGTCTCAAACAAGTTATGGAGATTCGTCCATAATGCTGAAGTGAATTTAGGGTCTCTGTCACTTATAATATTCTGGAATAAGCCTTTATGGCTAATGACTTTATTCCATATCATTATGGCTGTGTCCATTGCTGTGTCATCTTTGTGACATGGTAGGAACATGGGAGTTTTGCTATAACTGTCAACTACTACTAGGCATGCATTACAGCTTCTGTCTCCTCCTGGAGGTAATGCTCTTAACCAATCCATATGAACTATTTCCCAAGGGGATTTTGGTTCTTGGTTTTGGATCATCATTCCAAAATTCTTTCCTGTGGCTCTGTTGGCCTTTTGACATCTGTAACAGGTTTGGCAGTATTCTGAAACATGGTTCTTCCAGTTTGGCCACCAAGAGCAGGTTTTCACTCTTTCTAGTGTTCTGTCTTCTGAAAGATGTCCAGCTGCAACACTATCATTATACTCATGTAAAATAGTGTTTATCAGGGTTCTATCTGTTAAGGCCATAACACATGTGTGTTTTGTTCTATGTTAAAGGTTTCCATCAAGGAGGTGGAATCTTCCTTCATCATATGCCTTTTTCCATGTTTCATCTAATTTTGATGAAAGTGATGGATCTTTGCAATCTTTCATTAGAAGTTGCATTAAGATATGGCAATTCTTGTCTATCTTATAGCTTTCCTTAGCTTGGTTAAAGAATTCTGTTCCAATGTCTGTGACACATATTCCTTCTATATGGTTCTCTTCCTGTGGTACAGTGCCCCGAAACATGTCTTCGGACACCATCTGCACGGATGCACAGCCCGCGATCCGCGCGCGATCATAATTTTTTGGCAACTTACGGTTTTTTATTTTTTTGGTTAAAACAACTTCATTTGTTTTAACTTCTTTTCCTTATGTTTTTTTTAATTTTTAAATTTTTCGTTCGTATTCAATTAACGCTCCATCTACTTTCCGGTTTTTGTTTTTTTGTTTTGTTAATTTTTCGTTTGTATTCGAATTCGTTTACCACAACCTCAATTTTTTAACTCGTAAATTACTTTTTTTTTATCCTCCTTTCCTTACGTTCTGTTTTGATGTTGGGGCCTATTCAATTAACCCTACAATTTTTCCTCCTTTTGTTTTAGATATTAATGCCCAACAATCACGGAGTGGAGCAACGCAGCCAGATTGTTGGGATGTCGCAGGCTGGTTTATCAATACGAATGATATCGTGGCGCATGGGGGTCCCCAAATCAACGGTGCATGACACCATCAGAAGATTTCGAGAAAATGGGACCTGTGCCGATCGCCTGAAAACCGGCCGGCCTCCTTCGTTGAATGATGCAGACCGACGCAATTTGGACGCCTTCATTACTCACAACCGACGGGCCAATTTAAATGAGATTTCGCGGGCAATTCCAAACAATGTCAGCAATCGCACCATCAGCAAGGCAATACATGATCTTGGCAAGCGATCATGTATTGCCCCCAAAAAGCCTTACCTTTGCCAATTGGACTTCGATCGACGATTCACCTTCGCACAGGAATTTGGTCATTGGACTCTTCAACAATGGGCTCGAATAATCTGGACGGATGAGTCTTCATTCGAATTAGGCAAGAAATCTGATCAGGTCCGCGTTTGGCGAACGCCTCAAGAAAAATATACGTTAGACAACCTCCAAGTTAATCATCGTTCAGGCCGACGATCGATCATGGTATGGGGGGCTTTTATTGGCAGCACAAAAGGCCCCCTGGTTTTTTTAGATGGTACCCAAACCGCCGCGACGTTTATACAGCAAGTATACAAGCCACACTTGCGACCATTCTACAACTTCATGGTCAATGCACCATATATTAGGACTCGTGAACGCATCGCAATGATGGAAGATGGCGCCCCAATTCACACAGCCCGAATCTCCAATGAATGGCGGGCCACCAATCAGATCGACAAGTTGCCATGGCCAGCGCACTCTCCAGACCTCAATCCAATCGAAAACGTATGGAAAGTCATGAAGACTCGTGTAACAAAACATCACCAGCCCCGCACCATGGACGAACTTCGTGCAGCCATTCAGAGCTCTTGGGACGACCTCTCACCTGCATTTTTTGAGAAGCTGCTCCTTGGTATGCACAACCGAATGGAGGCGGTTGTTGAATGCAATGGCGGACCAACGAGATGGTAGGACTTTGATTTGATTCGTTTCTTATTTATTTATTTTTGCATTGTATTGTTCATTAAATCTGCGCATCTGTACAAAAGTTTTCACCATGTAAATACACAATAAAATGGCAATGAAGTTTCCCTTGTTTTATTTTTACTGAATATGGAGTAAATCTGCGTCCTTCTTCTGAGAAGCAAATCCGCGTAACAGTTTTACGCACAGACTTTTTTTTTAAAAAAAAGACCTTGTGAGAATTATTTTTCTTATCCTTGAAAAAAAGTGTCCGAAGACATGTTTCGGGGCACTGTACCCATGCTGAATTGTCAGGGGTATTTGTTAGAGCCCATCTGCTAAGACCATCTGCATTTTTATGAATATTGCCAGATTTATGAAAAATAGTAATATTTCCTCTGTATTCTTGGATAGCAATCTGCCATCTCAGCATATGTCTGTTTGGAGTTTTCATATTTAATAGATATTTTACAGCATTACAGTCTGTAATCACCTCAAATACTGTTCCATCAAAGTAATAATGTAATTTTTCTAAAGCCAAAACTAAGCAGAGGAATTCCTTTTGGCATGCTCCATATCTTGCTTCTGTTGGCTTTATCTGTCTTTAAATAAAACAAATTGGTCCTTCTACTGGTTTATCATTGATCATTTGTGTCTGGTGTAGTGCAGCACCTAGTCCTTCTCCACAAGAATCAATGTAAAGTTTGAAGGGAAGTTTCCAATATGGCATCAGAAGAAATGGGGCATTTGTGGAGGAATTTTTCAATTCTTCATATGCCTTGACTCTTTCTTCTGTCATTTCATAGACTTTTTGTTGATCATATAGCTTATACAAGGATTTGGCAATTTTTGCAAAGTCCTTTGTATGCTGTCTATAGTAACCAGCGAATCCCAGAAATGATGGCATTCTTTTTTGGTTTGAGACATTGGCTTAAGTAGTACTTCTGCTACTTTATTCTTGTCTATGCCTAGACTAAGACCAGATACAACATGTCCTAGTTCTTTTAGTTCACTATATGCAAACTGACACTTTTTCAAGGAAATTTTCATATTCACTTGCACTTTTTATTTTAGTACCCTTTCTAGTCTTGTAAGGTGACTTTCCCCAGTTTCTGAGCAAACTATGATATCATCAATATAGATAATTAACCATCCTTCTGATAATTCTTCAGGAAATATGGTATTCATCATCCTTTGATGATGGGAAGGTGCATTGTTTATGCCAAATGGCATTCTTAAGTATTCAAAAATGCCAAAGTGGACTCTTATCCTCAGTAGTTTCTTGAAATTGTCTGTTAAGAAATTTTGATGAAAACCCTTTAAGGTATCCATGGCTGTAATGAACTTAGCTTGTGACATCTGTGTCAATGTCTCATGGATTCTGGGTATTGTATATCTGTCTGGAATGGTATAGGTCTTCAGGGCTCTGAAGTCTCCTACTGTTCTTGATTTCCCATTATGCCAAGCTATAATGACAGGTGTAGTGACTTATACCTGTTCATTATGTCCTACCTTTCTTAATACTCCAAGATCCCTTAATTCTTTAATGTGTACCTCCAAGGCTTCTCTAGCTCTTGCACTAGCTGAATAAGTGGGTCTCCTTAGTAAAGGTGGGTAAGGCTTTTCCACATTAAGAATTATATCTAACTCATGCCCAATTATGGCACCTAGTGGCTCCTTGTCAGTTGCAAAGGCATTTTTGTACTTGAATAAGAGGTCAATCAATTTTTCTTTCATTTTCTCTGTTAATTCTTGATTGAATTCTGCCTCTTTGGGTTGTTCAGATATAAAAAGTTCCTTTTCTGGACTTTTCTCTTCATTCTTAATAACTGTGATTTATTTTTTGTTATTTAAGAAGCCAAACGTTTGTCTTTTGTTATCTCCTATGGTAAAATATCTGTCTTTTTTGTTACATATATCTATACCATAAATTGATAAGTAGTCATTTCCAAGTATGAAGTGATTACTAGTAAAGCTGTCCATTACTACAAGCTCTACTTTAATTCTGACACATTGTGAGGGGTGAGGAAAAATTAGTGTTAAATCAATTATTCCAAGGGGCTTCATGCTCTCACTTGCACTACTAAATTTGACACCTTGTATTGGCATAAGCTCTCTTGCCAGTCTGGGACAATGGCTTTTAAATAACCTTTACCAACACAGGTGCAATATGCTCCTGTATCCAAGTTCACTTTTCCTTCTTGGTTATCAACAATAACAATACTTATACTTGATTTTCCAGCTGTATATCCCATTCCTTTTGCAGGTTTGGTTCTGTACATTTTGGCATCTTGTATATTTTTCAGGTTTGTGTCAGATGTTTCAACTTGTGGTAAGTTTGAGTTAACATCTAGTACTTCATAAATTATCTAAATATTATTAATTTGTGCATTAATTATATTAATTTCATCACTTTCAGAGCTTTCTGACTCTTCTGTTTCTTTTTGAGAGTCAGATTCCTCCTCTTTGTCATTGTGTTTTTCTATTTCCACAATTTCATTAATCTTTGCCTTTTTGAGGCAATTATTGGCTAAGTGTCCAATACCTCCACATTTATGGCATTTTCTTTGCTCATTATTGTTGGATGTATTGGGCTTGAAGGATTCTTTTGATTTATCTTTTTTGATAAATGGTTTATTTGGACTTTTAATTTCCAATTTTTTCCAAGTTCTGCCAATTTTTGTTCTTGTCACTATGTCTTCTAGTGCATTGATATATTCTTCTGTGGAGCATGGCTCTATACACCTGCTTCTTAGGGCATGTTCTAGCTCTCCTCCACATTTCTTAAGTTCTTTCATGTGCACCATTTTTTGTGACATTTCTGGGTACAATGCATTGAGTCTTTCAACTTGTTTTAAGAACCAAGTTAAAGGTTTGTCTTTGTCTGGGTCAAAGGAAGAATTTTCAAATGCATTTTCTATCTTGCACCTCCAGGAATCATTAGCCCACTTGGTGATTATTTCTTGTTGCCACCAAGACCAGGTATTTTTTCCATTTGTTTTCCTTATGCCATAATACCATATTTTTGCAGATTTTTCAAACAATGAATGTAATCTTGCAGTAATTAATTCATCTGCTATGGCATAATCTTCTTGTAGCATGTCATTTTTTTTGATAAATGACATGTGGTCATATTCACCTTCTCCTGTGAATGTTGGCCATTATTTTAATTGAGGTGCTTCCTTCAGTAAGACTTGGTTATTGTCTTGGTGACTCAAGCCTGTTATGAATGGAGTTTTTAATTCCTCTTTTGGTTTAACAGGGCTTCTGATGTGAGAAAATGGTGTTGATAACTGTAGCACATTTGAGTTAGCCTCATTAATTTTATCCATTTTCTCAGTAATAAGCCTTATTTCACTTTGAATGTCATCTTTCAGATGCATTCTTGCTTCATCACTCTTTTCCACATGGTCCAAAAGTAATTTTTGGTGTGATGAAGTCTTTTCTTCAAATCTTTCTACAGAAATACTTAATTTGCTTAATTTTTCTGTAAGATTATTAATACTCACATCTTAATTGATTGTCAAAGTTTTTTCTTTGATATCACTTATGTATTTGTACAACTCTTGTTGTCCTTGTATCAATTTCTAAGCATTATCAATTAATACTTTTTGTTTTTTATTTTCAATCATAAATTTTATGTTATCAATTTCTTTTTTATTTTGTACAACAAGTTTTGTTTAAGATGATAAGCTATTATTTATTTCTTGGAAAGATAATAAACTACTTTTAATGTCTTTAAGAGGTAAAATACTATTTCTAAGCTCTGTTGAAGTATTTACAACATCAGGAGACAAGGTTATTTATTTGGTAAATGGGGTTGTCTCATTCTTTGCTCCTCTTTGTCTTTGAATTCCATCAAGGTTCTGGCCATGTTGAATACATTGTCCATGGCATCCATTTGGATTTTTGGAATCCTGTAGCTTGGGTAATATGGTTTTCTCCAATTCTTTTTCTTGTTCTTCTTCCCTTCTTGGGGAAGCTGGTTAGCTTGGGGCTTGCTGGTAGAAGCTACTGGGGCTTCTTCCTTGGTTGCCTCCTTCTTTTTGGCATGATACTCCTTGATCTTTTTGATTTGAGGTTTGGATGATAGTGGATTCCATCCATTGGAGTATCTCACTATTTCCTCCTCTTTGAGGAACTCGTCAGGATGTGCCAGGAGTTCATCACTCCTTGGTGTATTTGGGGCATCATTTCCCAATCCTTGTCCTTATACACTGTGTAGTACTGTTTGTACTGGCTCATTTAAATGTTGATTTGAGCCCTCTGAATGTGATTTGTACCTGTTTGAGTCACTCATACTTAGTTCCAACTCTGGTGCAGCTATCATGGGTATTTCTGGGGCTTGCCTTTGGGATAAGGCACTTCCTTGTGTGGATTCTGTTCCACTGGGGATATTTCCCTTCCTTTTCCCTTTTGAGGAATCAATTCTACCTCTGAGTCGAGCTCCATCTGATTGGATGGAGTATTGGGAGCCTCTTCTGGTAGTCATATTTTAAGAAAAATAAAAAAATAAGCAATAAGAGGATTTCATAACAGGAATTCTTCTTAGTGAAATTTATAAATGGGGTACTCACTTTCAGAGTCCTGAATGGTGGGTCCTGGAAAGTCTAATTTCTTAGCTTTCTTTTTTTAGTGACAATGGGTGTTGGAGAACTTGGGCAAGCTTCTTCCACCCATCTTTCAACAGTGGCTTGGTGGTCTTCTGTTGAATTGTCTTCAAACACTAAAAAAGACAAATAAATATAAGTCTTTTATATAAAAGTGTTATTTTTGGTAAGATATGGCAATTTTCCACATAAAAATTGCTTTTATATCTTTTTTCCTTTTAAAAAAAGTGAAAATAAATAAAGAAATGAAATTAAAATGAATAAAATAACTTTTTTATTGCTTTTGAATATTTTTTATTAGTTTTTATGTTTTTATTTTTCAAGAATAAAATAAAAATGAATATGATTCTTTTATAAAATTAATTTATAATATAAAATTATTTTTAATTTATAAAATTTCTTTTTTAATCACTATAGTAGCTCAAAGAAAGTTTTTGCAAGTCTAAGGATGTGAAAAACCACGTGTAAGACAGTACAATTGCTTTCCAAATGCCTCAATAGCTTTAAAATCAATAAATATAAAATTATTATATAATTTTATGATTATAATTATAATTTATTATTGGATAAACCGAATTAGAATCCTTTCAAAGGTCTCTTAGAGTAAATATCACGGCCAGGCCCCCAAATGTAAGGTTTGACTATGAAACAATCAGTAAAAATTACTAACATTTTACTTATTGTACTATGAATTTCCTTATAAATGAAATAAATGAGATAAATATAATTATAATTATGGAATCAAATAATTATATTATTAAATAAATTTAATAATATAATTTATATTATAAAAAATAATATATATATAATAAATATATTAATATAAGATAATGAATATATTTGAAAGCAATTTATTATTGCTACCAACAAATAATAAAGGAGTAAAATATTGTTTTTTAGTGATAAAAAACAATTAATAACAATAATATCACCAATATTAAAGTTATGAATTAATATAAATACTATTTATATTAATTATAGAATTATTAAAAGTAATAATAGAGAAAAAGTATTATAATAAGAGAAATAACCTACTTTTAATACTTAATAAAATATTTTTGAATAGTTTTACGCCTATAAATTTAAATACAACTTATTTGAATTGTAGTTACAATAAAGCTTAAGAGAAATTACAAATTTTCTTGGTTTTACGTGGAATTGAGGTTTTTAAGAGAAATTCAAACAAAACAATTAAATAATTGCAATAATCATGTCAAAGATGAAGATTATTATAAGATTATCTTTGGTCTTTAATAAAATAACAGCTTTATATATAAAGAATAAAGAAATTACCTTTTTATTTAATACTTTAATGTTCTGTAAGCGTCTGAGGGGAAATACAGAGTAAAAAGAGCTCTATTTATAGTAAATACCTCCCTCCTAGAGTCCAACAGGCTTCTAGTAGACGTGCACTGATCATATCCACTGGAATTGATCAATATTTGAAGGTTTGGTGATGATTAAATCATGATCAAACCATCTTATCTCATTATTACGCCATTATTTAGAGTTATCACTATAGCTCTAAGTTTGATGACGTAAACGCTTGGCAGAACCCCAAAATTCCTGGATTTTATTAGTTTTAATCATAAACTAACATTTTTCACCAATTTCATCACTCATATGACTGTTAAACTTAATTTAAGGTTACAGTGAGTGTTCATAAATGATCAAATTAAGCTCAAACTTTGATCCTTGATAACTTTTAAGTTTTAGATGCTACAGCAATCCAGAGAGTAAATTCTAATAGCTTGGCATGATCGTATCATTCTTCCCAAGAGCATTTCATTACATCATTAAAACTCTATTTTTGATGATTTTTCTTGTAACTCATCTTTTCTGTTAAAATTTAATATTTTAAACTTCAAACCATGATTTCAAGGGTTTATACCTTGAATATTATAATAAAGAATACATCATTCTTCACGAATGATCTAGTATAATCCAACTGTCTACTTTTTTCAAGTTTGGACCACTTTCACAACAAAGTGGTCAACAGCTCTATTGATTTTAATCAATAATCCCTTACAGGTTTTAACCTTGTTTATAACTTGTGAAATAAAGTTCATTTCTGTATTCCTACAGTAATTACGTGATGACCTTATTTTTGGTTCATTACTATATCATGCATATTTCAAAGGATATTAGCTAAAATCCTAGAATATATGCATTGACCAAAAAAGTGCATATATTCAGCTTAACTCCTTAAGTATTGACTTTGGAGATTAGCTTCTTAATTGTTTTATGTGTGGATGTTTATGGATAATCCAATGGTACCATTTATTTCACATGTTGTTTCATTGTTATTTGAAATAGTTAAGGATTTATGCTTTTTATAAGGTATTATTACTTATAACTCATTAAGTATTGACTTTACAGATATGCCATAAAAATGGTATACGCGTATTTTACCATGGGGAATCCAATGGTATAGTTTATTTCACATTTATATTCATTTTTTTAAGTTAAACCAAGTTTTATGCCAATTTATGGCATTTTTGTAATTTTAAGGTAATTATTTTAAATATTTCTTGTGACTTTTTTGGGTATGTGGTCATATCTCAAAGGTTCACATTTGTCAACAATATGAGATGGAAGACTTGGATGAATTGAAACACATTCTTGGAATCAAGGCTGTGCATTCATTGGACTGTTTACGTTTGTCTCAGGAAAATTTTATTAAAAAAATCCTTTTTGAGTTTGACATGCAAAAGGCGCATTCTGTTTTAACTCCAATGGATCCTGGTGTCTATCTCTCTGCGGCAAGCAATGAGGATCATTCTCTTTTTCTGGCTCTTCATGTGAACTATTGATGTGCCGTAGGTCTCATTAACTACCTAGCCATCTCAAGAAGGCCCTATCTGGCATTCCCTGTTTTGCTCTTATCACAGCACTTAGAAATGCCGGGCATTCAGCATTGGCAAGCTTTTGAAAGGCTTCTTTGATATCTTGTTGGGACTCAACACCTTGGTCTTACTCTATCTCAAACTGACATACTTATTTGCACCTATGCAGATGCTAGTTATGCTGACTGCCCCTCCACTCAACGTTCACATACAGGGCTTTTGGTACATCTTGGACAAAATATCATTCATTGGAAATCTCGACAGCAAGCATCCATTTCTTCTTCTTCCACTGAAGCGGAGTATAAAGCCTTATACAAAGGAGGCCAACAGATTCTGTGGTTTTCACAACTTTTACTTGATATGTCCTTCTCTGTTTCCTCTCTTAGGGGAAAACCAGCCCTCCATATCTCTTGCCAAGAATCCAATGTCCTCAAATCGTACTATGCACATTGATGTCAAGTTTCATTTGCTTCATGAGAAGCTGTCATTAAATTTTTTTCCTTGTCTTATGTTTCTACCACGGCTATGTATGCTGATCTTCTTACTAAGGTGCTTCATTGTGTTAAGCATCAAGGGCTGGTAAAGCATGTCTGATCTTCTCCTATTTCCTGCGTCAAATTGGGGGGTGAATTGCACAACACTCAAAAACTACAATGAGTACATTATTAAACGTACTCAGTACTCAGTTCTGAGGATGTAGTAAACAATTTGACTTGGCAGGTAATGAAAGCAAACTCAGTTACTCAGTGAAGCATGTAGTACCAAAATGCAGAATGTATATAAGAAAGCTATCAAGAAAGCTGTTGTAATTTTCTTCTTCATCCATTCTTCTCATATCTTCATACTCATTTATTCCTATCACACTCTTAGGTGTGTTTGTCTGCTTTGTACTCAAAAGGTGATAAGTGTATTAACACTATCACATTTTCCAGGTTAGTATTACTATATGCAATCCATTCTGATCATATCCTCCTACTCATTGATTCCTATCACACTCTTAGGTGTGTTTGTCTGCTTTGTACTCAAAAGGTGATAAGTGTATTGACACTATCGCATTTGCCAGATACTGTGTCTCGTTTATCAAAACTGTTGTAGGCAGCAAGGCATGGATCAGAAACTAACTCTGATCCATACCTACAGACCTAAGTCACCAACGTAGAGTAAACTACAGACCACTTTTCTCATAAACCAGTGACAACAGAAGTACGCGGTAATCTCACTCAGAGAGAATGTGCTCTCTGTCTATAAATAGAACGCCTCATGGTAGAAAGAGGGGGGAGCAATTAGAGAAAGCTACTGTATAGCAAACACCCCCTACAAAATATCTTCTTGCAAAATTAAAACTATATTTTCAAATTACAAAACACTTTTTCTTTTGAAAAATACTCCTGAACTCATATTTTATCAGATTTACAGTCTCAAATCTCTTAAATCACCACCAAACAAATTTCATATTAGAATCATGACTGAAAAAGCTCTTGACATCAAGGACATCTCCAACATACCAATCCTTTATGGAACCAACTATGGCCACTGGAAAATTAGAATGAAAATTTACTTACAATCCAGAGAGCTACTTGACGTATGCCAAAAATACTTCATCAATGACACCTCCACCAGCTCATCAAATCAATGGTCAAAGGCTAGCTTTGAAGCCATCAATGTAATCACCAGCAGAATAACAGAAAGGGTGTTCAGAGAAATAATCAACTCTGAAACAATTGAAAATTCTCACCTTCTCTGGTCAAAAATTTCTGAACAATATGCCTTCAAAAGATCTGTCAACCAAGGGAGAGCTTGGATGGACTGGAAGCGCTGCTTCTTTGATGGAAATTTGCAAAACTACATAGATAACTGCAGAAAAATCATGATGGAGTTAGATGCCATAAGTATTGTTGTTCCAAATGAGCTCCTGTCTTACTTGTTACTTGGAAAACTAGGAGGCAATCCCAACTTGAGCCAATTTGTCGAAACTCTCATCTTCAATGAAGATATCATTGAAAAACCGCTGGCAATACTCTCTTGACTTCAGGAATTTGCCAGTCATAACAGTCATAGTAGCTACCTACAAAACAAAAAGGGGACAAGCTCCTCAGCTCTCATTACTGAATATGACAAACCACATAAGATCATATTCTACTGTAGCCAAGGGAAACACAATAGACGATGCACTACACATAAAAAAGAGGAGTGTAGGGCAGAAAACCCTCACCTTAGACCAACGAGACAAGAAAAGAAATGGAAAAACAATCCAAAAGCTCACCTTTCTATAGTGCAGGCTCTTGCAACAATAAGAGGATCAATAAACCCTATGCGCAATTGGGTTATAGTTGACTGTGGTGCTAACCACCACATGTTAAATTCACCCAAATTCTTTCCTAACTCCTTTGAAGAAATTAAATCTGAAGTTGCCACAGGAGACTCACAGAGTAATCTCCTAGCTCATGGAATAGGTAATGCAAAACTCAGGTGTAATGGTCAAATACTCAATCTTGAAAACTTTCTCTTTGTGCCTAAATTAAAATGTAATCTAATTAGTATGCTAGAACTGTTCAAAGACCAACTAACTATCAAATGAACAAATAACTCTTTCTTTCTCAGTTCAAAAGGAGAAGTACTTCTAGAAGGGGAGATCTGCAACAGATTAGTGTACATCACCTACAACCCTCCCAACGCACTGCTCACTTTTGTCAATGGAAGCCTTTGGAACTGTCATCTGGGACATCCTGGATGTGCAGTAATGAGAAATCTTGGTCTACCTGATCAAGAGCGCTCTTGCCCTACCTTCAAGACTAACAAGTCTCATTGACTTCCATTTCTTCATCATTTTGAACCGGTTAGGCACCCTTTTGATTCCATCCACATTGATGTGGTAGGACCCATTACTCCAGAATCTGTCTCTGGCTCTTTCTTTCTACTCACCATTGTGGACCAAGCCACTTCATACAAAAGCATAAGGTCCCTTAAAAGGAAATCCAACAGCTTTGACCAATTTGTTATTGCTAAGAACTACATGGAGAATCACCATGACAGAAAAATAAAAAATTGGTCTCCAACAGAAGAGGTGAGTTCCTCAGTCAGAAATTTGAAAATCTCTCCAATGAGTGTGGATCTGTGCACATTTTTTCACCTCCAGAGACACTAGAACACAATGGGTATGCCAAAAGAGCAAACCGCACAGTAATGGAGAAGGCTCGTTGCTTGATTAACCACTCCAACTTGCCCAATCAATATTGGGCAGAAGCCGTGAATACCGCCGTCTTCCTCTCCAATCTCTCACCCACTCCCTCCAGAGAAAACAAATCACCTCACCTTCTTTGGAGGACTAACACCTCTGTCAAGCTAACCAAACTTCAAACCTTTGGGTTTCAGGCTGTCATCCATAATCTTAAAAGGCAATGGGACTGGAAACTGGCCCCACCTGGCCAAAAAGGGGTTCTTCTTGGCTTTGAGAATGGTAACATGGCCTATCAAATTTGAAGACTTTCCAGCTTAAAAGCTGTTGTTACCAGAAATGCCACCTTTGAAGAAAGAATCTTTCAAACTGTGGCAGGAGGAACGAAATCACCACTCTGGGACATTGAAGATGAACAGACTAATAAAGATTCCAATCTACTCATGGAACCCATCAATAGTGAAAACAATCAGTACTACGATTTTCTTGAGGACACTACTAATGAAGATTCCTCTGATTCTTTTTCTGCTCTCAACAGTCCTTTTCCTAACAACAGCCCAAGTAATCACGAGGAACCTTCTGATCAACAACAGTCAGGAGACAACCACAGTATCCCTTGAATCAAAGTTATTGGCCCACGTCATCCCACTCTGATCACCTCTAATGTGAACTCCATTCACATTCTCCCTTACTTGAGGAGGGCAAGAACATTCATTACAGCTTCTAACACTGCACCAAGAACGTATCAACTTGCCTTACAAGGGGAAAAAAAGGATGAATGGACAACTGCCATTGCAAAGGAACTTTCAGCTATGAATGAGCTGAAAGTATGGGATATTCTAGATCTTAGAAGCTACTAAAAGCTGGTGGGAACAGCCTGGGTATTCAAGGTAAAGAAAGACCACCCCCATCAAAATGTGGAGTACAAAGCACGTCTTTGTGCACAAGGTTTCACCCAAACACCAGGGGTAGATTTTGGAAAAACATATGCTCCTAAAGGATGCTTAAGCTCCCTGAGAGCATTGATTGCATACTCTTGTGCCAATGGCTTAGACTTCCATCAGATAGATGTGAAGAGCGCATTCTTAAATGCTCCCCTGAAAGAAACTGTTTACTTATCCATTCCTCAAGGGCTGGAAATCAATCAGTGTAAACATTGCCTGAGATTAAAAAAGGCCATAAACATTCTCAAACAAGCCCCCTTGGCTTGGTACAATGGTCTCAGAGAATGGCTGCAGAGTTTTGGTTTCAATGCATGCAAGCTGGATCCTTGTGTATTCCATCAAAAAGAACCTGATGCCCTGTGGACAAGATGGCAATATTTGGAACAAATATCCAACTGTTTAAAGAGCAAATCAGCAAATAATTCAACATCAAAGATATTGGTCCAGGTGACCTGTTGTTAGGAGTAAGAATCCAGAAAATGGATGAATGCATCATGCTTGACCAACAACACTTTGTCGATTCCTTGCTTGACCTCTATGGTATGCAAAACTGCAAAGCCATCGGCACCCCACTAGTTCCCAATGAATATTATTTTCCAGCAACTGATTACAAAAGAAAAACATTTGAAGAAATGGGCATCAACTTCAGAAGTGCAGTGGGTAGTACCAACTACCTAAGGACTGCCGCTTGTCCAGATCTCTCCCATGCAGTAAGCAGTCTTTCACAAGACCTAGAAAAACCTGGTATAAGACATTGGAAGGCTTTTCTCCACCTCCTTAAATACCTTTGTGGAACTCAAGAACTGGGGCTGTACTACAATCGACAATGCAACCCAGGTTTGATTGCGTTCACCGACGCTGACTGGGGTAATTTCCACGTAACGCGACGTTCTACTTCTGGATACTTAGCAAAGATACATGGCTGCTTAATTTTCTGGAAAACCAGAAAACAGCCATCGGTGTCTATTTCCACTGCCGAAGCGGAATACAAATCACTCTGCAAACTAGCGTCACAGCTACTGTGGGTTCAGCAATGTTGCCAAGAAGCCGACATCTTTCACTTTGACAGTGCGATCACCATATGGTAGGATAATCAAAGTTGTATCAAAACCGCCAACGGCAATTGCAACGTCAACACAAAGAGGATGAAACATGTGGACATCTAACTGCACTTCGTAAAAGAGGAAATACAAAAACAGCTCATTGAACTTCACTATGAACCAACATCTGACATGCTAGCCGACTTCTTAACTAAGGCAGTTCCTAAGACAGCCTTGCAAAGGGCCCTTACGGCTCTAGGAGTTTTGAGACTAGGACCGAGGGGGGGGGGTGTTGAAAAACAAAAGCCATAAAGAGCTAAGGTTAGTTCCATCCTAGCCCAAAAACAGATAAAACTTCCGTAGGCAGCAAGGCATAGATCAGAAACTAACTCTGATCCATACCTGCAGACCTAAATCACCAATGTAGAGTAAACCACAGACCACTGTTGTCATAAGCCAGTGGTAACAGAAGTACGCAGTAATCTCACTCAGGGGGAATGTTCTCTCTGTCTATAAATAGAACGCCTCATGGTAGAAAGAGGGGGGGAGCAATCAGAGAAAGCTACTGTATAGCAAACACCCCCTACAAAATATCTTCTTGCAAAATTAGAACTATATTGTCAAATTACAAAACACTTTTTCTTTTAAAAAATACTCCTGAACTCGTATTTTATCACACACATCATGACCTAGCTTCCAAAATGACTGCGTCATTCTGCAAAGCTGACCCAGGGCCTGCATTCGTTTAAAATAAATTTCTCCCTAGGACACACTTTGGGATATTCACCTGGAACCCTTAAAATACCACAAATCTCCCATTAAACACAAGCCATTAAAGACTTAAAGGTTATGCGGATGTTCTCTAAATCCACTATTTACGGCTTTATTGGTCTTCTTTCATTACCAATAAAAGGCTAGACCTTATTTCCCCAAGAGCCCTGCATGGTTAGCAATACAATTCCATATATGTTAAATTACGAACATATGCACAATCATTAGTTCATACTTTACACTCAGGGTACCTAGAGAGATCTTTAGATAAACAAGAGATGCAGAAATAAAATCTTGATTTACTTTTCAACATGTGGGATGAAGACTTCAATAAATACATGAAAAGCACAAAGGAAGAATTCTAATTCATATATGAGAAAATTAGTAACCACCACACATTTGAAAACAATAGAAACTGTAAACAGCTTCCAATATCCCATCAATTAGCTTTGACACTTGAGAGACTTGGATTCAATGGAAATGGCGCTTTGGTGGGGAAAGTTGCATGCAATTTCAATTTTGGCAGAGTTCTGGTAATCTTAGTTTTCCGCAGAATAATAAAGGCCATCAATTCCTTAAAACACTACTATGTTACATGGCGTTATGAGCACAAATGACATCAAGTATCACAGGTCATGTTCCAAGAGGGCTTTGAGGGCTGTATGCGATTCATAAATATATAATAAATCTCTCATTGTTTCAAAAACTGGAATGACAAGTAGAGGTTTATGTTGACAGAAAAAACTATACAATCAATGCACAAACTCTATTTTCCTGTGATGATAAGAACATCACAGTTTTTATTGCAGGTTTTCCTGGATCATGTGAAGACTCAATGGTTTATAAACGAATGGGTTTGTATAAAAACCCAGATAAGTTTTTTGAAAAAGGTGCAGTTTATTTTTTCTTCAATTACTGACTGTCAATTTATTTGAAGTTAAAATTGATCAGGTCAATAATTGGTGGTGTATTATTCATACCCCTTGACAGAAAATCTCATCCCAGCACTTATAGCCCCTGCAGAAAGCCTACAGGTAAATACAGAGTTCAACTACTGTTTAGCCAACTCCCATTTGAGTAATAAACATACCATTGGCATTCTGAAGGGGAAATGGGAATCCCTCAAGTATTTACAAATGAAAATAAATCGCCCAGAAGAAATTAAATGTGACATAAACTGGATTAAGTAATGCTTAATACTACATTCATGAGTTATGGAAGAAATTGAGCCACCCCTCTACCATAGTGATGTGCCATAACCATTGGCACAGGCTCTTCAACTTCAGGTAAAGAGTAGTTGTATCGCATACAATTATAAAAAGGGCATTTTTTAAATCACATGTTTTCCGCATATATTGTGTAAAATATTTTCTCTGGGATTTATTGATTATATCAATAAAAAAGTGATTGAGTTATTCAAACATGATTTAACCTTTGTTTTAGGTTATTTTTATTACATTTAGTATTGTGAAGCTAATTTGATCCTTTTTAAAGTAATCTTCATATTCCATTTAGTTCAACCTCCCAATAAAATCAAGAGATTTTCTTGGCTAATATTTTCCTTCAGGAAAACTCTTTTTTCCATAGGTATGTCAATGTCAATATAAAAATTGTTATTTAAAAACTTTTCTCCATTTAATCCTCCTTTTTTCTTTTTTTTCTTCTTCTGGAATAAGTAAAATAAGACCACCATCACTAAATTCAATCATTATTGAACATTAATAATGGAACAATTTAACAATTTCTTCAATGTTATTTGCTATAAAAACTCAGAATCGGAACTTTTGATCAATCACATGAAATCAAGGACCCGATTTTATATGCCTTGGAAGATGAATTATCATGATCTTTTCACTTACTTATTTCCATAATGATCAACAAGACTGAAAATGGATTGACTTATTGAAATTCAGTGTCATGCATATGATTGAAAATCAACAGCTCATAATGAGTGCCCATCATAGTCCCACAAGAGAAAAAGATAAAGAATAATTCTATCATAGAATATCTTGGCTAATTTTTGCTTATTATTGATAGGATGTATCATTCTTGTGAATAAGTTTCTTTTTTATAGATGAAATTTGTAGAAAGACATGTGAAAGTATTTTTAGTGGGCGGGAAGGAATTTTCTTACTATCAATATGAGATTGTTTGATAGCTAGGTACAACTTGAATGTTTTATAGTTATTCTTGAATTGATTAAAATTTATGTAATTTTGAACTTCATTCTCATTGAAACAATGAGATGGATCAACCAAATATATTGATAAAAATTGAGATTAATCAGAGATCCTAAAATATGACTCAATCTATCCACAAGATATCTCATATTTGAACATTTTACTTATTGAAGTCAATTGTGATGAGCTTCATTGAGCTCTGACTTTGTGCTGTAATATTTTCTCTTTCTGATCTAACTCTTTCTGCTTGAGATCAACCTTAATTTTATTTCAAGGTTCCATTTGCATTCTATTCTATAGTAACTATTCACTATTTATTTCCAATTCCTTCTGCTGATTCTGGCTTACTCATTAACTTCTACTTTGTGTTCCTCAATGCTTCCTTCTTAACTTCAATATCTACACGCTGAAATCCAATATCATTTTGTTGGAGAGTCATTTCCTTCTCTCACAACTCACTATTTTCTTTGTCCACAAGAGCCTTCATATTCACTTGGTTTTTATAGAATTATCTTTTATGATCCAGTTTGATCAGGCAGATTTCCTTTTTTTCTTGAGCCTCAATATTATTGAGCTTATCCAATTCAGCATCATGCTCAGAACTGCACTGAAGCCTATTACGCATTTGTGGAACATTTTTATTCTTGTTGGAGTCCAACTTGCGCTACATAAATCCATACATTGGAGCCCTTGGACTCATCACCAATTTGTCTGACAGGATTGGTTGTGAACCTGATCCAGGCCTACAAAATTTTGTTTTGTGGGGATGCGTACTGTGGTACTCCTTGCCATCCAAATCAGATAGCCACAGAGCCCCACTCTCATCATATCTCCCTCCAACAAAATCATCAACAGTACCCGCATCCTTATTTTCACCTTTGTGAGACTGAATTTGGGCCCAGCTATTGACAGAATCTGCATTGTCACTCCAATGAGCTGAAGGATATACAAAATCATCTGAATCAGATTAATCAATTAAGTTGAGATGGTTTCTCTCCTGCAATAGGTTCTTTGGTGTCAGGCTGACTCTATGATATAGCTTTAAAGTGATAATAAAAAGATATAACTGTGAGTGTGACACAATGATAATAGTAAAAAGTGGGTTATAAGATGAGTGAAAATGCTTTAATAATGGCAATTAGTGATGCTGAGGACCACTGATAGCCCTGGGTTCAGTGTTTCCTTTTGGTTTACAATAATAAACCCTACAGTAACTGAATTTTATTATTATACCTGTTATATTATATGGGTATAACTCATTACAAAGTTATACCAAGTAATAATACTAATAGCAGGATTATTTTCTTTTCCTTTGGTGAGGAAAAGACTCCTTTTATCTTTTTCAGGGGTAGTGCAAGAGTGTTTACCTCTGCACACGACCACAGAGTGAACATTTTGACTAGTGTGGGCTGGCTTGTGGTCCCACACTCAATACAAACTTTTATGTGTGTAAATGTGATTTTGGAACTACAAGTTGTCATTTTTACCCAATAATGGGTGAAAAGCTTCATCAATAGAGCTTAAATGTGTGCTCTTGTGGCTCTGCTCGGTCTGAAACTATAAAGGACGTGTTTGTAGGACTTCTATTGGTCATATTATGAGTAATCAAATAATAAGAAGAATTTAATTCAATTTAATAGCTGTTAATTAAGTTTTATGGAAAGCTGTCCCACAATAAGATCCCATACTGGCTGGTGTTGGATTATGATATGAAAACCTGAATACCTGGGTCAGTTTTGGAGATATATATCTCAGAAGTGAGCTATTTTTTAGCTCTTGATGTTCTCTACAAAATTTTTGTTCATTTTGTATTCCTATCATGAATTATGGTAAAAGTATACTAGTTTTTCGATTACATTGTAGAATTAGGGATTGATTATGAATCCTGTATTGAATTTATTTTCTCAATACCTTATGTTTCAGATGGGATATGGGAAAATGGAGTGCACCATCAGAAATATCTGATTGCTCTCTTTTTAAAGGGACCCAACTCTGGGTCTCTCACACTAAAACTGTAGAAGCTATCAGACAGGGGAATATTTTATTCAACCTTATTTGGCATTCATTTATCCATAGCCTCTTTAGTTTTAATTCTAGCTATGTTTGGATAGTACAGTTGGATAGCCCTTACTGACAGCTTCAATTTGAAAACCCATTTTATGGGGTCCTGCCTCTTTCTCAGGATGTTATTTGAGAGGTGAAAACTAAGTTTTATTATCAGTTCGTATTTTGAGGGGGAATAACTTTTTCATTCCCTATCATATGATTATGGGAATAGAGTCTTTGGAAAGTGATTAATTTCCTCTTCCTTTCAATGCCACTCATGAGATATTTTGGCTCAGCTCACCTTTTGGTGGTATTTTGCTCTACCATTGGTTTATGCTATTCTAATGACATGCTTGTGCTCTGGTTATTAATTGCAAGCTGACATACCCTCCCTATAAAAAAAGGCTCATCACTGATAAGATTCTCTTGTTCTATATGAGGTACTGAGTCTAATTGGGTCCATTTGATCTTGTTTTGACAGGTACCCTGTGTATATATCCTTCCAGTCTTGTGATTTATGTTCCAATCCATCCAAATTTTTGGGCATTGGTATCTTCCTCATATTTGAAGAAATAGAATACTCTTTGTCCTGAGAATCTCCTAGTGCCGTGTAGGTACTTGTGCTCTGATGTATGCTTATTCCATACATTCTTTGTTAATCTGTACCCAACAAGAATCCCTTCATCCTATCCTTTTCCAGTACTACAACTTCAGGGTAATGTCACAGCCAATATCAAGGGTAAGGGTATCCAACCTTGAATCCACCCAGTCTCATGAAACCAGAAAATCCAGTATGTGTATCAAGACTAAGTTTCAGAAAATCTTCTTTCTGAAACATGCATACATCTGTGTTCACGAATACAGCCTGTCAGCACTTTTAGAGGCTGGATATTCCGAATACAGTTTTGGATTCACAAGCCTGGAGCTGTATGATCACCCAACTCCACCACACCTCTTGTACAGACCCTGTACATCCATACAGGGACTTTTTTATTCAAATAAATTCAAATGAAGATTCCTCTCAAGAAAATTCACTCTTTGGGTCAGGTTTGGTGGATTCTCACATATACCAGCCCCTCTTTCTCCCCCTGGGGAATTTTCCCCATTTAATTAATATATTTTATTTATTATTTAATAAATATTCTTACTCTTTTTTTTGAGTGTATTATATTTATTGGTTTCAAGTTGTTCTTTGTATTTCCTCACCTGTTCAGTAGAGTTGTGGTGGCCATATCCTTATTAATCCTTCTCTTTTTTTCTGACAGGTTGAAACAGTGGACTTGGACATGTTTGTGGTTGGCTCTTTTATTATTTACTCTTATTCTTTTTTTCTGCTTTCTTATATTTATTTCATTAGTACTTATATTGTTATCACACTCTTAAGTGTACTCAACTTTATCCCATCCTTGACCCTGCCATAAGTGAGTTCTCCTTTACTGAGTGCAAGGCCCTCTTTGCTTCAAAGAGCCCCTGTGACAGGTAAATATCCACATTTCCATGATGGTGAGGGACCTCAAACTTGGCTTTAATGATATACAATGGTTTCATTCTTCCTGAAGCACTTCTGAAGCATCTGGCTTCTGTTGTTAGCAATCCTGCATCCCACATAGGTAAGGCTTTTTCAAAGTATTTCTTAGCCACTACTGATCAGGTAGCTTCTATGGGTAGCAATACTGCATCCCACATAGTTAAGGCTGTGTCCAAGTATTTCTGAGGCACTACTGAGTAGATGGCTCCTGTGTTAATGATTATGGGATTCTTTTTTTCAAATTCATACATCCATCTTGATTAATCTTCTATTTGTGTAAACTTTTCCTATTTTTGGTGTTTCCATAAATATTTGAGAATCTGTGGTCATTACACTTTTTCTCATGGAAGCTGGAATGTGGTAGACTTTTTTGGAAGTGTACTGGTCCAATACCCTTTGGTTCATGGTCCTCAAATTGAACTAGGTACTGTTTAATGCCTTTGATTAACTGTATGAATTATCTCTGTAGCCATCTCCAATAATACCAGAGTCAGATTAATGACCTTCTTGGTCGTTCCCTGCCTCTTCCTCTATTTAAAATATTTCCTCTCTTTATTTGGGACTGCTTCTTTGATATTGATCAGGTGATCCACTGTTGTGACCTGCTTTTTTCATTTTCAATTCTTCTTAATACTGGCAATTTTTCATTTCCAGGGTTGTATTTTACTTTTCATTTCCAGTCCTATGGGTAGTATATCTACCAATAGATACTCTAATCCTTACTTCTTGCAAGGTATCCCATATGTAATCCAAGGAGGATTCTTCAGAGCATCTACTTTTTACTGCATGCTCTAAGTCTCCTGGTAGTTTGGTCAAAAATTTGTTATTTCATGTTGCTGTTGTTTTGTGAGGGTCAATGAGTATCATCCTTTTTGACTGTCTCAGACACCAGTAATCTTGATCTTTGTTCACTGTGTATCTATCATTTTCAAATGAAATAGTTTTCTTCCATATACATGTATCATTACTGTACAGTTTGATTATTTGGCTCCTCCACCATGGATAATCTCCTATGCCATATATTTCTTTCATTTCAGTGTACCATATACTATCATGGCTTCTGAATGCTTTATTAAGTCTAGCTGTTACTGAGTAACTCTGGAATACTTGGTACATCAATTAACAGTCAATCAATGTAAGAAATGAGCTCCATATGCTCATATTCATCTAAAAAAGAGAATTTGAGACAGCTTGTGGCTTCTGGCAGTTGCTTAAATGATTCATTCTCTTAGTAAAATATTTCATCCCCATCTTGGTACTGTGATGGTGATATCTGCCGTTTCTCCTGATGGGCCATTGGTTTAGTGCCTTTTTGTTGCAGTTGTGTAGCTATGTTGACTTGAACATTTCCTTGTATTTGTAGGTGTATGTTTTGGAAGACATTCAATACTTTTCCATATCTTCCATTTGCTCATGGATACATATAATGTCTTTTCAGAGTGATCTTGATTCTCCAAGACTTACTTTAGCCTTTTTTTGGTTTCTTCTGAGGATTTTCTAAATTTAGCATAGTCCTCTTGGGAAGTATTTATGGTTTTGGTTTGCAAGGTTCTTACATCTTGTATCCTGGAGATATACTCTTTGATCTTATCAAACTCTTTCTGAGTATGCCATGAAAATTGGACCATTTTCACCAATGGTGCACTACTTCCTATGGTTCTCTCAGGTTCCACAAAATTGTTTCCATCCTGAATGGTGATATCCTTGCTAATTGTAGGGCTACTAGCTCTACAAGAATTATTTACAAATATCTCTTTCTTTTTTGTACCTCTTTCACTAAGTCCAGAAATTTCTGGCTAATTGGGTCTGAATATTTCTTCCTCTAGCTGAAAAAAGTCCTGTTCTTTCCTTCTCCTAGGAATTACCTTGGATTGGGAATAATGGTTACTCATGGTTAGTGATCTTCTAGATTCTGAGTGGTGTGAAGCCACTTAGGAGCTGGGTTGAGTTTCTATTCCTTGTGAGACTGAAGGAATGAGAGTGTGATATTTCTGGTTCCATTTCTCTTAAATAGCTTGGATAGTAGCTTGATTCTCTCTGATATTTGCTTCCCTTTCCCACAGGAGCTTGAACTTCCTGTTGTGCTTCCACCTTTTGGTAATCTCCATTAGCTCTTAGAAGGATATATTCCTGAGAAATATTATGTTAAATTGCTCCTGGTTCTGGCCAGTGGGATTCTAGGTTGAATATTGTGTCTCTCATATTCCATTGGAACAGATTTTTGAGTAGTTTGTGGGTAAGAATGAATTGTTCTGAGTCCATTAAAGTTTCTCCTGGATAGTTTCTATTGGAAATTATTGATTTTCAAGGTTGAGGAAGGTTGATTTTTCCATTTCTTATGGCTTTGATAAAATGCAACTTTTTCTCCTCTCAAGTCTCTATTTCCTCTTGTAATAACTGATGAGCTTTGTGTTGTTTTATCTCTTGGGAATCCAAGATTTCTGAGATGAGGTGGAATCATCTCTAATTTTGGAGAATGAGGTATATATCAATCTGCACTTCAGTCCCTGTTCTGCAAAGTAATTTTAAGTCAGTCTTTACAAATAATTGACTCCAAAAAATACTGTTATCCTTCAATATGAATCTTGAAAAGTCTTTTCTTTTCTAATTATAATTAATTGAGTTGTTTTGGAAGAATGACAGATGCAATTCTTCCTTGACCTCTAGTGTTTGGAAAGTCTTTTTCTCTTCTTTGTTTCAAAGGCACTCGTATTTCGTTGATTTCTTTTTTGTTGAAAAGAAAACCAATGATTATAGCTTGTAAGCTGGCTTGACTTAAATTTACCTATTAATTTTTCACTCAAATTGGGGTGAAAAATGAATTGTAAGAGTTTTCCTAAAATAAATTCAAGAAATATGATCTTTATATAAAAAACTTGATAAATTTAACATATATTTATATATATCTTTTGGAAAATTATCATTCAAAAGAATTATAGTAATTATTAAAGTAGACATTTCACCCCAATTTGGGTGAAAAAATTAACTATAATATATTTCCTCAAAAAGGAATTCAAACAATATATACTTTTGTAGATATTATGAAAATAAATATAATTATATATGTCATTAAAATTGAATTATTATTGAGAATATCAATAATAATTATTCAAATCAATTTTTCATGCAAATTTGGGTGAAAAAATTAATTCTTAAATATTTCTGCAAAGACAAACTCAAGTAATATATACTTTGCACATATTCTCATGAAAAAATATAATAGATATATATATATATAATTATATATTTCTTGAAAATCTAATTTTTATTGAAAATATAAAGCGTAACTATTAAGACTGTCTTTTCAAGCCGATTTGGGTGAAAAAATGAATTCTAAATTTTTTCTCAAAGAACACTTCAATCAATCTATACTCCATATGTATTATTATAAAAAAATTATGTATGATTACATATTTCTTAAAGATTTAATTATTATTGAAATTCTCAATTATAATTATTAAAATCAATTTTCCACATCATATTGGGTGAAAAAAAATGAAATGTCAAAGTCTTTCTAAAAGAAAATATTCAATTAATATATACTTTTGTATATATCATGATGAATGTTCAATAAAAAACATTACTATATTCATCTTAAATAAAGTATTTGACAAAGATAAACTTTATATTTATAGTGCTTAAAAATCATGAATATAGGTAAAAACAATTCTTTTTCTGAAAATTCAAGTATACTTCTTTTTATATATGATTTTTGTTTTTAATTCAGGGAAGATAAAATAAACAAAAAACGCGAAATAAATCCCCTTCAAGGCTTCTGATGGCTCAATTATAGTTCAAATAAACAAGAAATAAACTATTAAAAACTCTAAAAAAGCATAAAAATATAGTAAAAATAGTTAAAATAAGGCAAATAAATGTCTAAAATGGGTAAAATACTAGGCCAGGCCCCCAAAGCGTTAGCCTGAATCTATGATATAAATTTAGAGTGATAATAATAATCTATAACTGTAAGTGTTACATGATTATAATAGTACATGATAAGTGATAAAATGAGTACAAGAGCTATACTAATGAAATTTAGTGATGGTGAGTGCTTCTGATAGCCCTGGTTGCAGTGTTTACCTGTTGGTTTGCCATAGCAAACCCTAAAATAATGACGCTATATGAATATACCTGTTATATTCTAAGGGTGCAACTTAATAATACATTATACCACATAAGAATACTAATAACAGGATGATTTTTATTTCCTTTGGTGAGGAAATGACTCCTTTTATCTTGTTCAGGTGTGGTGAAAGGTTTTTTACCTCTGAACACAGCTGTAGAGTTAAACGTTTCTCAACTGTGGGGTGGCTTGTTGTCCCACACATTCAATAAAGACTTTTATGGGTGGAAATCTGGCTTCAAAACTACAGGGTGAATGTTTTCACCAATAGAGCTTGAAGGTGTGGTATAGTGGTTTTGACACATCTGTAGAAGTCCTATTGGTAATATCATGATTAATCAAAGAATAAACAGAATTTCATTCAGTTATATATACAGCTGTCCCATAGTAAGATCTCAAACTGGCTGGTGTGGGATTATGATATGAAAACTGGAATAATTGGCATGTTTTGAAGATATAGATATCTTAGGTGGCTCATCTTTTAGCTCATGATGCACTCTACACAATTGCTACTAATTTGGTATGCCTAGAATTGAGTATGACAAATCTATACCAATTTAAAATTCTAATGTCGACTTATGGATTTATTATGAATCCTGTATTGAACTTGTTTTCTCAATAGCTTTTCTTATAGCTTGAATAGGGGGAAATGGAGGAAACCATAAGAAAGCTTTCATTTTGCACCTCTCAAAGAGACCCCCCTCTGGGTATCTCACACTAAAACTGTAGAATCTAGATGAGAGGTAAATATTTTATTCACCCTTATTTGGATTTCATTTGGCTATAACTTCTGTTGTTTTTATACTAGTTCCCTTTGGAAAGTGCCATTGGATAGTCCTTACTTACAGCTTCAACTTTCAAACACATTTAAAGGGACTCTGCTTCTCTCTCTGGATGTTAGATGAGAGGTGAAAATTAAGGTTCATCCTCAGCTCTTGCTCTTGAGGTGGAATACCTTTTTCATTCCATGTTCTATGATTATGAGACTTGTGTCTCTGGAAAGAGGTTACTGTCCTCTTTCTTTTAATGCCACTCATGAGATTTTTTAGCTCATCTCACCTTTGGGTGGTATTTATTCTCTACCATACATTTTCATTATTCTACTGTAATGATTGTTCTCTTAGTTTGAGTCACAGGCTGACATTTGGGCTT
Organism: Austropuccinia psidii; assembly: GCA_023105745.1. Classification (NCBI taxonomy): domain Eukaryota; kingdom Fungi; phylum Basidiomycota; class Pucciniomycetes; order Pucciniales; family Sphaerophragmiaceae; genus Austropuccinia; species Austropuccinia psidii. The sequence goes on from JALGQZ010000011.1 coordinate 30,482,496, forward strand.
TTCTTTGTACTATCTTCCACATTATTTCCCATGACATTTTGATTTTCAACAAACATTTCCATAATTTTATCAAGACAGCCACACTGCTTATCAATCTCTTCTTTTTGTGTCTTCATAGATTCATCTATCATCCCTGAACCATTACCCTTTACAAAGTTAACTGTGTCACTAAATTTCCAACTGTAAGTTCTCCATATTTGCTATTAATTCGGTCTACTTAAATTCAAGGTACCTTCTTGATGATTTACATTTAAATACACTTCAGATTTCTTTAATGCTTGAGGTTTAGTGTGCTTCTTACAGACCCATTATCATTTCTGGATATAACCAAATAATTCAGAAAAAAGATTAAATTTGGCACATAAAAAGGTAAAATATCACGGCTGGTCCCCCTAGTGTGAGGTGTGGATATGAAACTTTGATTCAAAATCAAGTACTTTTCCTGTCCTCAAAATTTGTATAAGGTAAAAATTGATTAAAAATAATATTAAATAAGATTTTTAAGAAAAAACACACCAATTTTATCTTTTTAGCTTTATAAGTATAAAACAATAATATTATAAAGATTTATTGTTTTAGCAACAATAAAAATGTATCCAAAAATACTCTACAAGGGATATTTAAGGCTTCAAAAGAAATTTGAATTCAAATTAATTGAGAAAAATACTGCAGGAAATCATTATATGAACAGAGTCTTTAAGAATAATATTAAAGAGAAAACATGCCCAAAAGTGACCAGAGTGAACTTGGAAACAAAGTGACAGAGTTAATAGTGATGAAATATGCTTGAATTCACTTATGGGGTGGTGCAAGGAGTAAAAATGATTATAATTATTTTTTCACATTGTTAAAAGGTTAAAAATGATTTTAAAAGGGTGTTTGTAATGTTTAATTGATTGTTTTAACAGTTTTTAAGCTAATTATAAAAGGCAAAGATTCTAACATGAAGAGAAAAGTGGGGCAAAGAAGACATTCTTTTATAGCCACTAATTTTCTTACTCCAAAATTAAAATTTACTCTTGTCGGTCGTGGAAACCTGTCTTAAAACAGAAAAGCCAATTATGACATCATTGAACCCTTGTTTAGACCCAAAAAGGGCTGGTTTTAGCCATTTTAGGCCCTTAAATCAGCCATTGCTATGGTAATACCTGGTTTTAAGCCTTGAGAACACGTCAGAATGTGTTGAAGAGATGTAGAAACAAGTTGAAACTGTTTTTACAATGTTTTTTGCTTTAAGGGGAGTTTTACCCTCTTGGCAATAGTTAAAACTTCCCTGGTTGGTATCAAAACCTTATCATCAATTGAGACCCAGACCCTGTGACTCAATTCCAGGCCAAAAAGTGATGAACATTTGCATGTATTTTGGCATCTAATGCCTGTCAGAAAGAAATTTTGGGGTCTGGCTCCCCCTTAGAGCCAAGATCCCTTTTCCCCCCCAGAATGGATCTTTCCAATTTGTTTTTTCTTTAATTCCTCATCATGTATTATACTTATAATTTACATATGTAACTCAATTGAGTTTTTAAGTTAAACAACTGTAATGATTGATACCTCATATGTAAATTGAAGTTCACTTATGTAATACATGCACACATTTTGACATTCCAATTTAAAATACTTCACTTCCTCATAACTTCTAAGCTATGCGCAACACCTCAATTTTAACACCGCATTTGATGTGAATTAACTTAAGTTTTTTAGTATTTTCAACTTTTTTACAGAAAATACTAAAAACTTAATTTAAGCTCATTTAGACTTGAGTTACAGAAAGTTTACACAGAGGTGACCCCACCTTACTTGTTATTACCAGTCCAATGGTGAAATAATTTTCATATTCTTATTTGTTGGAGAAAAATTTATGATAATTTTTATTTCAATTTTTTCCAAAAATATCTTAATTTCAGTAATTTTGTTAAAAAATTCATTTCTACTTAATTTTTTCAATATAAAATATGCTTTCACAATTTTAAATTTCAACGTAATTTTATTTTTAAATTATAATTGAATTTTCATTTTTGTGTATAAACTTATATTTATATTTCAATGTTTGTTTTGATAATGTAAATAAGTCTTTTTTATTTATAATTGTATCTTGTTTTATAATTTGTGGTCTTTTGGGTATATGAAAATACCTCTAAGGCTCATAGGGATCTTAGCAGCTACTTCTGGGTCATAAGCTGGGTTTGTCTTGACATTATCTAGTGGCCATTTACTAAGGCTATCTTCCATTGTGTGGCTCTTTCCTTCCTTGTATATTATGTTAATACTGCCCCTATACTCTTGGATAGCTATTTGCCAGCTCATCATGGGCCTATTGTTAGTATCCATGTTGAGAAAATACTTAAGTGCAGTGCAGTCTGTGTATACTTTAAAAACTGAACCCTTCAAATATTAATGAAGTTCTTCTAAAGCCCATAGTAGACATAAACATTTTATCTTAGTTTCTCCTTACCTGGCTTCTGAAACCTTCAGTTTCCTGAGAAGATAGCAGATTAACCCTTCTCTAGGTTCACCATCTATAATTTGTCTCTGGTGTAGAGCTTCTCTCAAACCTTGACTGAAAGCTGCAGCTATGTACAAATCTATGTAAAATTTGAATGGAAGTTCAAAGTTGGGTAGCATAAGGACAGGTGCATTAGTTAGTTTATGTTTGATCCTCTCACATGCATTCCTTCTTTCCTTGTTAATCTGAAAAACAACATCTTTTGAACATAGCTTGTATAAGCTGCTAGTTATTTGGGAAACCTTTTTGATTTAGTTTATGTAGTAGCTGTAAAGCAAAAGAAAATATTCCATTTCCTTGATGTTCATTGTTACTGGATTCTGAAGCACTTCCGCTACTTCAAGTTTTTCTATGGCCAGGCTAAGGCCTGAGACATTATGCCCCAGTTCCACTAGTTCCTGCTGGCCAAAATTACACTTTTTAAGTTAAATTTTCAGATTTATGGGTGTGCACCTACTCAAGACTCTGTCTATACATGGCACATGGTCTTCCCATGTCTCTTAATATATAATTATATCATCAATATATACTACCATACAGCCTTACAAAATTCCTTCTTTAAATATTGTGTCCATCATCCTTTTTAAATTTTCTGGTTCATTCTTGATACCAAATGGTATTCTGGTTAACTCATATATACCCATGTGACATATGTCTCTCTGTAGCTTCATGGAGTTTGGCTTAACTCCATCTGGTGAAAGTGTTTGATACAATCCATATTGGTAATGTATTGAGCTTTTTCCCGCTTATCCAGGGAGGGGATATCCTTGTTATAGGTTACCTGTAAGACTTAGTTTAGTTTTTCAGTGCTCTTAAGTCTCCACACAATCCATATTTTCCATCATGCCAAGCTATGAAGATAGATGTGGTTAATTCCACAATTTCATTATGTCCAATCTTTCTGATTACATTCATATCTAGTAGCTCATTGATATGTTCTTCAATTTCCTTTCTGTGTATGGGGATCTTATAGCATAGGTGGATAGGGCCCTACCACATGTAGATATAATTTCTATCATGGCCTTTAATCTTGCCTAAGGGTTCTTCCCCTATGGCTAAATCTGGTATTTTCCTCCTCAGAACTCTTAGTAAACTGAGGTTCTGGTTAATAGTGAGGTTAGAACTGAATTTTCCCCCTTTTAATTAATTCAGTAATTCTTCCAAGTGGTCTTTTTTAGACAATTGATATATATCAAGGGAAAATTTATTTTCCTTGTTGGTAACTATGGTAATATTCCTGTTTTCATTGCTGTAAATGTCAATGCCATACATCTTTTGAAAGTCATTTCCTAATAGGAGTCTTTGGATGTGGGAATCCTGAAGCACTACAAACTCTGGGTTTAGTATGATGTTATCTTTTGTATCGGTTATTATTATCTCTTTGATAATAGTCCCAATGGAGGTCATCCTTTCTGATGCACATTTGCAATTCTTTGCCTTAGTTTGCAAGAGTTGTTTTTCCCAATTTTGGAAGTTCTTTTACAAATAATCTTTAGCCACTATTCATAAGTGTGTGCAAACTTTAATTATCAGTGGGTGCTGAGAATTGTCAACACAAACAGTCATCTTAGTGCCTGTTACATGAATATATGCCATTCTTTTACTTGGTGTAACTTGTAATTTTTTTGCATCTTGTGTATTTTTGCACAAGTTCTTATTTCCAGTGTCTTTTGATAATCCTGATTTCAACTGGGTTTCCTCTTGATACTCCATTGGTCAATATCAGAGTTTTCTCTGATGGCATCACCCATAGAGTTATATTCAGAATCTTCTGTGTGGAATTTTTCCTCTGAGACTTGTTAAATGGCATATATTTCATTCTTTTCCTTTTCACACTTGTTATAGTAGATATCTGTGGACTCACAATTGTGACAAGAGTTCTTTTTATTAAGTACCTCTGTCAGGCTTAGTCTATAATGAAGTAGTAATTAGGCTATTTACAACTTTAACTATGACTGTGACACAGTGATAAAAGTTTAAAATAAGAGTGTTTGTTGATAATAAGGGTTTATAATAAAAAAAGGGCTTTACTATTGTGGAATAGTGGTGGTTAGCGCTGTTGAAAGCCCTGGGTGCAGCTTTACCTGTTGGATTGCAATAATAAAGACTACAATACTGAAACTTAAAGTATACCTGACTGGTTTCCAATAGTATAGCTGTGTTTGATAGTTGTGCTGCATAGGAATTCAAGAGCAGGATGAGGAAACCTTTTCTGGCTGTGAAAAGGCCCCTTTTTATCCTGAAATGCAGTGGAAAGTCTGCTAGACCTTTCCACATAGAGGAAGTGAAGATTTTTCACTCTCAAGGACAGCCTTGTGGTTTGCAAAAGGCCTGTATAGCCTTTATTGGCATCAGATATGTTTTTGAAACCACACCTGGGCAGTTTTCACCAATACAGGGTGAATATCTTCATCTGGGGACCACACAGCTTGATTCCGATGTGTATGACATGTATAATTCTGTACAGAACCTGTATGGGACTGCAGTATTGAATGAACTATGAGGCATCGAAGTATGAACATGCTTCTTCATCAGTTTGACACCTCATAATCATGATTATGGGATATTATCCCATAGTAAGGCTGTATTGGCCAGACTGTGGGATTTTAACCTTAAAGCTGCCATACCTTTGTCAGTTTTTGAGATATCTACCTCAAAATTGGGTTGGTGTGTAGCCCTGTATGTGATCTACACAATGGTATCTCATTTGATATGGCTATCATTAAATATTGCAAAGTTATTCCATGTACAAGATTTTTGTACACATGCGTGGTTTAGACAAAAAGCTGTATTGGGCTTGTTTGCCCTATACCTTTTGTTCTAGTTGAGATATGAAAAAATGAATGACACCATCAGATAGCCCAAATTTTTCTCTTTCCAAAAAGAACCCACTTTAGGTATCTCACACTAAAATTGTAGAAGTTAGATGAGAGGTGAATGTTTTGTTCACCCTTATTTGGCCTGAATTTGGCCATAACTTCAGTAATACTGGTTTTAGCTCAGTTTGGCTTGGACTATTGGATAGCCCTGACTTAGAGCTCCATTTGTAATACCCATTTTATGGGGTTAAGCCTCTAACTATGTGTTTCAGATGAGAGGTGAAAATCAAGTTTCATGCTCAGAAACAAGTTTGAGCAGGAACAACTTTGTTATTCTTTGTCCTATGGTGATTGGACTTGTATATTTGGAAAAGGGTGAGTTTCCTCTTTCTTTTGATACCTTTTGAGATTGTTTGGCTTAGCTCCATGCTTTGATGGTATCTTGGCTACACCATTGATTTATGGCATCTGGCTGTCATGCTTGTGCTCTGGTTCTGAGTCACAGGCTGACATACCCTCCCTCTGAAAAATGCTCATCATTGATGAGACTTTTCAGTCCTCCTAGAGGCTCTGAATCTCCTTAAATGAAGGCTCCCATCTTGTATGGCATCTTCTACCAACCAGTTGTCTTTATCAGCTGTTTGGTTTTTGATTCTGACTAAGTATTGTCTCTGATCCCTACAATTAAGTCTTGTGGTCCTGGCCTTGATAATTTTCTCCACAGGTCCAGGGGAGTCCCCGTCCTCCACTATTTCTTGTGGGGTGGTATTTTTCTTCCTGGAGGGGAATTTATCCTCCTCTGTCTGGAAGTATGGCTTGACTGAGCTCACTGGAAAGACTGGGTGTTTCCTGGAAAATTCCTCTGTGAGCTGGACTTCCACTGCATTTTCCCTATCAACTTAATGATAGTGAAGGGCCCTACAAATGAGTCTCTCATTTTCCTGAGTGCTTTAAGATTATTAAATTTTAGTGTAGACACTAACACCTGGTCCCCTTCCTTAAAGTCAGGTTCCATGTGTGTCTTGTCCCACCTCTGCTTGTTATATTCTTTGGCCTCAGCTATGCATCTGGCAGCTGTGTCACATGCCTTCTTACACATGTCATGAATCTCTTTGGCTGTGGGATAGATGGTCAGAAGGTTTTTCTTCAAGTGATCCACAGGCAATAAAGGGTTTCACCCTATTTCTACCAGTGCAGGTGTTTTTCCTGTGGTATAGTTCTGACTTGTATTATAAGCCAGCTGGACTGCTGGTAGAAGGGTAATCAAGTAATGGGTGTATCCCTCATGGACCTTGTATTCCATGCCATAGGCACAAAATCTTCTAAGGATGTCTTCCATTGTCTGGATCATCCTTTCAGCTAGTCCATCTGTTTGTAGATGGTAAGCTGTGAAAAATGCAAGCTTGATGCCAAGCATGTCATAAAAGTTGGTCCAAAATTCAGATGTGAACTTTGGGCCCCTATCACTAATGATGATCTTAGGGACTCCACAGGTAGATATGATGTTATTCCAGAATAACAGAGCATTGTCCAGGGCTGTGTCCTCTTTATGTCATGGCAGACACCCCATACTCTTGCTGAACCTATCAACTATGATTAAAGTGGCATTGTAGTTCTCTTTGCCTCCTGGGACAAGTGCTGTAACCCAGTCCATGTTGATGGTTTCCCATGGGTGTTTGGGTTCTTCTACGTGTTGAAGTATTCCATAATTCTTCCTATGTTTCCTATTTGCCTTCTGAAATATTTCACAAGTGTTGATTTATTCACTAAGCTCTTGTTCCCACTTGAGACACCAAGCTGTGCTTGCTACCCTCTCTTTGGTCCTGTCTTCACTCATGTGTCCCTTGTAGGGGCAGTCATGGCATTCTTGCAGGATCAGAGATATGTGGTCTCTGTCTACAACTGTGAGTGCACTTGTGTGCTTTTCTCTGTGGTAAAGCAAGCCATCTATAAGGAAGAACTTGTTGTCCTTATAGGCCCTCAACCAGGGCTCTTCCAGTTGGGATTCCAGCTCTGGACTCCTGTACTTTTGTTGAAGGAGCTGTAGTAATATTCCACACTGTTTGTGTTTGGAATAGAATTTTAGTACTGCACTAAAAAATTTGTTGTGCAGTTCTGAGGAGCTTATTCCCAGTATGGGAGTTTGTTTTCCTTCTGAATCAGTGCTGCCACTGTCAAGGGTACCACTTTCTGGTGCCCATTCAGAGAATCTAAAGTTTTTTTTCCTGTCTATTTTCATGAAATGGATAGGGATCTCGGCTGCAAATTCAGGATAATAAGCTGGATTGCTTTTGAAATTATCCAGTGGCCATCTGCATTTGTATGACTTTTAACTTCTTTGTATATGATGGTCATATTCCCTCTATACTCCTGGATGGCTATTTGCCATCTCAGCCTGTGTCTATTTGTATTCTTCATGTTTAGTAAAGACTTCAAGGCTGTGCAGTCTGTGTAGACTTCAAAGACTGCAACTTTCAAATAATAATGGAGTTTCTCCAGAGCCCAGACTAAGCATAGACATTCAGTCTGGGTGTCCCCATACCTGGCTTTTGAATCTTTCAGTTGCCTAGAGATGTAACATATCACTCCCTCTCTTGGTTCACCATCTACAATTTTTTTCTGGTGAAGGGCTGCTCCTAAGCCTTGGCTACATGCTGCATTGATTTATAGCTTGAATGGTAGTTCAAAGTCAGGCAAGATGAGCACAGGCTCATTTGTGAGTTCATGTTTGATTCTCTCATATGCATCCGTTCTTTCCTTGGTAATTTCGAAAACTACATCTGTTTAACATAACTTGTATAAACTACTAGTTATGTGGGAAAAGCATTTGATGTGGCTCCTATAGTAGCTAGCAAACCCAAGGAAAGATTGCATCTCTTTGATGTTTCTTGGTACTGGCGTTTGAAGTACTTATGCTACTTTATTCTGGTCAATTGCCAGACTAAGACCTGAGACTTTATGTCCTAGAGCTAGTAGCTCTTTTTGGCCAAAATTACAGTTTTTAAGTGAAATTTTCAGGTTGATGTGTATACATCTACTTAGAACTATGTCTATGTATTGTACATTTTCTTCCCATTTCTCTGAGTACATAATGATATCATAAATATATACTACCATCCAGCCTTCCAGTATTTCATCTTGAAATATTGTGTTCATCATCCTTTGGAAGTGGGCTGGTGCATTTTTAATCCCAAATGGCATCCTGGTGTACTCATATATGCCCATATGGCATATGATTCTGAGTAACTTCATGGGGTTTGGTTTGACTCCATTTTGGTGGAAGCCTTTCATACAATCCATTTTGGTTATGTATTTGGCTTTTGCCAGTTTATCCAAGGCATAAGGTATCCTGGGTATAGGGTACCTGTCTGCTTTAGTGTAGTTATTCAGAGCTCTGAAGTCTCCACACAGTCTAAACTTGCCATAATGCCAGGTGATTAGGACAGGAGTGGTGATTTCCACTATCTCCTCATGTTCAATCTTTCTGATGACATCCATATCCAGAAGTTCATTGATGTGTTTTTCAATTTCTTTCCTGGTTTCCAGACTTCCTGGGTAAGGAGGTCTCCTGAGCATGGATGGATAAGGTCTTTCCACATCCAGATACAGCTCTATATCATGGCCTTTAATCTTTCCTAGTGGCTCTTCCCTAATGGCAAATGCTGGTCTTTTCTTTCTCAGCATCTTCAGTAAATTTAGTTTTTGTTTACTGGGGAGGGAAGTGCTAAACTGGCCCTCTCTGAATTCATTCATTAGTTCCTCAAGTGGATCCTGAGAGGATATTTGGTATATATAAAGTGAAAACTTCTTTCCCTTGTTGGTACCAATGGTAATATGCCTATTTTTACTGCTTTAAATATCTATGCCATACCCCCTCTGGTAGTCTGTTCCCAGTAAGAACCCTTGGATGTGGGCATCATTAAGCACTACAAACTCTGGGTTGAGTCTGATATTACCTTTCCTATGGGGTATAATTATCTCTTTGATAATTGTCCCAATGGAAGTCATTTTCCCTGATGCACTTTTAAATTTCTTTGCATTGGTGGGCAAGAGCTTCTTTTCCCAGTTGGGGAAGTGGCTGTCCAGATATTTTCTGGCCACTATGGAGCAGTGTGATCCACTGTCAATGATCAATGGATGTTGAGCATTGTCAAAGCAGACAGTCATCTTTGTGGCTGTCCCATGTATGTATGCCATTCTTCTGGTTGGTGTGACCAGGAATGTTTGTGCATCCTGTGTATGTTTGCAGTGGTTTTCATTAGCATTATCTTGTGGCATGCCTGCTTCCAACTGTGTATCCTGGATTTCTAGTGGGGTTTCCTGTTGGTATTTTCTAGAAGTTCTTCTCTTGGGTCTTGGTCATCATCAGATGGTTCTCTGATGGCATCACCCATAGAGTATGATTCAGAATCCTCTGGGACTTTCTCAATGGCATATACTTTTTTCTTTGCCTTTAAACAGTTGTTGGAATAGTTGTCTGTTGAACCACAATTGTGGCAAGAATTTTTCTTCTTAGCTACTTCTGCCACTCTTTCCTTGAGTTTGTCTTTAAACTCTACCCTGGAAGGTTGTTTCTCCTTGAAACTACTGCTTCTATATGGGGTGAATTTCCCTATATTTATTCTTTTCCTTACATCTTGTAAGGTATTTGCAATGTCATCTAGAGTGCAATTTTGGTTGCCTATGCATTTTACTGCATGCTCTAGTTCTCCTGGCATTTGTGTCAGAAGTTTGTGATTCCTAATTTGAGTGTTCATTTGAGGATCAATGGCTTTGAGTCTTTTAGACTGTCTAAGACACCACTCAGATGGATCTTTTTCCACTGAGTATTTGTCATTTTCAAATGAAATGGTCTTTTGCCAAATCCAAGTACCATTGCTGTACTTTTGGATAATTTGACTCTTCCACCATGGCCAGTTTCTCCTGCCATGGATGTCTTTCATTTCTGTGTACCATATACTAGCATGACCTTTCAACTCTGTATTGAGTCTAGCAGTAATCCAGTAGTCCTGTATGCTTAGTACATCAATGAAGAGTCCATCAATATAATCTATGAGTTTGATATGATCATATTCTCCTGTTCCGGGGAATTTGGGCCAGCTTGAGGCCTAAGGAAGCTGTTTAAAGGCTTCCTTTTCAGAATAAGACATATTATCTCCATCCTGGTATTTTGATGGAGATCTTGCCTTATTAATCAACATGGAATCTGGTTTTATTTCATCTTGTTCATATGGATTATTGATAACATGGGCCTGGGGTTGGGGTTGGGGCTTCATGGTATGGTAGACATTAAACAATTTGTTTATGTCTTGATCCAGACAATCCCTGTCCCTTCTTCTGTGGTGTTGTTCTTCAAAGACTAGATTCAGTCTTTTGTTGGTTTCTTCAGAGGCTTTTCTCAGTTGAATATGTCATTCTTGAAGAGTTTTGACAATTTTATCAATGGAGGCTGTTAATTTTTTCATCCTCTCATGGCTTGCTTCAAGTTCTCCAAACTTCTGTTGAGTTTTCTCAGAATATTGGCACATTTGTAACCACAGTGCATCACTGTTCAAGTTACTCTCAGGTGAGACAGAATTATGTTCAACTGAGTGGGGGTAATATTTCTATTAAGGGGACTACTGATTCTCTAGTGGTTTACAACTACTTCTGGTTCTTGTGTACTTCTTTCACCAAGTCCAACAGTTTCTGGATCATTGGGTCTGACTCTCTCTGCCTTTGGTGAAAAGAGGTCTTGTTTTTGCCCTTGTGTCCTTGTCTTCTCCGGGAACCCTCCTGGGAGTTTGAAGAATGGTGACTCTTGGCCACTTATCTGTTGGTTTCTGAATGGTGTGAAGCCACTGGAGAGCTGATTTGGCCTGCTCCTTGTGAGCCTGAAGGAATCTGAGTATGCCCTGTCTGGGTCAGTTGTTCTTCCACAGCTTGTATAGTGGCTTGATTCTCCCTTATCCTGTTTGCCCTCACCTCCAAGAGTCTAAAATTCCTGGTGGGATTCCAACCTTTGGCTGTTATTATAAGGTCTTTGAAGTCTATCTCTTTGAGACAGATCTTCTGGAAACTTGCTCCAAGTTCTGCCCAATGAGATGCCAGGTTGAACCTCTTGTTTTCCATGCCCCATTGAAATAAATCTTTGAGGAGTTGGTGGAGCTGAAGAACTTGATCCATATCTTTCCAGTCCTCTGGTTTGAGCTTCCTGTTGAATTGGAATGTGAATGGCAGTGTGGGTATGATTTCCCTCAGTGTTTTGCCATCCACCACTGTGTCCACAGTTTTCTCTTCCAGGTCTTCTGGTTCTGGACAATCTCTCTCTGTCCTCTGGCTGGTTCCTTTGGAAGACAAGGTCTCTGAGGTATGCAGGTGACATATCAGTGTTTGCAACCAGTCAAAAACTTTATGTTCTTAGGGTATTTACCTTTTACTGTTCCTTGTACAGATTTGTTGTCTGCTTATTTGGGCAATTTACCTTTAGAGGTTACAACTGGGTTAATTATGGTAATCTTCCCTGTACAAGTTGTTAAGGTTGGTTTACCTTGTATTGAAGCAGAGTTTTGTGGCTTTCTACTCCTCTTGGTGGCAATGAGTGTCCACCTTTTTTCTGTGATAAGTCCTTCACTGTGCCTCTTTCCTTTTCCCTTGATTCCCTCTGGTTCTGAGGGTGTCACTGGTGTGTTGACCTGTGACTGGGCCGTTAGTGGTATGTAGTTTTCTTCCACTGAATCAAACAGGAAAAGAGGGCTTAATTTCAGTTGAAGCTTCTTAAGGTGCTGTTTTCACCTCTATGAATGGCCTCTGGGCTTGTATTTTACTACAATATGCCCTGTATAATGACAGTGTAATTAAATGAACAATTCCACATCAGAATTACAGCTTACAGATGCCTGGTATACTGTTTGTATACCAGTATCTCACAGATTTACTTGTAATTAGCAAGTATAATCTGTACAAAGTGGCTTGTATAAGAGGGTAATTTAATTAACAATACACCTCACCATGCCTCAACTGTTGGTTTTAGAGTAAGAGGTGTCCTTATTTAATTAAAAATTTGGACTTTATTAATGGCTTAATGTGTTTTTATATGTAAAAAACACCAAAAATAATAATTTGGTGCCTATCAACCATGTAGTAATAATATTAATATTCATAAATAAGAGTGGTATAAGACATATACCACTCAGAAAAAATATAATAACGTATGTATTATGGATTTTTTAAGGGTTTTACGCCTAAAAGAAGATAAAACAAAATTTCATAATGAAGAAAATAAGTGAAAAAACTTACTTTTTAGGTCCAAAAAGATCAAAAATGCATGGCCAGGCCCCCAAAATGTCAGGCTGAGTCTATCATGAAGTGGTAGTCTGGCTATTTACAACTTTAACTATGACTGTGACACAGTGATAAAAGGCTTAAAATAAGAGTTTTTGTTGATAATAAGGGTTTATAATAAAAATAAAAGGGCTTTACTATTATGGAATAGTGGTGGTGAGCGCTGTTGAAAGCCCTGGGTGCAGCTTTACCTGTTGGATTACAATAATAAATACTACAATACTTAAATTTAAAGTATACCTGATTATTTTCCAAGTGTATAACTTTTTTTGACAGCTATACTATGTAGGAATTCAACGTTAAGAAGAGTAAACCTTTTCTTGCTGTGAAAAGGCCCCTTTTTATCCTGAAATGCGGTGGAAAGGCTGCTAGACCTTTCCACATAGAGGAAGTGAAGATTTTTCACTCTCAAGGACAGGCTTGTGGTTTGCAAAAGGCCTGTATAGCCTGTATTGGGCTCAGATGTGTTTTTGAAACCCCCCTGGGTAGTTTTCACCAATACAGGGTTAAAGGTTTCATCTGGGGACCACACAGCTTGATTCTGACGTGTATGACGTGTAGAATGCTGTACAGAACCTGTATGAGACTGAAGTATTGAATTAACTAGGAGGTATTGAATTATGAACATGCTTCTTCATAAGCTTGACACCTCATAATTATGGTTATGGGATATTATCCCATGGTAAGGCTGTATTGGCCAAACTGTGCGATTTTAACCTTAAAGCTGCCATAGCTTTGTCAGTTTTTGAGATATTCACCTAAAAATTGGTTCAGTGTGTATTCCTGTATGTCCTCTACACAATGGTACCTCATTTGATATGGTTATCATTCACTATGGCAAAGTTATGCCATGTACAAGAGTTTTGTACACATGCGTGGTTTAGACAAAAAGCTGTATTGGGCTTGTTTTCCTTATACCTTTTGTTCTAGTTGAGATATGAGAAAATGAATGAAACCATCAGATAGTCCAGATTGTTCTCTTTTCAAAAATACCCCACTTTAGGTATCTCACACTAAAACTGTAGAAGTTAGATGAGAGGTGAATGTTTTGTTCACCCCTATTTGGCCTGAATTTGGCCATAACTTCAGTAATACTGGTGTTAGGTCAGTTTGGCTGGTACCATTGGATAGCCCTGACCTAGAGCTTCATTTGTAATACCCATTTGATTTGGTTAAGCCTCTTACTCTTTGTTTCAGATAAGAGGTGAAAATTAAGGTTTATGCTCAGCAACAGCTTTGAGCAGGAATAACTTTCTTATTCTTTGTCCTATGGTGATGGGACTTGTATATTTGGAAAGGGGTGATTTTCCTCCTTATTCATTTGATACCTTTTGAGCTTTTTTGGCTCAGCTCCATGTTTTGGTGGTATCTTGGCCATACCATTGATTTATGGTATCTGGCTGTCATGCTTGTGCTCTGGTTTTGAGTCACAGGCTGACAACTTCTTCCACTTTTTCTCTGCATTTGTCTTTATTGTTGACCCTAAAATGTTTTTCTCTCTGAAGCTTTTGCCTTTATATAGGGAATAGTTCCCTATGTTTGTCCTCTTCCTTACTTCTTGTAAGGTATTGGAAATATCATCTAGATTGCAGTATCTGTTGAACCTTAAGTTTATTGCATGTTCTAGTTCTTATTGAATTTGTGTAAAAAGTTTATGATTCCTCATTTGATTATTCATATGAGCATATATGACATCAAGTCCTTTAGACTGTTTAAGGGACCGCTCATAGGTATATTTCTCCACTTGATACTTTTTATTTTAAAATGAGATGGGCTTTTTTCATATCCATGTACCATTACTGTACTTCTGCATTATTTTACTCTTCCACAATTGCCAGTTTGTTCTGCCATATATTTCTTTCATTTCTGTGTACCAAATACTAGCATGTTCTTTGAATTCTGTGCTAAGTATAGCTGTTATCTATTAGTCTCGTATGGTTTGTAAATCAATGATAAGTCCATCAATACAATCAATGAGCTCCATATAATCATATTCTCCTACACCATGGAATTCTGGCCAGCTTGTTGCGTCTGGAAGCTGTTTCAATAATTCCTCCCTTATTAAGTCACATTATCTCCATATTTGTATTGTGATGGGGATATGTGATTAATCTCCATTGAGGAATCTGGTTTTATGTCCTCCTGGATGTGTGGATTGTTTCCAAAAACACATCCCTGTGTTTGGAGCTTTTTCTTTGGAAGACATTGAACAATTTGTTCATTTCTTGATACAGGTATTCTTTGTCCCTCTTGCAATGATATTTCTTTCCTGAGACTTTATTTAGTCACTTGTTTGTTTCTTCTGAGGCTTTACTTTGTTTATTATAGTCCTCTTGAATAGAATGAATGGTTTTGGTTTGTAAGGTGTTTACGTCTTGTAACCTTCAAATATTTTAATGGATTCTTTCAAAATATTTTTGAGTTTTTTCTGAAAATTGGGACATTTGTAATTCCAGTGTATTACTTTTTATGTTAATCTCAGGTGTAATAAACTTATGTTCATTCTGAGGGGGATATCATTTCTAATTGTAGGTGTACTGATTCTTTCAGAAGTATTTTCACCTATTTCTGGCTCTTGTGCACTTCTCTCACTAACCTCAACAGCTTCTGGATCATTAGGTCTGACTCTTTCTTCCTCTGGTTGAAAGAAGTCTTGTTCTTTCCCTTTGATCCTTGTCTTCTTCTAGAAACTACCTGGTATTTTGAAGAATGGTGACTCTTGGCTACTGATCTGCTGGTACTTGAGCTGTATCAAGCCACTGGGGAGTTTGGTTGTTTTACTCCCTCTGAGCCTGAAGGAATCAGAGTATGCTCTTTCTGGCTCAACTGTTCTTCTATGGCTTGGATAGTTGCTTAATTAACCTTTATCCTGGCTTCCCTTTCCTCTGGTATTTTGAGCTTCCTTTTGGGATTCAAACCTTTAGTGATTACCATAAGTTCTTGCAAAGGTATCTTTTGGAAGCCTACTCCACGTTCTTCCCAGTGTGAAGCCAGGTTGAACCACTTTTTATCCATTCACCATTGGAATAAGTCTTTAAGGAGTTGGTGGAGCTGAAGAGCTTTATTCATATCCTTCCAGTCCTTTCATTTGATTTTCCTGTGAAATGGGAACTTTAATAGCAGCATGGGCATGATTCCCCTGAGTTTTCTGCCATCAACCATGGTGTCCAGACCCTTATCCTCTGTTTCTGAAAAGTCTTGGTCTATCCTCTGGCTAGTTCCTTGGGATCTCAAGCCTTTTGAGGCTTTTGGGGTAAATTTTATTATTGTTTTCAAGCATGCAAAACAAATTTTCTCTTACGATATTTACTTTTGACTGTGCCTTGTACAAATTTCATTAAGCTGCTTTAGGACATTTGCATTTTTAGGTTACAGCTGGGTTAACTATGATAATCTTCCCTGTAAAAGCTATAAAGGATTGTTTACCTTTTGTGGAGGCAGAGCTTTGCGGTTCTTTGGTCCTCTGAGTGGAAATTGGTGTTCACTTATTGTTTTATATGAAGGTTTTACTGTGGCTTTTTCCTTTTACCTTCTGAACTTCTATGTCTGTTTTCTACTGGTGTATTTCCCTGTGACTTGGTTTCTAGTGGTATTAAACTTCCTTCAACTGAAACAGAAATTCAGGGCTTATGTCAGTTAAAACTCCTAATATACTGTTTGCATGTCTAAGAATGGCCTCTGGTACAATTTGTGTAGGTATTTTAGCCTTTTATTATGATTCATAATTGTAATTATCAACGAAGTCAAAAATACTGTTTTGTGTATGTATGTTTTACTACTATATCTCAATTATCTCACTAATTAAATTTCAATAAACAAGAGTAATCTTACAAGTTCTTATGTAATGGAAAATTGCAATTATCTATATGTCCCACTATGGCTCTGTAATTGTTATTTAAATTATAGTATTATTATTTCAATTATAAAAAAGAATAATATAAGTTTTCATGTTTTTTATATCAAGAAACAGTCCCAAATACAACTATCATAATTAAATTATAATAAGCCATGTCAAAAATGTATAAAAAAGAAACAACATCAGTATATGATTATATACCACTAAAAAACAATAATATATAGTACTTAATATATTATTTTAAGATAACTTTACACTTAAAAATAATAATAATGTTAAATCAAATATAATAATAAGAGAAATCACACACTTTTATGCCAAAAGAGCTCAAACATAAGGGGGAAAATATGGCCAGGCTCAGTCTATGATAAAGTCAAAATAAATGTATTTACAGCCTTGGCTATTACTATTACACAGATATAAAGTAAATAAAAAGATTTATTAATGTTATATAAGTGCTTTACTATGAAAAATAGTGGTGGTGAGAACTATTTAAAGCCCTGGTTGCAGCTCTATCAATTTATTTATTATAATAAATACTACAATAATTATGATTATAATTATACCTGATTATTTTACAAGAGTATGAATTTTTGTAAAAGGTTGTACTATGTAGGAATTCAAGATCAGCATTGGGAATTCTCTTTTGGGCAGAGAAAGGTCCCTTCTTTGTCCTGAAATTGGGTGGAAGGACCATTAATTTTTACCACATAGAGCAATTGAAAACTCTTTAAATTCCAAGGAAAGTATTCTGGGTATTATACACCCTGTATAAAGCTTATTGAGCTCAGATGTGGTTTTGAAACCACATCTGGGAAGTTTTTGCTAATACAGGGTGAAAATGTTTATTTGGGGACCTGTCACAGGGGCTCTTCTAAATGAAGAGGGCCTGGCACTCAGTGAACAGACTTACTTATGGAGGGCTCAGAATAAAATACTCAATGATAAGAGTAATGAAATAAGAGGATAAATTCCTAGTCATAAAATAATAAGCATTAAAAGATATGAGAAAACAAAAGCAATAATAAAGAGCCTACCACAAATAATCCTGTACCACTGTTTCAACCTGTTCAGAAAAGAGAAAAGGATGAATAAAGGATATGGCCACCAGGACTCTACTGAACAGGTGAGGGAAGGCAAAGACTAACTTAATAATTAATCAAATAATATCTATTAATGAGAAATAAAATAATATTGAATAATAAATCCAATATTTTAATTAACTGGGGGAAAAACCCCCAGGTGGATGAAGAGGGGCTGGTATATGTGAGAAATACCAGCCTTGGAGTTTGAGTGCTGAGATACTTGCCTGTATGCTGGAAGAAGTTGGATTTGGGATTGAATCCTGTATTGGTGAAGCCAATACAGGTTATACAGTCAATGCAGGTATCTGCGCCTGTATTGATGAAAGGCCTGTATTTGGTGAATCCTGTATTTGGGTCTTGCCTGTATGAAACTGTATTGAGGTCTGAAAACTGTATTTGGAGAATGTTGAATGAACCCCCTTGCTGATTGGGTTTTGAAGGGTATCAATGGAGTAATGATTGTTGAAGATGATTGGTAATGCCCCTGCCTCCTTGGCTGTGACATTATCCCCCTCTTGAAAGTGGTGAGCTCTGAGCACCATAAGTATAGTGAGTCTTGATTAGCTTGCAATCAATCCATACAGTTCTTTCCCCCAAATCCTTAAATTTATCCCATTAAACTTTCCTCTTCAATAAATACTCAAACAAAATCTTCATTTGATCACTTGTAGGTATTTTCCCCTTGATCTTGATTCTGATTTCCCTCTTTTCCTTCAAAATGCTTCATTATTCTTAAAATTTCTTCATTCTTGTCTTGAGTGTCTTAACCAAGCTTTCTTGAGTCCTCATGGCTTTTGAAAAGTGGGTGACCTGGGTTTATGTCCCAAGAACACCCGATTTCATCATAACTTGAATCTTCAGAGTGTTGGCATAAAATGGCCAATACTTGAGGTTTTGGACCATTTCAGAAGTCCTGGCCAAAATCCCTTATTTTGTGATTAATGGGGTTTTTGGCCAATTTGCACAAAAATGCACAAAGTGCGCAAATTCGCATATATGCCATAATTGCTTATGTTGGTGAAAAAATTGAAAAAAAATGATTAATGATGAAAAAAATGGCCTTATGATATATTCTGGCCATTTTGCGCAGTTTTGTGCAAAATGTGCAAATGCGCAATTATGATGAAATGGGCCAAAAAGGCCTTTTAAAGCCTTTTGACAAGATAAAGAGGCCTTTTGTGCAAAAGTGTGCAAATGCGCAAATTTGCCAATATGCATAATTAAGCATATGTTGATAAAAAATGATAAAAATGAGCTATTTTGAAGTTTTGAGGTCTGATATGGCCATTTGGGCCAAAGTGCATAAATTCATGAAATTGGCTATTTGGGCCATTTGAAGCAGTTTCTTTCTTTTTGATCTTGATTTCTTCTTGAATGTCTTTCTTCTTATCCCCTCCTATTCTCTTTGATTCAACTCATTCTTGCAGTTCCAAATTGCCATAATTGTCTTTCTGACTTGCACTTGTCCATAATTCTCTTGGTCTTGGATTTGAAATTTTGACTTGAAGATGAGTTCAAGTCTGACTTCCCTTTGTGATTCCAATCACTCTGATTCCCCACCTTCTGTACTTTATGGTCCTGGTGTTTTTGACAACTTGAGGGAGCTTTCTGAAGAGAGTATGGCCCCTACAGAGATTTGGGACATCAAGAAAACCTATAATGGTTTTAAATCTGTCAGAGTTATTGAGCCACCCTGCACCAATTGTAAGAGGAAAGGGATTCCTTGTGTGGAATCTGCTACTGCTAGGTCCACCAGGTGTCAATTTTGCAATCTTGGAAAAAGAAATTGTTCTCAAGCCCACTATAGCTTTCCTGAAAATGCCAGAAGATTATGGAGCAGCATCAAGAAGGGTGGAAGATTTGGATTGTAAGCTCCTGTTGATGAACCTCCCACCTCTGATGCCACCTCTGGTCACTCTAATTGTGAGTTGATTGGCCATAAAATTGATGGGTTACTGACTTCTATGTTTTCTTTTCTTATTCTTCAGTGACTGGATCTAGAATGAGAGGTGTACAACAATGGAATAATACCAGCAGCTCTTGGGAAGCCATTGGAGGATCAATTCACCCCCAAGGAAATCCCATTGAAGTGGCCCCAGAGGTTCCCATTTTAGTCACCAGACAAGATGGAAAACTTGGAAGATTGAAGAGAAATTTGGTGGTTTAAGATGAAATTGATACTGATGCTGAAGGCAGTGATGAGGTTGATGGAGAAGAGCTTGAAATGACTACCCCAATCCAGAAAAGAAGAATCCAATCCACCTCACAATCCCCAGTCCAAGTCAGTACCACCAATAATGAAGTTATCAGGTCCCCCCAACCACCTCAACTTCCAATTATATCCCCAACCAGGCCCTCTACACTTGCCTCCACCTCTACCAATATCCAACCACCATTGGCCAGCACTTCTAGAGACCCAATGTCTCCAGAGTCTGAATCAATCTTTGAAAACCATCGCCACTGGAATATTACTGGAAAATTCACTGATCAGAAAAGGGTGAACAAGAAGGTGGTCACCTCTCTATTTGCTGAAGTTGATGCTTTGACTGAGGTGTTTGTTGATAAGGCTATGAAGAGTGCTATTCCAGGGGAGCCCACTGCTGCTTTGGCCAGGGAGGCAGTTACTTATGAAGATGCCATGGTTGTTAAGTTTGGAGAAGCCTTGAAGAAATTTTGATGAGAATTATCTGTAGCTAGTCTTTACCATTACTATGGTTTGCTCTTGATTATTAAATAAATTGACTCCCCAAACAAGATATGGGAGTTATGATTTCTGCTTTTGAAACAAGAAATGAAAAATAAATCATACAAGTAAAAGAAAATGAAATAAAAAAATAAAAATGAAAAAGAAATGAGAGAAAAAAAGAGAGTAAAGAAAGAAATAAGAAATGCCTGAGGGTTGTCCTTCTTGTGGTGAGTTGCTTGATTTTGGCCACAATGTTCTGAATGATAAAATCAAGCATTTGATGCTCACAGCGTGGCCAAGGTAATGTTTTACAAGAAGTAGACCCCCCAGGGATGCATACCAGGAGATGGAACTTACTTTCATAACTTCCACACCCCACCAAGCACCATAAATGAATAGAAAGCTTTTCCATAAATGAATTTGAGTTAAAGAATGTCTTGAAAGATAATTTATGGCATGATCAAAGAAAGAAAAGAAAATAAGAGAAACGATTGGGCCATATCTTGGTGAAAGGTCCAAAATCTTGAGGGTATGAGGTTTCAAGGCCTTCTGAACCTGTCCAAAGAATTGACAAGTGCTCACAAAGTGGCCAAGGTGATTTTTACAACAAATTTGGGTAGAATACCCCCTTAAAGGTGCATGCCAGGAGAGGAACTTACTCTCATAAACTCCAATCCCCACCAAGCACCATAAATCAAACTCTTGAGGCATTTGGGCCAGGCTTGTCTGGATACAAAGTGTGAGAATCACTGACAAGGTCTGGGGAGTTGGTAAGGTTGGAAGCTGGTTCCCAAGTTTTTCTTTCTGGGTCTTCATTGAATCCTTTACACTCCACTAGATACCATAATGTACCTCTCTTGAGTTTTGAGTCCAGAGCCTGAGCCACTTCCCATTCTTCTTGCTCTTCCACTATCACTGGAGGTGGTGCCAATTGGTTTTGCTTTGGGATAGTTGATTGGTTCACTGGTTCTAACAAGGACACATGGAAGACAGGGTGAACTGACTTCCATTGTTGAGGCAACTTGAGGTGATATGCATGGCTTCCAATCTTCTTGAGAACTTCAAAGGGTCCCAACCATCTTTCTGAAAGTTTCTTGGTGGGTCTTGTTGTCTTGATGTTCTTGGAAGCTGGCCATACTTTTTCCCAAAGTTGGAAATCAGGTGGAATTGCTCTATTTCTATCTGCATACTTCTTAAAACGCTGCATTGCTGACTCTAATTCTTCTTTGACAACTTGCTGTACTGATTGAAGTTTTGTTGATACCTTTCCAGCAGGTGTATCTTGAGAAATGTGAATTGAGTCAAAGCTGGGATTTATTCCATAAATGGTGAAAAATGTTGACTGTTTTGTTGCTGAATGTTCTGCTTTATTATAGGCAAATTCAGCCGGAGGGAGCCAGGTGTGCCAGTCATCTTGATGGTAACCGACATACATCCGAAGATACTGTTCTAGAATCTGATTTACCCGCTCTGTCTGTCCATCTGTTTCAGGGTGAAAGGCAGTTGAAAGATCTCTTGATATCTTGAGCTGCTGACACAATTGAGTCCAAAATGATTAAACAAATAATGAACCTCTATCACTAACAATACTTATTGGAAGACCATGTTTGGAAAAGGCATGACTAATGAAGATTTGAGCTAAGTCCAAAGCAGTTATTGTTGAATAAGTTGGAATAAATATTGCCATTTTTGAAAATCTGTCTACAACTACTAAAATTGAATCAAAGCTGCTTGACAAGGGCAATTGAGTGATAAAGTCCATTGATAGTGAATTCCAAGGACCAGATGGAATTGGAAGAGGCTTGAGTAATCCAAACTTCTTATGGTGGATGTTCTTGTTTCTTGAACATTGCTGACATGAGGACACATAGTCTTTGATGATTTGATTCATGCCAGCCCAATAAAAATCCCTCTTGATGAGCTTGAGGGTCTTCTCCTGGGCAGGATGGCCCGCCAACGGTGAGTCATGAAACTTTTGAAGAATGTCCAATTGAATTTCATGATTACTTGGAATGACTAATCTATCTTTGAACAATAATAATTTTGCTTGAGGTTCAAGAGAATAGTCTGGGACTGATTCCCCTCTTGCTAATTTCTTGAGGATTTCCTTATAAACTTTTTCTTGCCATACTTGTCTTTGAATTTGCTCAATTACATCTGAAAACATATCAACTTTTATTGAAAAGAATCTTGACTCTTGAATTTCATTTTGCTTGAGAACTTGATGAAAACTTTGAGGATTCTTGCTGATGAAATCCACCCCCCTCTCTGGGTTCACATTGTCCCGACGTGACAAGGCATCTGGTAAAGTGGCCAGCCTGCCTGGGCGGTAAGTGATTATAAAATGGATTTCAGACAAAAATTGAGCCCAACGGGCCTGACGACAAGTAAGGACTTTAGAGGACATAAAATACTTAAGAGAACAATGGTCTGTCAAGACCTCAAAGGAATCAGAAAGAGAAAGGAGAAAAGCTCTCCAGCGCTTGAGAGCCCAAACTATGCCAAGGAGTTCCTTGTCATGAATTTCATAGCTGAGTTCAGCTGGTAAGAGCTTGCGACTATCAAATGCAATGGGATGCTTTCCTGAGTCATTCAACTGACTCAGTACAGCACCCAAGGCATAATCAGAAGCATCAGTCTCTACAATAGTTGGTAGAGAAGGATTAAAATGAGAGAGAATAGGAGCAGTGGTGAAAGCTTCTTTGAGTATTTGAAACTGACTTAGAGCTTCCTCATTGAAGATAAAGGGAGAATCTTTTTTAAGCAGGGAAGTGAGAGCAGAGATTTTTTTGGAATAATTTTAATGAAACAATGATAAAAGTTGGCAAAGACAAGAAAAGATTGGAGGGCCTTGATGTTCTTGGGCTGAGGTCAATTGAGGATTTGTTGGACCTTTGAATAATTCATCTTGAGGCCATCACTTGAAAAAACATAGCCCAAGTATTCCACCCTGGAGGCATGGAATACACACTTTGAGGCTTTAGCAAACAAATTATTGTCTCTCAGTCTTTGGAGAACAGAGGCCACATGTTTAACATGTTCATCCAAAGAGCTAGAGAAGACCATAATATCATCTAAGTACACTACAACAAAAATATCCAAATAATCTGCAAAGATATCATTCACAAGATTTTGTAATGAAGCTGGAGCATTGGTTAAGTCAAATGGCATAACCAAATACTCATAACTACCATATTTGGTTCTAAAGGCAGTTAAGTGCTCATCCCCCTCTTTAATTCTCAGGAGACTATAAGCACCATACAGATCTATCTTGGAGAAGATAGTAGCACCGTTAAAGACGGTAAGAAGCTGATTCATTGGAGGAACAGGATACCTGTTCTTCCTAGTGACAGCATTAAGTTTGTGGTAGTCAACACATGAACGAAGACCACCATCCTTTTTCTTAACAAAAAGGACAGGTGCTCCTGTTGAGGAGGAGCTTGGTCTAATGAAACCTTTCTCTACATTCTCTGAAATGTAGGCCTGCAGTGTTTCTGACTCAGTTGTAGATAAAGAGTAGATAACACCAACTGGAGGTAGAAGACCCTCCAGATCGATATGATGATCACAGGCACGGTGTGGAGGAAGTTTCTCTGCTTTCACTTTGGAGAATACATCCAAATATTTGTGATAAACAGGAGGGACTACCTTCATAACAGTTTCAATATCTTCTGGCTCTTCCTCCTCATCCCACTGCTCCTCCAGGAAGGCATGAAAAGACAAAGGAGGAAGGTCCATATCCCCTTGAAAAAGATGAAGTGAAGATATAGCAACATCTTCTCCAAAATCTTTTATCTCTTTAAAGACTTCATCTCTATATGTAAGTAATGACTTAGAGGGAAAGATGGAGGGGTTATGGACAGAAGGAGGAAGGGAAGGTGTCTTAAGTTCACCAACCAGAGCATCACTGTTGACAGAAGTGGCCAAGTCATTACTAATAGAAGGGTTAAAACCACTAGAATCCTTATGATTATAATCATAGGTGATCAATCCATTTTTCCAATAAATAATAGGACTGAAATGGTAAAGAAAATCATAGCCCAATATCAGGTCTTCTCCCTTGGGTAAATCTATGATAAAGAAATCCCATTCAAAGCTTTGGAAGGAAGGTAAATCAACAACCCACTTGGTATAATGGGTGATGAACAAGGAAGTGGTTTCACTGGAATCCAGAATGAAAAGAGGAATCTTTTCAGGGAGCTCTGACATTGTCAATGAGTACTTGAGAACAAAATTCTTTGCAATGAAGTAGTTTGTAGCACCAGAATCAATGAGAATACTATAGAAAATATCAGAGATTGAAGAAAAACTAAGAAATTTTAAAGATTGTTTGACACTAGTATTCAGAGTGCACAAATGTGCTCTTGAAGGAAAAAATTGAGAACCATTGACCACATTATGATCCCCACTCAGGCTTTTCTCTGCTTGCTAGGGAAGCCTTTTGATGACCCTTGCCTATTTTCAGGCCTCTTGAAGCATTTTTCAAATGGGTGTTTACCACCACAATAATTGCACAAGCCTTCTTTGATCCTCCTCTCCTTTTCAGAACCAATTAATTTATTGTCCTCATTGAGGAGAGAAGCATGAGGCTTGTCTTTGGACACTTGAAAACTCTTGCCCTTCTTGTTCTTTCTTTGAGAAGGCCTTCTTGAAGCTTGACCTTGAGGTGGCTTGGAAAAGTTTGATCCCACCATTAGAGGTTTCTTCCCTTGATGACTACCCCTTTCCTTCTGCCTCTCATGGTACCTGGTTTCTAATTCCAAGGTGATGTCTGTGAGTTCTTGAAGACTATCAAAAGCTCCAGGGTGAGAAGCCAATTGGTCTAATAATCTTGATGCCAAACCTCTTCTATAAACATGGATAACAGCTCTTTCCCCTCAGTCTCCAATTCTTGACATTAAGCTTCTGAAATCATCTATGTACAAGGAAACTTGACCACTTTCTTTCATCCTGAGATTGTCTAACTCTTGTTCAGCTTTCCTGACTTCATTGGGATCACCAAACAGAGTGAATAACTGGGTTTCAAACAACTTCCAGTTATTGAGGAGATAAGAGGGGTCTTCATTGGAAATATTTGAGAGGTAATGTTCAATCCATTTTCCAGCTCTACCAGTAAGAAAAGAAGTTGAGTATAAGACCTTCTTCCTGTCAGAGAAGAAGTTTGCTGGGTCATTATGGAAAATTAATTGGCAAGATTGAATAAATCCTCTCAATTTATAAGCTTTAGTACCATCAAAAGAATCAGGTGCCTTCATTGATTGAGTTTTGAATGCTGGAGCTTTTGAATTTTCCTTTGGGGAAACTTCTTGAGTGAGTTGTCCCATAAACTGAGTCATTTGCTCCATCATCTTGAGGAAATTTGGTTCAGCTTGAGAGACAGAAGGTTGATTAGAAGGGGCTAGGTTTGGAGCCTCAGGAGCTTCAGGAGCACCTGCCAAGGCATCTGCTACTTCAGTATCCTCAGATTCTTCCTCTTCCATAGACTCCTCCCCCTCCTCATCTTCAGCTTCCCCCAATCTACTCCTAGGCCCTTGAGAAACACCAGGATAACCACCCAATAGTCCAGAGAAAGATCTTTATCTTCAAGACTTCACACCTCCTGTTCTGGAGGGTGCTGCTCCTTCCATTGGTGGTCCTCTGTCCAAATTTGCACTCAGTTGATGAACTGATGGTGTGCGGTCAAGAGGAGCCCTTGCAGTAGGAGTAAGAACAGCTTGATGTCTCTGGGATCTTGTATTCTTGGCTGGTGGGCTATGCTGAACTGGAATCATGAAAGAAGAATAAATAAAACCTTGATTATACTTTGAATAAAATAAGGCTTGACCAAAACAATCAAATGAGAATCTTGATGAACTTGAGAAATCAATAAATAGTCTTGAAGTGAATCAATATGAATAAATCTTGAAGAGTGAAGATGAAAAAGTCAAATTCTTATGAATAATCAATTTCAATCAATAAGTCAAATCAAGTCAATCAATCAGTCAAATCAAATAAATCAAGTCAGTTCAAAATCAAATCAATTGTGTCCTGAGGAATTCAATCAATATCCTCAAAAATCAATTCAATTTTCTTGAGGAATCAAATTCAAATCCATCAATTAAATCAAATCTTGAGGATAAATCAGCTATCTTGAGGAATCAAATCAAGTCAATCAGATTAAATCAATCAAAGTCAAATCAATGTCTTGAGGTGAAATCAATGTCTTGAGGAATCAATCAATCAATCAATAAATCTTGAGAATTTTCAAAATCAAAATCACTGAATACCCCAAATCAATAAAATCCCTGAATGATGAAACATTAACCCAAATAATTCCACTCAAATAACCTGATAAAAACCTGAATTCAGACAAAAAGAGAAAGGAGAATGATAAAGAATAAAGTGAAATGGTCAGCAGAATTGAGAAATGAGAAAAGAATGAATTTTCATGAGAATAAAATGAGTGAGATGAAAATTGATGAAAGTCATAAAATCATTAAAGTTTATAATCATTAAAAATCAGAATTGAAGAATGAGAGAAATGAATGAAAAGAAGAAGCAATTAGGAGTTAATTCAAATAATGTCACAGGGGCTCTTCCAAATGAAGAGGGCCTGGCACTCAGTTAACAGACTTACTTATGGAGGGCTCAGAATAAAATACTCAATGATAAGAGTAATGAAATAAGAGGATAAATTCCTAGTCATAAAATAATAAGCATTAAAAGATATGAGAATAACAAAAGCAATAATAAAGAGCCAACCACAAATAATCCTGTACCACTGTTTTAACCTGTTCAGAAAAGAGAAAAGGATTAACAAAGGATATAGCCACCAGGACTCTACTGAACAGGTGAGGGAAGGCAAAGACTAACTTAATAATTAATAGAATAATATTTCTTAATGAGAAATAAAATAATATTGAATAATAAATCCAATATTTTAATTAACTGGGGGAAAAACCCCCAGGTGGATGAAGAGGGGCTGGTATATGTGAGAAATACCAGCCTTGGAGTTTGAGTGCTGAGATACTTGCCTGTATGCTGGAAGAAGTTGGATGTGGGATTGAATCCTGTATTGGTGAATCCAATACAGGTTATACAGTCAATACAGGTATTTGCGCCCGTATTGATGAAAGGGCTGTATTTGGTGAATCCTGTATTTGGGTCTTGCCTGTATGAAACTGTATTGAGGTCTGAAAACTGTATTTGGAGAATTTTGAATGAACCCCCTCGCTGATTGGGTTTTGAAGAGTATCAATGAAGTAATGATTGTTGAAGATGATTGGTAATGCCCCTGCCTCCTTGGCTGTGACAGGACCACACAGCCCTCTTCTGACAGTTATGACTCCTATAATAATGTACAGATTCTGTATGGTGACCCCATAATGGCCAAAATATTGTTCATTTAAGGATAAAAAGGCTCCTTTGTATAATTTGCACTTCATATCCAATGGTATGGGATAGTATCCCACAGAATTGTGTTTTTGGAAGTACTGTGGAATTTTGACCTTAAAGCTGCTATACCTTTGTCATTTTTGAAGATAATGATCTCAAAGCTAGCTCATTGTTTATCCCTGGATGTGTTACACACAATTTTGTCTTATTTGGTATGGGTAACGTCAAATATGGAAAAGTTATGCCACTTTTAACTTCCATTATTCAGATATGAGTTTTTCTTGAATCCTATATAGAGCTTTCTTTCTCCATGGCCTTTGGTCTGGATGAGTTATTATGAAAGAAATGGCACCATCAGAAATCCTTTTTTGTGCTTTTTTCCACAAGACACCACTTTAGGTATCCTACACCAAAACTGTATAAGTTAGATGAGAGGTGAATATTTTGTTCACCCTTATCTAGCTTGATTTTGGCTATGACTCCCGTGTTTTTGATGCTAGCTTAAGTTAGCTAGTACCATTGGTTATTGCTGACCAAGAAGTTAATTTTGAAATCCCTTTTGATGAGGTTCTTTCTCTTTGTTTGAATTTTAGATTTGAGGTGAAAATTAAGGTTTATGCTCAGTTCTTGCTGTGAGCAGAAATAACTTTGTTGTTCTTTGTCTTATGGTTATGGGAGCTATATATTTTGAAAGGGGTATCTTTCCTCATTCTTGTAATAATATTCATGATCTATTTTTGCTGACCTCCTTTTTTTTGGTATTTTGCTCTAACATTGGTTTATGGTATTTTGGCTGTCATGATTGTGCTCTGGTTTTGAGTCACAGGCTGATGGATATCCCCATTTTACTTCCTAGCCTGAAATCATTTGATATGTTTTTTGTACAGACCCTTTATAGGGTATTACTTTTTGAAATTTTGGAAAGAAAAATTTCCATCAATTTATATTTGGAATAATTATTAATATGAAATAAACCCTTCATCTGGATACAAACACTTAGTATAGAGGACTCAGCTATCTGAGTCAGGAGCAAATACAATCTCCTTCATTAATTAATAAGAATATGTTATATATGGCTCTGATTTGTCTACAGCTTTTCTTATTCCAAGAAAAATTGATGCATTAAGAAATTATTTTTTAAAGAAAAACTTCTTTGGAGATTTTTGTGGGTGTTTGAGGTCCCTTTTGGGCTTTTGATGAAATTTATTTTCACCATGATTTAAATTCTTCTCAAACCATTTCCCAACCCACCCACACTCACTAGGGTGGACCCTTGTTGGAGTCAACTTCAAAAAATAGTGAATATGTGTAAGGTTTTACTATAAAGAAATAAGTAAAAATTACTAATATTTTACCTATTGTACTCTGAATTTCCTAATTTTAAATTAGTAGTAATATTTAAAAGGATTATAATGATTAAAAATTATCATTAGTATGGCTTAAATATTTATATCATTTAAAAAGAATAAAATAATATAATGAAATAAGTATATTAATATTTGATAACTAATATATTTATAGCAATTTATTATTGTTAAAAACAAATAATAAATTCATGAAGAGTTGATATCTAATAATAATAGAAATTTATAATAGTAATATTACCAATGTTAAATTTAAATATCAATATAGATACTATTTATATTAATAATAGAATTATTAAAGAAATAATTCAGAGGAAATAACCTACTGTTAAAAATTCTGGATTTTTTTATACCTAATAATATACATAAAACCTATTTAAATTTTATTTACAATAGAAAATAGAGAGAATTACTAATTTTACTATTTTTCCATGGATTTAGATATTTTTAAGAGAAATTAACATATGACAATAGAAGACTGATTTAATCCATTGTAAATAATAAATCACTATAAGATACACCTTGGGACTTTATGAATATAAGAGTTTTATATCAAAGAATATAGAAATTTAGCCTTTATTTGATGATTTTATTGTATTTGTTGCAGATGAGGGGAAATAGAGGAAGAAGAGGTCCTTTTATAGCAGAAATTCTTCCCTCTAGTAGACATCTACTGATTTCATCCACTGGAATTGATTAGTATTTTAAGGTTTGGTTATCATTACATCATTATTAAACCTTTTTATCTCACTATTACGCCATTTTCTAGAGCTAGAACTGTAACCCTCATTTGATGACATAATAAGCTTTGGAAATGATTTTTTTTTGTGTTTTATAGTAGTTCCACTCATAAAATACTAATATCCACCAGTTTTATCTCTTATTTAAATGTTAAACTTAAAAAAATCCTTAAGAACCTTCAATTTATTCATGCTACAGAAATCAGAAAGTTAAGTTTTTCATATTTTATCAATATTATTCCAATATTATTGATCTTCTTTTCATTAAGAATTTTTTTTCTTGTTTCTCTAATTTTCTTGGCTCCTTATATGGTGCTTGTTTCATTTCTCATTTTTATTTTCGTCTTCTGTTTCCTTCTTTGGGTATTTGGTTATTTCTAGATAATTATTTTTATTTAATCTTTAATATTTCTGTTTTTCAAGTGGATTTTTTTTGTTTCTACTTAGTTTGTCTTTGATTATTTGAAAAATCTTTTTTTTCCTCTTTGTTCTTTCTAATCTTTTTTCCAACTTCTCCCTTTTGGTTTGAAATAGTGTTTATTTAATCTCTTCTGATGGTTTTACTTTCTTTTTGATTTTTCCTGATTTTTTTCAACTTGATTAATTTTTGTTTGTTTTTTGATCATTTTCCTGAATAATTTTTAAATTATCAAGTTTTTTTTCAGAATTTTGACTCTTATCCTTTATTTTATCTTTTTACTTTTCATCTCCAATTTGTGATCTAATTTTTTTTCTTTTTTTAGGGGGTGTGGAAACTCTGAAAGAAGTGCATTACACTTATTTGAAGGTATATGTAAATACTTCTTTGTGATAAGCTCAGTACAAACAAATAATTACATATAACCTGGAATCAGTGTAATTCACTTATTCCAGAGTATCTACACCCCCACCCTTAATAAAAAAAGTAAAATAAAATTTAAAAATAAAAAAACAAAAAAATTGAAAATGAAATTTAAGAATAAAAAAATTAACAATAAAAATAACTCAATTGAATTTATTGAAATTTGAAATATAAAAATAAATTCAAAACATTGCAAAGAAATTCAATAAATGTAGAAAAGGTACAAAAGTAGGTATCAAAATATTTAAAATAAATCAAAATGAAAACAAAATTAAGAATCAAATCCAAAAAATCATACAAAAAAAAACTCAACAAATCAAGAAAAATATAATTCAAATTTTTCAAAAAAGGAAAATCAATAATCCACAAAAACAAAATTATATTTTTTAAATAAAATTCTGCTCCACACAAAAATCACTCTTGACAATTATTTTTGCTGTTGTAAGTTCTTTCAAACTGAAAATATTCTGATTATTACGAAAAACAAACATAAATAAATTGAAATATCCGGAGCTTCATAATTGAGCTCGAATATGAAAGCGGTCAAACCACAACATAGGAAATGTAAAAATTGAAGACCCTTGTTTATTTCTGACTTTTTGCATAAAAAAATGGTTAAATAATGTTTCAAGTTCAAAAATGTATGTTGAATTTTGAGCCTCATTCCATAGTTGGAAAACAAAATTGATAACTTCTTATGAGATTCAGATTTCCTCATTTCAAGAATTATGAGACTTGACATGCAAGGAAAGGTTTATCTACAGGACCTTTTAAAATTAAAATTTTTAATTTCATGTAAAAAAGCTCAGAAATATTTAAGAATATATTTTATATTTGAGCTAAAAAAAAATTCTTTAGAATAGACACCTTGGATAATCAAGATAATAGTACATATATTTGTAAAAAGGGGATTAATTTCAATTTACATAAATTCACAGCAAAATATAATGGAAAGAATAATTTTGTAATATATATTTGATATGACCAAGGAATAAGGAAAACATTATTTATGTTTCAGAACAGTATTTAAGCCTCTTTATACTCCCTATAAAGGGTATTCAGAGAATTTAACAACACAAAAAATCAAACAACATTGTGGATGAGCCAGCTAGAAAATATTTCAGATTTATATAAGTTGTTTCACACATTGAATTCAAGCCCTCAAAAAGCTTTTAACATTAATTCCTTCCACGGGTGGTCATATTTGAAGGAGTTTTATTATGAGCAAAGTGGAAATACATTGCAATTCCTAGGAAATTGTTTCACATAGTTTTGAGAAAGTTTATTTGAGTGGTAGAAATCATTTTCATTCAATAATTAATTTTATTGGTTAATATTTTTTATTTAATCTATGAGTAAACAAATAAAAATCATTTCAAATCCATAACCTTATATTTTAATTGAGTAAGATTCTGAATGACCAAATATGTGTCTGGAAGTCTCTGAAGAAATATTTAAAGGTTATAATCAAGTTTTATACTTGGTTTGAAAACAATTTGTAACTGGGTTCAACCTGATACTCCTGCTGGAATAGATATCCTTTTCATTCATGGCTATTGGGATATAAATAAATGTGTTAATGTGTGAAAAAATTATGGTTTTTGAGAGGTAAACTAAGGTGGTTGTGGAAAAAATGGCTATTGGTTATTGTGCTGGAAATTTTGTGTTTTTTCAGTTAATTTTAAGAAGGAAGGACCCTGTTGTATTTTTGGGAGATATGGGTTAGCACAATCTTTACTGTATTTGATTTGATTTCTTGCATTTATGAGGTTCCAGAAATGTCTCTTTTTTAGAGAAAATGGGGAAAAGAACTTGGGAGAGAGCTTATTTTTAGAATAATATAACATGTGTAAATCTTAAATAATCATCCATATCTAATCCTCAGTTTTCCAATATAGAAACTGATCCCTGGTATTAACATTTTTATTCAGAAATGTTTTATAAGTAGAAGGATTAGTGGTATGGTTTGAGATATGGAATTTTGTTGAAGGTAAAATCATTGTTAAGTCCATTTTGAATTTCATAATTGTCAGATAAAAATGGGCGCCAAATCCTGAGCTACCCCTTGAAATAATTTTGAATATTTAAACAAAAGAGAATTCCAAAAGAAAATGTAATTTGTGGCTTTCATGAATGGAGAAAAATTATCCGCAGTTTCTTAATAAGACCTATAAATCATAAATATTCAAGAATTTTGATGTAGAGCTATAATCATAATTCAAATGAATATTAACAATTTTCTTTTCATAACATATATTATTTTGAAATATATTGAATTTTTCAAGTTTCAAAATAGTAGTTGCCTATGTTCAATACTATATTCAAACTATTATAACAGATATTCAATAATACTAATCGGCTGTTTCTTTTGTTGGTTTATTTTTTGTATATTTTATTTATATTTATTTTTCAATATTAATAATTATAATAATACTGATTTATTTAGCTATGAAGATAATTATTAAATTTTTTTACTATTAATTTAATATCACTACTACTTTCTTCAATAACAAGAAGCTACTGAGAAAGGCTACTCAGAACTTCATGAGTAAAACAATTATATTGTTCTGAATATTCTGCTAGCTCAGAAAGTTTAATCTCTGGGTTCTCACCAGGAATCATCCTAATCCTTACCAATTCAACAGATTTTTTGGTTTTTTCTACATTTTTCTGAGAAAATATTTCTAGTAGTCATTTCTTTTATCAATATCATATGATGTAATTAGGAAAATTTTAGTGTTTATGGTTTCTTTTTAAAGAGAAATTTTAAAAAACTTAGTTTATTTTAAGTAAAATTCCTTTTTATTTGTACAAAGGTTAGGAAGTTATTCCTTTTTAACTTCTTCTATCTTTTTTATTATTAATTTACTTCTGAAGAAACATCTTTGAGGAAAACCTTCTTATGTTTTGATTTTTGGGTGGTCTCATTTCATACAGATATTGCATCATTTTCATTCAGAATGATTAAAAGTTAAATTTTTCTTATTATTAAGCTGTCTTTTTTGCTTTGAAAATCAATTATTGTCTAATTTCATATCTTTGAGTCATTTCTTTTTTATTTAGCTTGGGTGGGTAAATTAAATCACTGATGCTGTGTTAAATATGAATATGGCTGTACTTCCCATATTTCTTAATGGATTGGTTACTTTTTTATTGAGGATGGAATGAGATGAAGAAACTTTGTGATTATATCATTTTTCCAAGTGTTTATTTTATCTACAAAAGCCAATTTTATATATTATTGTTTTATAATCTTCTGCATAAAAGCCATGCTTGTGGTATTTGTTGTTAAGCTATAAGTGTCTCATATTTTCTTTTGTAAATCTTATAGCTATATAAAGTGATCTTCCATTTTCAATTTTGGTATATTGAAATTTGAAGTAGTTGTGTTTCAACTTCGTATTTATTGGTTTTATTGAAAGCCATAAGCTTACATATGATATTTTTCCTGTCAAATTATTTAATTACTGTAACTGTAACTTCTTTATTATATGTGAAATTAATATTCATACTGAAATATTTATGCATTATTATGAGCTTGAATTATAATTTGAGCTTTCACATATATTTTTTCCTTTTTTTAAATTTTTGATAGTTTATTTCTTTACTTCAACTTGTGATACAATATTAATCAATTTTTTACTATCATTTTATTATAAGCCAAAATTATGACGGACTATTGGTAAGCTTAATTCTGTTACTAATAGTATGGAATACCACCATTTTTTTTAATAATCGGCCCATGAAATAATAGTTTGTTGAAGAGAACATTTTTTCAAATTGCTTTTGAGCTGCTTTGTTGGAAATACAGAAGAATACTCAAAGTTTAAGTGCACAAAGTGACAATTATTCAAAAACCAAATTAAATATCTGGTTTCTTTTTAGGGGAATAATTATTTAAACAATTAGAAAGTCTGGATCTTTGAATAAAATAAAACTCTTCTTCAATGAATTTTGATAATTAAATATCAGAGTTCTGGAATTTAAATTTAATATCTTTTGTTCTCTGGAGTATAATAACATTCCAATCTTTCCAAACAGCCATCGAACCTATCTCAAATATATTTCAGGTTTTTCAAAAATCTTCTTGTTCCAAAATATTTCTTAGACTTTTCCACATATCTTCAGTATCATAAATGAAATATGCCTCACTTCTCAAGCCACAGTGACCATCCCTAACCACATTCATTGGCTGATTAAGTTATGGAATTATTGATACTGGGAACTCTTTCATTTATATTCTCTCATAATATATAAAGACAAATTATTCAGTATCAAAAACATCTTACATTATTCAACAAATGAATATTAATCAAATTTATCTTGGAAAAATCTCCCAATAAGTATGATTTACTTTCATAATAATCACATTAAAAGTTAAAATCATCAAATATTTTAGGAAAATTCTTTGTTAATTAGTAATTAATTCTTTCTTAACTTCTAACAGTTGTTTTAAAATTCAATCTTTAGTATCTTATTAGGTTTATATCCTCTTTTCAAATTTTGTTAGATTTCTTTATCAGCTTTAATTCTAAATTTCGAACTCAGGATCCTGTTCTTAATCAAATATGAATAGTTTTTTTTGAATTTTTGTTTTTAAATTTTGAGTTTTTTCATTTTTGTTACTTCCCCTTTTTTTTATGTTTTTCATTCAGTAACTCAAATAAATAAGGATCCATTTTGGTCTATGTCTGTTTCAAATAAAAATTTTTAGGATCTTTAGTATGAGGAATCTGTTTCCTTTTCATGAAAGTTTTTTCAAAACCTCTTATTTATTTCATTCTGTTATATAAAAGTCTTTCTAAAACGTAATTATATATTTTTTCATATCTTTTATTGAGTTCATCTTTTATCAAAAAATTTTAAAGTGTCATTTAGGATTAAAACTTTCTATTTTCAATAAGATTCTTTTGGTGAGTTGAGTTTAGATTTTATTCTTGAATTAAATTCCATTATAAACTATATAAATTTTATTTAATTTTTCATCATTTTTAATCTTTTATTTTGTTCAAGAATCATAAAACTTCTTCAAGGAAGAATGGGAAATTATTTTTGAAACATGAGAAGATATTTAGGGAATATCAATTAATATCTTTAATTTTTAATAACATATCTTTCTAATAATTTCAATATAATTTGTTTTAGCCATTTAAAATTTGAATCAAAACTTTAATTATGGCATGAGAACCTATATCTCTTGAACTGAATTAGTGGCCTAAATAGGCAATTTTTGTTTTTCCAGAATTAAAAAAAAAACACTCTTTAAATCAGATCCATGTTTTTTTGAGATAATTCTTCATAATAGCTTAATGGTAATTCTTATATAATTTTCAAAAGAAAGAAAAACAATCATAAAATTATTTCTCTTTAGAGTTTTAAATTACCTAAAATGATTTAATAAAACAAATCATGTATGATTATTATTAGGAAAATAAAAATAATAATAAAAGAAATAAAAATATTACTTTATTAAATTGGTTCATTGATTATGACTTTCTTGAACTTTTGATAGTCCCTCAAAAAATTTTTGATATTTGGAAGAAAATATTTTTTTTTGATGTCCTAAATTCATAAAATTATTTTTGCTCTCGGTGATAACCATTTAAGAGAGATTTAATAAGTTCCAGATCTTTTTCTACAAAAATAAGAAGTGGGGTGAGGTATTATATATTTTCAAGATCCTAGTTTTAAATTTTTGGAGTTCTCAATGGTAAGAGCTTTAAGTTTCATCCAATAAGAAAGCAAAATACATAAAAAAAAAAGTTCTTATAGGTTGAGTTTAATCCAATAATATGTAACAGTGAGAGTTTGTAACTGTTTTTCTTGTAATTATAATATATATGGAGGAAATGATAAAATTTCTTAAAAAGTTTCAATTATTTAAGATGGAAGCAAAATAATTAACAAATGTGACCCAAATCATCATATAAATAGTGGTTAGTTAAATTATCAGTCTTGATAATTTCAAAAAGGGCGATAATAGACTTCATTACTTAAAGAAATTCCTTGATTTGCCTTGTTTTCTTCAATATAAATGTCTCTCATCCTAACTGGTCTTTAATCTTCTCTTTAGATTAAAACCTTGACTTGAGTTTGGTAGGGCTTCATATATGAAGCAGTTAAAAAAGCCACCTGAGAGGCCTCCTCTTCATTTATTTTCATTTTTGTCTTATTAATGAGCCAAATAATTTAATAATGGACCATGATTATGTTCTGGATTGATTACCTTGAGTGTCCAAAGCTGATCATTAGAGTATTTTTTACATAAACAGAAAAAGGACAATTAATGTTTTTTTTTGATTGTATAGTTTCTTTAATCATTACCACTATAACTAAGAAAACCAGATCTGTCACATCTGATTTCAATTCTGTTGTCTTTATAATTTGCCATTATTTTGAAAATGGCATAGCCTTGAGCCTTGGTGCAAGATTTAATCTAATTTGAATTTTCCTTCAGTGAGTGGATTTAACATTACGAAAGTATTTTTTTCAAAAAAAAAAAAAAACATTAAGAAAAAAAAGGGTTTTCTTCAAAAATAAAATAAAATTGTAGTTGAAAAAGTTTTGAGAATTCTTTTCAAAAAAATGTAGAGGTTTTTTTTTATTCTAATCAATTGATTTTTTCCTTTTTGAGTCAAATTAAAAAAACTAGAGGTGTATAATATACACAAAAAAAAAAAAAAAATTACCAAATTTAACAAAATTGGCAATTTTAATTTAGCCTATAATCAAGAAACTTTAACATTAAGTAGTTAGTTTTTGATAACATTCTTGAAAATTTCTTATAAAAAAAATCGCTCAAAAATTAAAATTAAACTTAAAATTAAAATAAAAAAACTCAATTTAATTTTTTTTTCAAGGACTTTATAAGAAACACAAAAAAAGTGTTAAATAAGTAGCTAATAATACAAATAAGTAAATAAACCTTTTTTTAAGAATGATTAAAAAGAACGTTCATACTTTAAACTATAATTTAGACAAATAATTTAAGTTATTTATATATATATTAATTGTTTTTGAAACAAAAAAAAATTGAAAAAAACCCCTGCTCTTGAAAAGTAAGAATATGAAAAACAAAAGGGTCACATAAGGAGTAAGAAGTTGGACTTTCTCTACAATGGTAGGCGATGGTCAAGATTGATCTTCGAAACTTTCAAGTTGCAAAGATTTATGTAAGTGATTATGAATTCAAGTTTTATGGGTTTATGAGCTGTATCGAACTCTGCATAGGCATTCTGTGATCTCTATTTCATTGTCATTGCAATCAAAAACATAAACTATTACAATTTCTTCAAGTTTTCCATTCTCTCCATGGATAAAACCGTCATCTTTCCAATGTCACAATTTCAGCAATTTATTTTTACAACAGAAAATAAAGTTAGTCTGATTTTTTTTTCAAACCTGACCAAAAAATCGATTCAAAGTTTCTAGTGCCCTTTTACGTTAATTATTTTTTTTGGGTTGAAAAGATTCGTTTTGTAACTAATATCTGCTTCAAATCAGACCAAAATCATAATGAAATAAATCTCTAAATGTCATGAAATAATAATTTTCAAACGCATAAAATAACAAGACATTTCGAAAAAAAGATATTAATTTAATTCATAGGCTTTATTTTTTTGGTCTTGCGAGGAGTTTTTAGATTTCATTGTTGCTGATGTGGGCGTGAGTGGTGGCAAGATTTCTTGTTTTAATTTTATAGTTGACTCTAAAGAATTTAAGTAGGTAGTATATTTGATAATTTCTGCCATTAGATATTGTAATTTTTTTTCCCAATTGACCATTGCTTTTTGTAAACTCATCAATTTACCGAAATACTTTAAAATAAATAGAAATGATTAGCTACTAAACTAATCTGAATATATAAATATAAATATATATATATATCTTATTATTTAAAGTGATCCATCAAACACTTACCAAGTGAACCATTGGTCTTCTTAATTGTTTATGCTTCTCCAACTCTTCTTGCAAATAAGCCGCATAGCGTTTTAAATTTTCTAATTGAGCTTTTTCACTCAAATTACTTATGGTAATTGGTGGATTAGGTGGATTCCAATCACATATTATTGATCTATCACTTGATACTTGAGCTGATGAAATTGGTGAGGATAACTGTCGACCTGAGTTTGAACGTTGACGACGAGGATTTCCTAATATAGACTTGACATCATTCTCACCAGTTGAACGACGATATAAGTGCAAAGGAGCTATAGGATCGATTGGATTATTCTGAATGGACGTTGTACTAAAAAGCATATCACGTAATCGACGTCCTTTATGGTTTTGATTAGAGTTACCACTAACGACACTAACGATTTCGTCTGGATCGAATTGATTGTCATCTAATTCTTCTTTATTATCAGCATTTCGAGTTGATAATCCTAATGGATTCCTTTGAAGTAATTGATTCCAACCGTACTCCATATTTGAAACACCACCTATTAAAGGTTCTTTACTTAATCTTGCTGCCCAATAATTGCAAGTTGAGACCCATTCATTTACCAATTCTTCTGTACCGGCTTGATAAAAGTATGAAGCACCATTTGAAAGAGTTAAAACAAAGACATAAGGTCGATCTTTACTATAACCTGATACCAACACACTTGAGAGTGCGTGAGATAAGTTCATTTCGCCAACAAGTTGAGCATTTGGTAACCAATTTCCACCACCAATTCCAGATTTACCATTGGATTTTTCATTATCTTTAACTAAATCATCACTGTTACTTGAAACCAAAGACCAAGAGCTAGGACCAATGTTTGTAGTATTTTGACCGAATTGAAACATTTTTAATGAACCTTTTTGAATGACCACAAAGACTTCAGCCCAGCTTTTATCTTTGTGTCTCTTACGTTTTGATTCCCAATATTGTTTTCGTTGTAAAATGCCTTCTTTAGCCCAAGGAGCTCCTAATAAAGCCAATTCTTGCTCACGTATTGTTGTTTCATCTGAACTATGTGTATCGACAACTTCTTCTTGTTCTCTAATGATTGATTGTGAAAGATTAGAAACAAATCCAACTGAAGGTGAAGTAAGTGTGCTCAAAGTTTGAGAAGATCCACAATTAGAAGAAGGACCCTATAAAAGAGAAAATGATATTAAGTTTTCAATTTAAATGTTAAGAATAAAAATGATTTAAAGATCAAGAATGTCTTTTTTGAAGAGAATTATACTTACAAATGGGCCTGAGGGTACGCTTGAAATTGATAATGAAGTACTACCACTTGGGGTTGGACTTTTATTTCTGGGGGCAGATAACTCTGATGCAGGTGATAATAAACCTCTTAAACTTGCCCTTTTATATGATGTACCCCAATCTAAGTTTCCAATAGAATTTTGACCACGGCGAGTTGAAAGATGTGAAGGAGTAGTAGCATAATTTAAAGTACTTAAAGAATTTGACTCAGATGAGGATTGAAAGATAGGTTGAGATTTAATTGCCAAATAAATATCCTAATAAAAATGTTAATGATATGTAAAAAATAATTAGATCAAAAATGATTAAATTCGATTAAATTTGAAACTTTACCTTGAGAAGGTTTTCTAGTTCTTTTTCAAACTTGATCTTGAAAGATTTGGTTAATTTATTCAAGTTAATTGTAGATTGGGGAGTTGTAGAGGTAGGGGAAAGATTGGGATGATTTGAATTTGAATTTTTATAAGATTGTATAATATAATTCAAATCAAGATCTGAATAAGTATTAAGTTGAGAACCAAGTATAGAAGATCCTTCATCTAAAGAGACCGATTCAGTTCGATCCGGTTCACTATGAGAAGAAGTGTTACTTTGACTTTGCCTTGAGAAATGACCAGGACGAAAAGTTTCTTTCCAACGATCTACAGAAGGTCTACTTGTGATGATTTTTGTAGGAATGAATGTAGGAGATGTCATGCGATTAGTATCAATGATTGAACTACGTCGATAACGATTTGTAATCAATCCATTAGAACCTGATTTTCGAACTTGAGGCATGATATCACTAATAGGTTTATAAGAACCCAATCGATCGATTGATTCTAATGATTTGATGGGATGAGTCAGAGTTAAATCAGAAAGATCTGATGATAATTGAGCATAAACAGCATCCATTGTATTGCGAATAAATTGTGATCTGGACATTTTTAAAGTGGTGTCAACGATGTGTAGATCGGTATTCAAAAGTAAGATTGAATAAGATAGAGCATGAACGACATCTAAGATTG
This sequence comes from Austropuccinia psidii, assembly GCA_023105745.1. NCBI lineage: Eukaryota > Fungi > Basidiomycota > Pucciniomycetes > Pucciniales > Sphaerophragmiaceae > Austropuccinia > Austropuccinia psidii. The sequence goes on from JALGQZ010000011.1 coordinate 30,523,293, forward strand.
AAACCAATTTCAAGGATGAAAAGTTAGTAAGAAGAAAAATGAATGTTGAAGATTAATAAATAATTCTAACCTGAGTTAATATATAAATCTGATTGATTTTGATTCCAATATCTTTGACTGAATTCCACTAGGATTCTATCGACTTGTTGAGTTTCACCTTTTAAATATAATTTAGTACATAATTTTCTGAAAGCAAGATCAATTCTAAGATCTTTAAAGTCGAATTTGTTTAGATAAGTTTTTAAGGTCAAAACTTGAAGTTGATTTTCTTTTGAATCTGGACTTCCAAGCCATTGAGTCATTTTTTCTCTTTTGATGACGCTTTGATCTTTATTCCAAAGTAATTCAGCTAATCTTTGAGCGTTTTCTTCTAATGATAAATTGGATGAATCGATTAAATCATTAGAATGATTAAATAAATCGAGAGAATCGAATTTATCCAGACTTTTTCCATGTGACGATGTAGATGATTGAGGATGAGAAGGAGAATATTGAGAAAGATTAAGATGATGAGATTGACAAGTTGACTTAGAGAATTGAGGATTTGAAGGATGAGAGATGACTAAAGAAAAAAGAGATTGTTCTGAATTTGAAGTTGAACGTTTTCCAATAAGATTAGGGGAAGATTGATGATTACGAGTTGAACGAATGATTTGATTATTAGAAGGATGATGAATGAATTCTTTCGAGTCATGATGATTGAGTTTTTTAGGTTTAAGTTTTTCATGATTAAATTTATTTGATGAATTGATTAAATTAAGACCTAAGCCTATATTTGAGCCTTTTGGATGAATGGAATTTGATTGAGAATTGAATGAGTCTAGATTATCGATTTTGAAAGGATTTTTTAAAGTAGGTTTGATTGAAGATTTTTCGATTGAATCTGAATGATTAGATTGATTAGAGTGTAGAATTGGACTTTGAGAAATGCGAAGTAATGAAGAAGGAAATGGACTAGGAAGGAATGAAGGATGAGGAGATGAATTGGATGAGAAATTTGATGGATTTGAAGGAATTGATGAAGTAGATGGATTTGATAAAGGAGTATTGGTGGTAGGAGTAGATTGAGGTAAGATGGTATTTGTTTTTGAAGAGAAGGATGAATTTGTTTGATCTTGATTATGACGATTGAGTAAATTTGAAATATCAATAGGTAGATCTTCAAAGATCAACAGTTGAAAGTCAGTTAAAAAGAAGTCGGTCAAAGCTCCAAGATTAAGAAAGAAAGGAATACCATTTAAATCAAACGAAGGTTTAGAAGCACCACCCGAATTTGAATTGAGATGATGTTTAATTTTTTGAGATGAATCTAATGAAGAATTCAGGTTAATATAAGAAGATGAAGAAAGTAAAGGTAAATTAGATTTTGATTGAGAAGGATTTAAAGAAGAATTGAGTAAAGATTTAGTCGTAAGATTATTAGAAGAATTTTGAATAGGAGCTGAAGAGGAAAAGACTAAAGGAGTCGAAGAAAGTGAGCAAGAAGTTTGAGATGGATTAGGATGATGAATAGATTGAGATAAAGATTTTAAAAAGTTATCAGGAGGTTGAGCTAGAATTTGACGAGATGATTTATTGATTCGATTTGGGTTGACCAGACTAGGATGATGAGTAGGAGAAGAAGGAATTGAATCTAAAGAATTTGATTTTGCTTGTTTGAGATCGTTTGATAGATTTGAGATTGAATGTGAAGATTTTGAGAAAGCGGTTGGTTCGAATGAGTTGGTAAAGAATGAATTAGATTGAGCCCAATCAGGTAAATCTGAAGTAGCAGAGAAGAATGATGACATTGAATCTGATAAAGGAATGCTGGTCGAAGTCAAAGGGCCACTAAAAGCCAAATGTGAATTTGATGATAAGATGCTATGATCTGATGAGCTTTTTGGAGTATTTGACGAATTTGAAGTTTGATGAAGATGACCTGTTTTGAATTTAGAATGAAATGATGAATCTGATGAAGACGAAGATGAAGATTGCTTATTTGAAAAGTTAATTTCATGATGAGCCAAGGGATTAAGATTCGAGTTAGAATTGGAATTGGGATTAGAATTAAATGAGTGGGCATCGTGATGAGATTGCTGATTAGAATGAGAAGGATGCTGATGCGAATCAGCTGGATGATGATGATGATGATGATTTAAGGAATCCAAAGCTAAATCTACTTTTGATATTGATTTATTGATTTTAAAATTTAAGAATTGATGATAAGATTTGGATGAATTATTTTGATTTTGCAGGTTTAACGAAGATGAGATGGATTTGGGTGATGAACTGGGATTAATCGAATGAGTCGGATTAATGGCTGATGCCATCGTTGCTGATTGGTCGTTAGCGATCGAAGTTTTGGAATTCTCGTCAAATTTTGAAGTCATTTTTGCGAAAAAATTTAAAAAATTCAAAAATGAAATTTTCAAAAATGAAAATTCAAAAATGAAAATTTCAAAAACCGAAATTTCAAAAAAAAATTGGTGTCCGATTTGCAAAACAACTCATGTGCATAAATACTAGAATTTGGTGGCTTACATCAGTTGATGACATAAGCTGATGACATAAGCTGAGTGCTTGATAAGCGGATGGCCATTTAAGTTTAGCGCATGCTTGGACCACCAAATTTCAGCTAGCCCTGAAGTAAAAAACCATCCAAATAAGAGAGCCAAGCCGATATCAGACATAAATACTTGAACACTAAAAGATTAAATCAATTTAATGATAATTATAGATTTTTATGGATGAAACCAGTGCAGCCAGGGCAAGCTGATTCCTTCTTTGGAGCTGCAAGCGATGAGCTGGGAGTTGAGAAATCGCGAGAGCTGAGAAATTCCGGTCGACAAAACCTGAGGTTCAGCTTTCACTGAATCAAAGCTCAAAAAAGTGAATTGGCACACAGGAGCTGGTCATAATTTGTTCATTTATCAAATGTGCAAAAAGATTGCTTGGTGTCAATGCAGTCAGTGAAATCCCATATGTTGGATGGACTGTTTGTTCATAAACCAAATTCATAGCAGATATTCCTCAAGTAAAATTATATGATGTGCAAGTGTAAATTATCATAATAAAAATATAATCATCAATTTGATTTTTACCTAAACACATGCAAGAGCCACAGAGCCAAGTCAACAGATTTTGGACAAAAGGAATAAATGCAAAAATGTTTTTCTAGTTCCCCCTGGTCCATTCAAAAATAAATCAGTCACCCAATTTTCTTGAGAAACAATCCATAATAGTATCAAAGTAAAATATTTGAGAAGTGTTAACAATTGAAAGATTTTCTATTCTATTCATTAAACCTCTATGTTTGAGTTTTTTTCAAGGAAAAACTTTCTCTTTCAGCTTGGAATGGAACAAAGACATAATGTAACAAATTTAAAGATACTTTCTTTATTATATGGTCATTTTAAAAAATAATAGGCTTTATTTTTCTTGATTTTTGATTTTTCATCATTTATTCCACTAAATTCCAAATCTTCTACCAATTTGGAAAAAAAAATATCCCACAAAGTGCTGGGATTACCTGGCTCACATAAGTCAAGTACAATTCCAAAGAGGCTTTTTAGATTTCCTGAAGATTATTTTTGTGATCCTTGAGGTATATTTTACATACCCAAATAGCACACAAATATATCTCAATGAATTTTGGAATATGCATATTCAAGATCATTCTTTACAAGGGAAAATATTAGTAGCTTTTTTCAGTAAGTCAATTCATGCATGCTATACAAAATTTAACCTAGGATAAGCTGAAATTAACTCTATGAGGTGGTAATATGAAAAATAACTGAACACCTCATCATCAATACCACATAAAAAAGGGGTGTGAGTTTCTATTTATTCTTTTTTACACCAACATCATAGGATTCTGAGAAATCCCATCCTATATGTCAGGCTGACTCCATGATATAGCTTTAAAATGATAATGATGAGCTATAACTGTGAGTGTGAAACTATAATAATAGTAGAAAATAGGTAGTAAGCTGATTAAAAGGGTTCTAATAATGAATATTAGTGATGGTGAGTACCTTTGAGAACCCTGGATGCAGTGCTTATCTATTGGTTTACAATAATAAACCCTGCAATAATTAGGAATATAGCTATAACCTGTTTGAATTCTAAGGGTACCAATTACTAGAAAGCTGTAACATGTAATAATGCTAATAACAGGATGATTTGGTTTTCCTTTGGTGGGTAAAAATTTATCCTGTTAAGGGGTGATGGATGGTTTTTTACCCTGTTAATGGGGGGAAATGTGGTTTTAGAACCATAAGTTCTCATTTTTACCCAATACAAGGTGAAGGTTTTCACCAATAGAGTTTACAGGTGTGTTCTAATGGTTCTGAAATGTCAGAAACTGTACAGGATGTATCTGTAGGGCTTCTATTGGTAATATTAGGAGTAATTAAAGAATAAACAGAATTCAATTCAATTGATTAGCTGTTAATTCAGCTATATGGACAGCTGTCCCACAGTAAGATCCCATACTTGCTAGTGTGGGATTATAATGTTAAACCCTGAATAACTTTTTCAGTTTTGAAGATAGAAATCTCAAGGCTGGCTCATTCTGTAGCTCTTTATTACCTATAAACAATGGTTACTAATTTGGTACAGATAGAATTAAGTATGCAAAAAACATACCAGTTTTAAATTACATTGTAAGAATATGGATTTTGTATAAATCCTGTATTAAGCTAATTCCCTTGATAGATTTTGTTCTAGATGAGATAAAGTGCCATGGAGGGTATAATCAAGAATATATCAGGGGTGAATATTTCATTCACCACTATTTGGCCTATGGCTGGCTCTAACTTGTGTAATTTTAATGCTGGACCAATTTGGGTAGTACCATTGGCTAACCCTAATTGCGAGCTTTAATTTTAACACCCATTTGATGAGGTTCTACATCTTTCCCTAGACTTTAGATTAGAGTTCAAATTTAAGGTTTATGCTCAGCTCTGGTTTTGACCTGGAATAACCTTTTTTTTTCTTATACTATTGGGATAAGAATGATTCATTATGAATTTTGGGAACTTCCCATTAAAGATGGATACCATTATGAGACATTTTCCACATTTTATTATTTCACTAGTATCCTTTTTGAATAAAATTACTTATGGTAATGAGGTGTCAAGCTTTTGCTCTGCATTTGAGTCACAGGATGAAACTACATCTACACTAAAATTAGTGTTATTTATGTTGTTATCATTTTTTTTTTTTTTTTTGTACCGACCATCCAGGAGACCCCTCAAGATCAAGTTCCCTCAATAGGATAGTTTTTTGGAAGTGAATTTGGTAACCAAAAATGAAGGACAGGATTTCAACTGCCGCCCCCTAGGGGGTCTCCTTCGCACAAGGACTTCACCACACGGGATTTCACCCGGTAAACACTCCCCCCGTCATCCAGCCCCTAGAGGCTTGGATTGTGGCATACCGTTAGGCAAGAATATTGTATTTTTATATCAAGTATTCTTACAGCCATATTGGATATTTTTAAATATTTAAAAATAACATATCTGTTGCTACTGGATCATAGATTTGGTGAGAAAGTGGGATGAACAAATCTGACCATTTATTAAAAATGCTTTATTTAAAGCAGTATGGGGGGATTTATTACTAAGATAATTTTTTTCCAAAACTAAAATAAGTTATGATTTTCAGATGTTAAGTTTAGAAATTTGTGAGAGGTGACTTTCATATGAGAGCTTAAGGATAGAATAGCTTAATTTTTTTACTTGAACAACCATCAGAAATTTTGCATTCCTTACTGAGAACTTTCTTTTTGAAGGCTTAACTATCTTTTTTCTATCCTTTTTTCTGAATACTATGTGGTGCCAGTTGAAATAATTTCTTTTGGAAAAGATGTGGTGATTAAATTTTTTCCTTAATTTGAAAATAAAAAATAATAATAAAAGAATTAGAATAAACTCCCCAGATTTGAAATCTATTGCAATTAAACACTTAATTATGAAAATGTGCTAGTGAGGTGGTTGGATAAGAGCCAAAAATTCAATATCATGTTCTATTCTATAGGGTTATACCATGGTCATAAGCACAGAAAGGCTTTGTAAAAGTGCCTTTCATTGTGCTATTTATGTTAATTACTGTCTCAATTGTTTCAAATGAGCTCAGATTTTGCTCTAAATCTCTTTCAAGGAAGAATTAAAATTCATAGGAAAGGGAAAAAAAATCATCCATTGAGGAATACACCTTCTCCTAAACAGAAAGTCTACCACTTCCTAGTTGGCTCAAATTCCTAACAAGTCCTATACAGAGGATTTGGTTTCATCTCCAAATGAAGCTTTTATTTCTCTGAGATATATCAATTTCATTCATTTCATTTCCACCAGATTTGGATAATAAAAAGATTTCTCAACACTTTTCTCAATTCATGATGGAATTCCTGGATGTATATTTGAGTAAGTGGAGCTCTATTTCAATCTGAAATTTCTTGAAATTTACTGAATCACATTTCTAATGACTTTTATGAATTTATGAGGCAAGCAGGTAGATTTTTGAATATTGGACTTGAAAATCTCATTTAGTGTCTCCACAATATCTTGGTTGATCCACTCTGTGGCCAAGTATTAACTATTGTGATGAATGTGGTTGATTGATTGATTAAAAACTCTATTTTTATGAAAATTATTTGAAATCCCTTGAAAAATTATCAATTTAATCAGATCATCAAAGCTCAAAATTTTTTTTATTGGTTTTAGTCAAAGTTTTCAATAATGGTGATACTCAAATGCCAAAGATTTATGGGTGGACAAGAACTTCTGAACTCCAGTTAGTCTCAAATCCTGAAATACTATTTTGACATTGAAATTAGTCAAGGGGAACAAAAGACATAAAAGAGAGCCAGGGTACCCAGTTTCTGATACCTCTGAGTTGTATCCAGATTAATATATTGGATCTATGGCTTATAATGTCCTCATTAGATAATTAAGACCTTTTGGAAACATTAATAAATAAAAGTCCCATTAAATCATGATAATATATCAAAATATGGTGTTTTGACATGTAAAAGGGGTAATGAGAAACTCTGACTCCTTTAACAATTTTCATTTGTAATTATTGATCATTAATAAAACCAAAAAAACTATCCATCCCCTTTTTGGACAAATATCCATGGAATTAAATCATTGAAACAAGCTGTCATTGTGCAATTGTACCTTACCACATAGAAAATGAATTAAAACATCAAAAAATTAATTAAAAATACAATTAATCATGAATAAGTGTGAAAATTGGAGGACTAAAAGAGGAAGATGTGATCTTATATGGGCTTATAGCCACATTAAATAAATTTTTTGAGTACCTATTATATATTTATGTGACAACAAGCTCCTTAATAATTGATCTAGATATGGTGGCTGGCTTTGCAGTTAACACAATGGAATGCCTCTGTGAGCTTTTTTAGACTTAAAAAAGCCCATTATTTATGAATTTTTGGAAATAATCCTTATAAGTTACTTGAATTAATATGTATTCAATAAAATAATAAGGTATTATTTAGAAAATCCTTAAGTATATTATCTTTTGAAAGACACCAAAAAAGACATTAAATGAAAGAATATTACTATTTTGAATAGAAATTTAACCACCATTAATTTATTAATATTTTTTAACAGCCTTGGATTACTTAGATACAGAAATAGTTGTTCAAATCACTTTTCCAAGTTTTACACGGTCTATTTTGAGTATTGGTGAGTAATGTATTGATTACTTTGAGTTTTTTTATCTAAAGTTATTCAAGGATTTATAATAATTGATTGCTTCAAAGAACTTTCTCAATTGATTAATTTTCATATTATCTTTATCAGAAGTTTTATTATTAAACCTTCATGTAATGAATTCTAGTTGAAACTCACTTCTTACTGTTATAGTTATTAGTAGTATGTAACAAGTAAAATAAATAATTAAGGAATTAAGTATTCATTTGTGGCTATAAGAATTTAAGTAAATTATAATTCACAAAAAAATTAATATTACTTTTGATTAATAGTAACATTATTAAGAGATTACTAGAAAAATCTTTCAGTTTGTTGAGGGATTATTAAAAGATTTTGGGAGATAACCTTTTTTAAATTGTCTCAAGACTACTGTTGCTTGTCTAAATGTAGTATAAGCTAATAAATTCAATTCTGGAAAATATTGAAAAGATTTTTGAAGCTTATAGTTTGAAAATAAGCAATTAAAAAAATCAATTTTTATTAACAAGAAAGATATAATTTTTACATCATCCCAATTAGTTCTCTTGTCGTCTCTTTTGCTCAGGTGTGTTAAATCATGAGGAAATTTGTTTTAATTGAGACTTTTAATTTCTTGGTTTACTTTATTTAAATAAAAATATCATTTAAGGGGATCTTTGTTCTCTTTGCTTTTCTGTGAAGCACTTTGAAGGTAACATAATTTCAAAAACTTAACACAATCATTATTTGAATTTTTTTTATGAAGTTTCACTACTGATAGATAAACAATACAAAGAGAAAAGCCTAATAATCACTATTAAGCTTCAGAAATAGCAACCAATATTAAATCACAAAATTCTTTATATTAATTTCCATAATTTTTGAGCTGAGTAACTCATCTATAATTTACCTTAGAAATTTGCATATATTAAGCCTGCTGCCAGATCCCAGAGCCTCATGGATCCCCAACTTCCCTTACCATCTAGGGAAGGGGGCGGGGAAGAATTTTTTGGGTCATTGTGAGCCTTAGAGGTAGTTTCAAATACCCAAGAGACCACAAATAACAAAATAAGATATAAATATAAATAAAATAAGTATATTTATATTCTCAAAATAAAAATTAAAATATAAATACAAATCTATAGATAAAAATAACAATTTAATTTTAATTTAAAATAAAAAACTGTATTAAATTTTGAAATTGTGAAAATGCATTTTTATTTGAAAAAATCAAATAAAAATGAATTTTTAATAAAATCAATGAAATTAAAATATTTTTGGTAAAAAGTTACATAAAATATATTATAAATCTTTATCCCAAAAAAAAATTTAAGAAAATTACTTCACCAGTGAATTCCTCATAAAAAATAAGGTGGGGTCACCTCTGGGTAAAATTTCTGTAGCTCAACTCTAAATAAGCATAAATTAACTTTTTAGTATTTTGTGTACAAAAGTTTAAAATCCTCAAAACCTCAATTTAATTCACACCACATGTGGTGTTAACCATCAATTTTTGTGTTAAAATTGAGGTGTTGTGTGTAATTTAGAAGTTATGAGGAATTGAAGTATTTTCAATTGAAATGTCAAAATGTGCATGTGTATTACATAAGTGAGCTGTAATTTACATATGAGGTATCAAGTATTACAGTTGTGTACTGTAAAACTCAATTGAATTGTATGTGTAAATTACAAGTGTATTACATGATGAGGAATTAAAAGAAAAAATAAATTGGAAAGATTAATTCTGGGGGGGAAAAGGAACTCTAGCTCCAAGGGGGAGCCAGACCCCCAAAATTCTTGCTTACAGGAGTGGTATGTCAAAATAAACGCAAAAGTCCATCACTTTTGGCCTGGAATTGAGTCACAGGGTCTGTGACTCAATTGATGATGAGTTTTTGATACCAACCAGGGTAGTTTTAACTGTTGCAAAGAGGGTAAAACTACCCTTGAGTTGAAAAAATCTTAGTAAAAAAGGTTTAAACTGGGTTCTACGACTCTTACACACATTCTGAAGTGTTTTGAAGGCTCTAGACCAGGTATTACTATAGTAATGGCTGATTTAACGGTCTAAAATGGCTAAAAATAGCAAAAACGGCTAAAACCAGGGTTCAATGATGACATAATTGAATTTTCTGTTTTTAGAATGTTTTCCACAATTGAGAATAGTAAATTTTACTTTTGGATTAAGAAAACTAATGACTGTAAAAGAATTCCTTCTTTGCCCCACTTTTCTCTTCATGTTAGAAGCTTTTCCTTTTATAATTAGTTTAAACACTGTTAAACCAATCAATAAAATATTCCAGATACCCTTTTTATATCATTTTAAACCTTTTAACCACGTGAAAAATCATTATAATCATTTTTACCCCTTGAACCACCCCATAAGTGAATTAAAGCATCTTTCATCACTGTTAACTTTGTCACTTTGTTTCCAAATTCACTCTGGTCACTTTTGGGTGTGTTTTCTCTTTAAATACCTTTTTAAAGACCTTGGTATTTAATCAATTTTTTGCAGTTCTTTGCTCAATTAATTCCAATTGAAATTGCTCTTGAAGAAATTTTTTTTGTAGCCTTAAATATCTCTTGTAGAGTATTTTTGGATAAATTTTCATTATTGGTAAAACAATAAATCTTTATAATATCATTGCTTTATACTTATAAAGTTAAAAAAAATGAAATTGGTGTGTTTTCTCTTAAAAATACTATTTAATACTAATTTTAAATCATTTTTTACCTTATACAAATTTTGAGGACAGGAAAAGTACTTGATTATTAATCAAAGCTTCATATCCACACCTTACATTTGGGGGACCAGCCATAATATTTTACCTGTGACATGATTCTTTACACTTTTCAAATCCTTTTTCTTATATTGAAAAATTTAAAAAAATATAAAAAAATACTGATAATTCAAAAAAATCAATAAAAAAATAACTTTTTCGTATTATAAATGAGGCTTTATTTTTTCATTTCTCTCTTAAAAAACTCCCTTTTTTGGCTTAATTAATTGGTTTTTCATTAATTTTAGTGTCTGACAGCGTGGTAAGACAAGAAAATATTGAAATCACATCAAAAGTAACAAGCATTATTCCTGCAAGTACTGTGAATTATGACCATAATGGCACAGTTATTATAGCTCAGAATAATCAACCTGAACCAATTTCTTTTGAATTAATTAACTTCGATATAAGTAATACCCTTCAGAAAGCAAAGAATTTGGCAAATAGTAAGTTTTTTGATGTAATATTACTATTTTAAGCTTTTTAATCATAAAATATGCCTTCAACCAGATTGGAGCCAGATATAACCCCTCAAACAGCTCCTAAAAAGGTCACAGACGTGATTATGGCAGAAGACAATCAGTTACAGAAGGACAAGGGTCAGTTGATGACCTCCAAATTAATAAATTATGTGATTCTGAAGCTGATAATACTATTTTACCTTAAAACAGAGCTGAAACCGCCACAAGAAGCCTCAGTGGACATTTACAAAGCCAGCCAGAAGGCTTACAACAATGCATTGCAGCACAAAGAGTACCAGACCCTTTCTGTGAGCCTGTGAGGTATGTATAACATACCCATAAGGCCACAAATAACTTTATACACAGTTGAAACTGTCTTCAACAGACTTTTTAATTGAATTTAAAATAAAAATAACAAAAAATAAGTATAAATTTTTTTGGATAAACAAAGTTATAAATATTATTTCATTTTTGGATTCTACACCAAAAATAACCTAGGGTACATCCATAAGGTGTTATACCCAAAAACACTTATTTCTTATGTTATTAGAAGATTTAAGAATCTCACAGTACTAATGTAACTTTTTTAACATTTTTTTAAAATTGTTAAATTTAAGCTTAAATAAGCTTGAATTTAAAGTTGCATAAGGTTTATGCAAACTTACCAAAATTTTAGTTAAAATTGAGGTGTGGTGTATATTTACTGAATTGGCTAAGGATTTGCCATACAGAATGTAAATCCTGTGTGAGCTCAATTTAAAAGGGTTTAACGCCATAGTATGGCTTTAAATAAATAAAAGGGCAAAATCCATGCAAAAAGGTGGGACAAAGGAAAAAGACCAAAAAGAGCTGGGGTACCCAGCTTTTTGGATCTGAAAGGATTCAATTAAGGTTTTCCACCTGTATTGGAGGATTTTAAACCTTATTTAAACTTTAATATTAGACTTTGATCCAACATTAAAGTTTAAAATGGTTTTATCCCAAATTAGACAGGAATTTCAAGCTGCCAGGAGGGTAAATCCCAATATGCAGGCTTGAATTCAAGGTTTTAAGAACTGTCAAAGCTTAATTAATCTTAAAAAGATTAAATAAGCTTAAAAAGTTAAGGTTACAAGCATTAAAACCTTATCAAAACTTAAGGTTTGGTGTGTATTGCTATTTTACATGGAAAAATAGCAATAACTTCAAAAATTCATTAAAAATCCAATTCTTAATGGATTTGCTTGAACCTTTCACACAGCTTACAATTTAACATTATAGACATATAAATTAAATTTTAAGTATCTTTTATAATTAAATTTCCTGGGTAATTAGCCTGGAAATTTACTCTTTTGATTGAAGCTCAAAGAAAATTATAGTTTCTTTAAAAAAATCAATTAAAAATTGAGTTTAAGAGATTTCTGCTTGAAACTCTATTTTTAAGTTGTTCATGTGATTAACTTTAATATAAATAAGCTTATTTATATTAAAAACTTAAAATAATTAGTTTAAATGAGGATTAAAGTTACATGGAGTTAAGAATAGCCCTGTTAACTTTAAATTGGAATTAAAATTAAGTTAACTTAAGTTAAGAACTTTAATTTTATGCAGGGTTTTTCAGTTTTGACCTGAGCACGCCCTCTATATCCATTATTAATCATGAGAGCTGCTCTGAATACATAAAAAGAGTCTTTTCATCACTGTTTTTGTCCATCATTCATCATCAATCCAATCATATTAGAAATTTAAACAGGTGAAGTTTTATTAAATATAAAATCTTATTATTAAAATAATTCTTAACTTACTTTATTCTTTATTTATTAAAATCAAAGAATTGAAATCATAGAATTTAGATTATTGTTGTAATCACCACTAATATATTTTATTATATATAATTAAATCATCTTAAATATCTTTTAAAATCCACAAAGTCCTCTTAAAAACTCTTTAATCTTAATTTTTATTATAAAAAGCTGTTTTATCTTGAAAATTATTGATTTTTTGGCGTGTTTTGAACTTATAATTATTATTTAATATAATAACTGTTACTGTTTGACTTGTTGTATTAAATAAATATTATAAGTAAGTTTTTATCTAAAGTTCTATATTTTTTTATCTAGTATTAGGTTTTATATATAGAATTTTTATTCTATAAGAATTAATTCTACACAGTGTGTGTTTAATTCTTTTATAAATAATATTTATATCATGCATAAGTGGTTAAGATTCATATTTTCCATGTGTAATTGTCTCATTAAGAGCTTTACACTTCTCATTGTTACAACTGTCAGTGACTATAACAATAATAGAATAAGTATAATTTATTAGAATTACTATTTTTTTATTATTATATTTTTATAATAATAATTAAATTTATTTTTTTATATAATTATTTTTAATAATTATATTTAAATTTGTGGTTATAATATTTTGTTATATTATATATTTCTACTGAGGACAGTCATAGTACTCTTGATTTTGCTACTATTATCAAGAGTTTCATAGACAAACCTTACACTTTCAGATGTGTGGAAAAACTGCATTAATTCTTATCTGAATGTGAGAAAATTCCTGGGCCATCCCAACACTTTCAAGTTACTCAATGGATGGCATTCATTGATGGAAAAGAAGAACATGATGCTTTTAACAGCAGAATGGAGGAAAAACAACCCTCCACCACCAAGCAAGTGCCAAAGACAGTCCCAATAGCCAGCAGGAGCAATTCCAACATGAAAAAGAAGACATAAGCTCCAAAAAAGGGCAAAGGCAAGGCACCAGCCACAAAACCTTACAGCCAGGCTTACAGGATCCCAAAGATTCAGCAGGATGCCATGGAAAATGTATTTCAGATGGCCAGAACAATGATGGAATTACAGAAAAAGGAGGAAGCCAGATTAAAATATCAGAAATGATTTCTGATATCTTTGATGTTATCCAAGATTTGTATGAAGCTATAAATGACATAAAAACTCATGTTTCTGATAGAATTTATCCCTTTGTAACAATCTCAAAAACAAACAACTCGAGTCTGAGCCAAATAAATGAAACACTTATGTGTTTTGAGAAAGTTTCAAGAACAATTAAAGCTTCTAATAATGAAAATTCTTTTGGAAATAAGATAAATGAACAATCTGCCATTATTAAAGAATTGACAGACAAATATTCTAAATTATATATTGTTGACATAATTGAAACAAAAAAAAACAAGCCATAAGTACTATAAAAGAAGAGAATAAAAGTGTTACTGAGAATATTTCAAAATCATTTACTGAAGTAAAGACATACACAATTGCCTTGAAAAAGTGTTTTGACACCTCACAAGAGGAAATATCAAAATTAACAATGAATCTGAATCAGATCACCTCTGACATTACTAGACAAACATAACTATGGCAAGAGTTAACACAAACAGAAGATAATCATAAAGCTAATGTAATAAATTAAATACAAAGTTTACAAAATGAATTCATAAATTCCCAAACATGTAACAATAGTAAAATGAATGATATTGAACAATTACTTCACACCTTACCAAGAATGTCTACACCTTTGAATCAGAATGAGGGCACAGGAATTCCAAATCCACAAGTATTGGAGGTTGAAAACTCACAGTTAAAAAATGAATTTTCCAATTCTTTTCATAACTTGGAACCATCAATGGGCCAAGCACTCCTGAAAGAAGTACCAAAGCTTAAATACTGGCCTCACTTCAGTGGTGAAGGAGAATATGACCATATGGAATTAATCAGAGGTATCGACATGATTAAAGAAGATTTTGAATTACAAGACAGATTGGTAACAGCAAGATTTAACACCTTGTTTACCAGATCAGCTCACAGATGGTATATCAAATCAAGACAACCACATGGACACCAAAGTTGGACTTGGTGGAAAACCCAAATTATCAACAAATAGGCCAATAATGCTTGGAGGTTTAAAGTGGGACCAGCCTTTGAATCTGAAAAATTTAATGCTGATAAAGACAAAGCTTTACCATGTTTTTTCAAAAGAAAGACAGATTAACAGCATTGTATCCTGAAATGTCAGAATTTATGATCCACAGGAAGATTTTGATACAATGTGGAGGTGACTTAGCGCATGCTGTCAAAAGCAGGACTACTGAACAATCTTCAGCAGAAGATATTATCAATATATTAGAAGAAGTAACCACCAGAACCGGGATTGGTTCTAGCAGGGTGAATCTCAAAACAAGGTTTAATAAACCTTGGAAAGATTCTGTGGACAAAAATCCCAAAGAAAATTCTAATAAGTTTAAGTATAAATATGCAGATATAATCAGAAAGTGCCTTTGTGGGAACTCCTCTTGTGTGGGATTAAAATGAGGCAGTACCTGGAGGGGGAAATCACCGGTAACTAGTTTTGAATTTCTCATAACTCCTGTAAACAAGGGTGGAAAGGGTGTATTGCCTGCCCCTCCTAAAATACTGAACAAAATCTTCCTTGGAGCTCACAAACCAAAATAAAATTAGTAAGTGGCTTTACAACTGCAGAAGACAAAACTCAGCAGTCTCAGATCAGACCTATTCAATATATAATAATAAGAAGAAATGTCAGTAATTTGGTTAATTTTTAGATCTAATGAAATACTTTTCTGTTTTAATTCTAATTTTTTTTAGTTGAATTGAGGTGAGTTGCTTCTTCTTGGTTGAAAGTCCTTTTGTAAGATGGGTTTTTTCAAGGTGTTCTGGAAAATTTGATGAGTGTTGCTAAAGGTAATTTTGTTAAGGTAAAGTTATAATAGAGTAAAATAATTTTTTAAAGGTTTGTTATTTTTTTAAGAGTGTTTAATAATGAGATAACATAGTATTTGTTAGATTTAAGAGGTGAGATTATTTGATATTGTATCTTTAAAGGGGTAAGTAATTTTAACATCTTGATCAATGGTGTTAATTTTACTGGATAAAAGATTCTAATAGAGTAATAACCCTAGTCTTGGGTTCTGGCTAATTTAAGAATAATTTTTTTAATACCAAGATTACACTTAGCTAACCTACTGGGAAATCTTTAACACTGTACTTCCACTGAGCTTAGCTACTGGGAAAGTAAATTCACTATGATTCTCTGGACTACCTCCCAGGTGAGGGATGAATTATTCCTATGCCTCTACTGTGCAGGGGATATAATGTGAATGGGGGGAGAGAGCCCCTCTATTTATACCTTTTGGGAGCCCAGGAGGCCCTCCATGGGATCTAGCCTTTTCCACTTTAATTCCTCTTGATTTCATCATGTGACTCCATTTTTGGTGAGGACCTTTCTTGCATGGGTCAGGTGATTTAAGGTTTGGTGATAATTTTTTTTTCTGCACAGCCTCCATTCATCACATGATGGTCTTTTGGTGAACTAATTAGGATGTGATATTCTTGGATTTTACTTGCATGCATGAGGTGATTTCATTTTGGCTGAGGATTTTTCTTGTGCATAGCATTTTTTCTGTCACATGATATGCTGTTGGTGGGTGCAGTCTCACATGATGACCTTGTATTTCCTTTGCTTATGTCACTTTTAGGCTTGGTAGAGGTGGCTGTGTAATTAATGCAGGTTTCCTGGCTGTGTTTCTTCTTTTGAACTTTAAAATGAGGTCAGGTGATAATTTCCTTTACTGAGGAATTAACTGTTTTTTATGAGATGATGTGATTTTTGAGATTTACACATGCTGTGCATGGTCATGTAGTTGAGATTTAATTAAAATTGTGTACTGCATGCAGCTTGTTGTAACTAGCTTTGGTTTTCATGAGGTGATGACTGGTGTAAAGAATTTTGATTCTGTTTTCAGGTTTCAAGTGGGGTTACTGTAGATATAAGATAAGGTACTCCTGTGGCTGTGTTGTAAATGCATTGCAGGAGTTCCTTGGGGCTGGGACTTGCATCATGTGACTTTTAATGCAAGTTGGCTGTGTAACTAATGCATGTGTCATTTTCATGCTGTGGGAGTCTTGTGGCTATATAGGGGTGTAAAGCTGGGTGAGGTGTGTAATTTAAAGAGAGGTAACTTATTTGTTGTAGCTATTTTACTATATGTAACTGGATTTTTACATATGCACAAGGAAATTGAATATTTCATTTAAACACATGCACTTCCCTTTGGTGCCTGTGCCATGGTTATATAAGTTAAATCCAGCTTCTTGCTGTAAAATTGACCTTTTGGTGTAAAATTTGATTGTAAGTCTGCCTGTAGGCTGTATTTACTGCTGTTATGGGGTACTATGAGCTTGAGCCTGATGAAAAAAATGCTAGGGAATACCACACCATATTTTCCAAAGCACCACACACTTAGCCAATACATGTCCAAAGAGGGGGAAAATCAATGAAATTGACATTGAAAAAGAACCTGATGTTGAAAAAGAGGATAATATAATTGAAGAAAATTCAGATTATAAGTCATCAATATTTTCTGAATATTCAAAAGATACAGAAAATACCAATTTCACTTTTGACATCATGGAATCTTATTCCCACTTTCCACAATTAAGCAATGGTCAACTTGATTTGTCAAAAATTCAAGATGCACAGATTATGAAAACCAAACCAAACAGGGGAAAAGGTTATACAGCTGGTAACTCCTGTATAACAGAATTGGTAATTGACAAAAAGCCCACTAAACCTCTACTTGACCCAGGAGCCTTCTGCTCTTGTGTTGGCAAATCTTTTCATAAGACTTGTGTACCAAATTTTGAAGATCAATTGGCACCAATTGATGGCATAAAATTCAATAGTGCAAGTAATCCAATGAAAGACTTGGAAATCTTTGAGACCAATGTCATATTCCAATATATTGATGGAAATTTAAGAATCACTGTTGAATTTGTTGTTATGGAAAATTTCCCTAGTACCCATTTTATATTGGGAAATGACTGTTGACAGAGTCAAAGCCTTTGAATATTTGAGACAAGCATTGACCACTGCTCCACTCTTACTGATGCCAGACTTTAAGCTGCCTTTTGAGCTTTATATTGATGCATCAGGGGATGAGCTTGGTGCTGCACTTCATTAAGTCCAGATTATCAATGATAAACCTGTGGAAGGACCCATATGCTTCATATCCAGGAAAACCAAAATTAACTGAAGCCAGATATAGAGCCAGTCAAATGGAGTGCTTATGTCTTTTCTGGGCCTTGGAAAAGCTAAATTACTATCTGGAAGGATGTGTTTTTGAAGTGATAACAGATTGTACCGCTGTTAAGTCACTTTTAAACATGAAGACTGCTAACAGGCATATGCTAAGATGGCAAATAGCCATACAAGAGTAAAGGGGCAATATGACCATTGTTCATAAAGATGGGAATATTTATAAAAATGCAGATGGACTGAGCAGATGGCCATTACCAAACAATATTGATAATCCTGCTTATGTTCCAGAGGAAGCTTCCCCACAGATCCCCATAGAAGGAATCAGTGTTACAGACCTGAACACCACTTTCTTTGAAGAAGTAAGAAACAGATATACTCAGGATAAAAATTGTAGCATCTTATGCCAATTAATTACTAAGGACTGTAACAACAATTCTTTGATACATGCCTTGGATGAGATATGGAAAGAATCATATGATGAAGGAAGATTTCACATGCTGGATGGTATAATTTACCACATACTAAGCATACATGTGTCATGACAGTTGTGGACAGGTCCTTAATCAATCTTGTACTTATAGAATGCCATGAAATCCCTTTCTCAGGACATATGTCTGAGGACAGAACAAGAGAAAAAGTAACGACCTGCATATGGTGGCCAATGTGGCAGAAAGATGTTGCAGATTATGGCAGAACCTGTGACAGATGTCAAAAGGCAAATAAATCCACTGGAAAAAGACTTGGAAATATGATTAAGATCCAAAAACACAGAAGACCTTGGGAAATTGTCCATATGGAGTGGGTAACTGGCCTGCCACCAGGGAGTAACAGAGGCTATAATGCTTGCCTAGTGATTATTGACAGGTTTAGTAAGACTCCAATATTTCTACCATGTCACAAGGATGATACAGACATGGATACAGATCTTCTGATATGGAATAGAGTAGTATCATGGACTGGCATATTCACAAACATTATTAGTTACAGAGATCCCAAATTGATCTCAGCACTATGGACAAATCTTCACCAACTATTTGGGACAAAATTATCCTTCTCTACAGCCTACAACCCACAAGCTGATGATCTGGCTGAAAGGATGATCCAGACGTTAGAAGATATGGTAAGAAAAATTTGTGCATATGGCCTTGAATTTAAAGATTGTGATGGATTTACCCATGATTGGTGTACTCTTTTACCAGCACTAGAATTGGCATATAAGAAATCTATTCATGCCAGTACCAACCAAACTCCTGCTATTCTAGAAAATGGATGGAATCCCAAATAACCCAAAGATTCATTAAGGAAGGATTTGGTTGAAAAACAACCCACAGCTAGTAGCTTCAAAGGAATGCTAGAAAAGGCTAGAAAGCATGCAGTAAGGTGCATGGAGGACTCATTTGCATATGACAAAGACAAATGGGACAAATAACATGCCACTCCAGATTTCAAAGTGGGAGATTGAGTAATTGTATCCACCACTAAATTCAATAACATCAAAGGATGTAAAAAGATCAAAGACTCCTTTGAAGGACATTTTGTTATTAAGGCCCTCCATGGAGAAAATGCTGTTGAAGTAGAATTATCTGAAGAACTCAGAAATAAGCTCCCTACATTTCCAGTGAGCTTGATAAAGCCATCTAAATATAGTGATTCTGAAAAATTTCCCTTGAGGAATGAAGTTCTCCAGGTTATGCCTCCTATTGAATCATCTGGTATTAAAAAGATTACCAAAGTTCTCCAAGAAAGAAAATTGAGAACCAATAAAGTAAGGGAATACCTTGTTAGGTACAGTGACCCAACTTGTGAGGAAGAATGGTTAGCAGAAAAAAAAAATACCTGAAGCTACTAAACTTCTAAGAAGCTTCAGAAAAACTAGAAATAACAATATTACAAAGTAATTTTTTTTAGGGGGAGGGAATGTGAGCCTTAGAGGTATTTTCATATACCCAAAAGACCACAAATAAAAAAAGAAGATATAAATATAAATAAAATAAATTTCTTTGTCTTATAAAAATAAAAATTCAAATATAAATAGAAATTTATATATAAAAATAAAAAATTTAATTATACTTTAAAATAAAGAATTATGTTAAATTTTGAAATTGTGAAAATGAATTTTTACTTGAAAAAATTAAGTAAAAATGGATTTTTAATAAAATAAATGAAATTAGAATATTTTTGGTAAAAAGTTACATAAAATATATTATAAATCTTTATCCAAAAAAAAAATTTAAGAAAATTACTTCACCAGTGAATTCCTCATAAAAAATAAGGTGGGGTCACCTCTGGGTAAAATTTCTGTAGCTCAACTCTAAATAAGCATAAATTAACTTTTTAGTATTTTGTGTACAAAAGTTGAAAATACTCAAAATCTTAAGTCCATTCACACCACATGTGGTGTTAACCAGCAATTTTTGTGTTAAAATTGAGATGTTGTGTGTAGTTTAGAAGCTATGAGGAATTGAAGTATTTTGAATTGAAATGTCAAAATGTGCATGTGTATTACATAAGTGAGCTGTAATTTACATATGAGGTATCAAGTATTACAGTTGTGTACTGTAAAACTCAATTGAATTGTATGTGTAAATTACAAGTGTATTACATGATGAGGAATTAAAAGAAAAAATAAATTGGAAAGATTAATTCTGGGGGGGAAAAGGAACTCTAGCTCCAAGGGGGAGCCAGACCCCCAAGATCCTTGCTGACAGCTGTGGAATGTCAAAATACACACAAAAGTTCATCACTTTTGGCCTGGAATTGAGTAACAGGGTCTGTGACTCAATTGATGATGAGGTTTTGATACCAACCAGGGTAGTTGTAACTGTTGCCAAGAGGGTAAAGCTACCCTTAAGCTAAAACAATCTTGGTAAAAACAGTTTTAGCTGGCTTCTATGACTCTTACACACTTTCTGACATGTTTCAAAGGCTCTATACCAGGTATTACTATAGTGATGGCTGATTTAAGGGTCTAAAATGGCTAAAACCAGCCCTTTTTTGGTCTAAACCAGGGTTTAATGATGCCATAATTGGCTTTTCTGTTTCCAGAGTGTTTTCCACGACTGACAAGAGTAAATTTAACTTTTGGAGTAAGAAAATTAATGACTATAAAAGAACGTCTTCTTTGCCCCACTTTTCTCTTCATGTTAGAATCTTTTCCTTTTATAATTAGTTTAAACACTGTTAAACCAATCAATAAAAGATTCCAACTTCCCTTTTCATATCATTTCAAAACCTTTTAACCACGTGAAAAAATTATTATAATCATTTTTACCCCTTGAACCACCCCAAAAGTGAATTAAAGCATCTTTCATCACTGTTAACTTTGTCACTTTTTTTCGAAATTAACTCTGGTCACTTTTGGTTGTGTTTTATATTTAAATATCTTTTTAAAGACTTTGTTCTTTAATCAATTGCTTGCAGCTATTTTCTCAATTAATTCCAATTGAAATTGCTCTTGAAGAAATTTTTTTTGTAGTCTTAAATATCTCTTGTAGAGTATTTTTGGATAAATTTGTATTGTTGGTAAAACAATAAGTCTTTATAATATCATTGTTTTATACTTATAGGTTTTAAAACAATAAAATTGTTGTGTTTTCTCTTAAAAGTACTATTTCATCCTGTTTTTGATAATTTTTTACCTTATACAAATTTTGAGGACAGGAAAACTACTGGATTATTAATCAAAGCTTCATATACACACCCTACAGTCATCTTTCCTATCTAAACCTAGGATTGAGGGTCTGGGAACATGAGAGCTCCCTGATTCTATAAAGTGTATAGATTTATTACTCCAAACACATCAAAAACAAAAAATCCCAAACTCATTCATGAGAATACAGAGGGCCATCTAGGTAGGCCCAGTTCCTTAGAAAGGATAATTCTTCTACATGAGTTTTTGAAAGAGCAGAGTACTGATAAGATGAAATTTTCCTGCCACAAGAAAATACCCCCTATCAAGGGGCGCTTATTTCTGGTATAGAAAGGTACTTGTGGGCCACTAAAGTGAGTTTTGGAAAAATATTCCTTAATGAACTCAAAAAAAGTAATATATCTGGTTCCTTTGGCACCTTTGGTTTTTTAAAAAAACATTCCAATTCACCTTCAAACAGAGGATTTTCTTGATTACTTGAGGTTTACATTTTGTAAAGCAAGCATATTGTATTTTTGGGCATAGCTTGTTCTTTCCCATGATTTTATTTAAAAATATGTTTTTTGCATCTTCTTTGAACACAAGATCCAAAGTCATTGCTGAGGGTCCAAAAAAAGCCAAAATGTAATCATGAGCTGAAAACGTTTATACTTTATTTGTGGATCATCAAGAATTATTGCACAGACAACAGGTGTCTTGAGAGTAAAATAAAAAAATAATTTCCAATTTTGGCACACATTTCTTCTGCTTCTTGTTCAATCTGGGTAACATCATATTGTTCACAGGCCTATAATAATAGAAAGTTCTGATTAGTACAGCTTCTTCATGTGAAAAAGTGGGAAAAATATCACCTTATAGATGTGTTTGATGAATAAAATGTAAAGAGGTAACTATTGATTTATTGTGGAATAATTAAAGCTACAAATTTTGTTTGTGGATTCATTGAGGGGATGGAGGAAGTCTATCATCACACTTACTTTCTGCAAGTAAATTTTGCTTAACTGATAAGATTTCAATTTGGGAGGGGTACAAAATTGGTCCTATACTGCTTGTGCAAGAATATCAAACATTGACTTCCATCTTGTTGAGACTTAAGATGGTATGATTTTGGCCTTACTAATCATCCAATCCAAATTTCAGAACAACTTGACAATTGACAGCCTGTGACTCAAAACCAGGGCACAAGCATTACAGCCAAAAACCATAAACCAATGGTAAAGCCAAGATACCACCAAGACATGGAGCTTAGCCAAATCATATCAAAAGGTATCAAAAAAAAGAGAAAAAAACCCCTTTCCAAATACACAAGTTTCACCATCATAGGACAAGGAATAACAAAGTTATTCCTACTCAAAATTGTTTCTGAGCATAAACCTTATTCTTCACCTCTCATCTGAAATCCAGAGGAAGAGACTTAACCCCAACAAATGGGTATTAAAAGTGAAGATCTAAGCAAGGGATATCCAATGGTACTAGCCAAACTGAGATAGCATCAGGATTATGGGAGTTATGGCCAAAATAAGGTCAAATAAGGGTGAATAACATATTCACCTCTCATCTAATTTCCACAGTTTTAGTGTGAGATACCTAAAGTGGGGTATTTTTGTGAGCCTTAGAGGTATTTTCATATACCCAAAAGACCACAAATGATATATTAAGATACAAATATAAATAAAATGAATTTATTTATATTATAAAAATAAAAATTGAAATAAAAATACAAATTTATATCTAAAAATCAAACTTTAATTATAATTTCAAAATGCAATTACAATAAAATCTAAATATCTTTTTAAAGACTTTGTTCTTTAATTAATCTCTTGCAGTTCCTTGCTCAATTAATTCCAATTGAAAGTGATCTTGAAGAAATTTCTTTTGTAGCCTTCAATATCTCTTGTAGAGTATTTTTGGATAAATCTTTATTGTTGGTAAAACAATAAATTTTTATTAAATTATTGTTTCATACTTACAAAGTTAAAAACAATAAAATTGGAATTTTTTCTCTTTAAATATATTTTTAAAGACTTTGTTCTTTAATTAATTGCTTGCAGTTCTTTGCTTGATTGATTCCAATTGAAATTGCTCTTGAAGAAAT
The DNA here is from genome assembly GCA_023105745.1 of Austropuccinia psidii. Lineage (NCBI taxonomy): Eukaryota > Fungi > Basidiomycota > Pucciniomycetes > Pucciniales > Sphaerophragmiaceae > Austropuccinia > Austropuccinia psidii. The sequence continues at coordinate 30,547,028 of JALGQZ010000011.1, forward strand.
TTCTTTTGTAGCCTTAAATATCGCTTGTAGAGTATTTTTGGATAAATCTTTATTGTTGGTAAAACAATAAATTTTTATTATATTATTATTTTATACTTAAGCAGTTGAAAACAATAAAATTGGCGTGCTTTCACTTTAAAAATACTATTTCATACTATTCTTAAATAATTTTACCTTATACAAATTTTGAGGACAGGAAAAGTACTTGATATTTTATCAAAGTTTCATACCCAAACCTTACATTTGGGGGCCCAGCCATGATTTTTTACCTGTGACATATTTTTTTTACTCTTTTTTAAACCTTTTCTTATATTGGAAAATTTCAAAAACATATAAAAAATACTTATAATTCAAAAAATCCATCAAAAAATATTTTTTTTTCATATTATAAGTGAGGCTTATATTTTTATTTCTTTTTTTTTGAGATACATTTTTTTACTTAATTAATTGGCTTTTTCATTTAAGTTTAGTGTCTGACAATGTGGTAAGACGAGAAAACATTGAAACAGCCTCCACAGTTACTAGCATTATTCCTGCAAGCACTGTGATTTCTGATCATAATAGCACTGTTATTATAACTCAGAATAGCCAACAAGAGCCAATTTCCTCTGAATTGATCAACTTGGATATCAGTAATACTCTTCAGAAAGCTAAAAATTTGGCAAATAGTAAGTTTTTGATGTAAAATTACTATTTTAAACCTTTTTAATCATACAATATGCCTTCAACCAGATCAGGAGCAAGCTATAAGCCCTCAAGCAGCTCCCAAAAAGGTCATAGACATGATTATGGCAGTAGCCAATCAGATACAGAAGGACAAGGGTCAGTAAAAGACTTCCACAACAATAAATTGTCCATTTCTGAAGCTTATGACACTATTTTACCTTCAGAAAGAGCTGACACTGCCATAAAAAGCCTCAGTGGACATTTACAGAGCCAGCCAGAAGGCCTACAACAATGCACTGCAGCACAAAGAGTACCAGATCCTTGCAGATCTGTGAAAAAACTGCATGAGCTCATACCTTACTGTAAGAAAATTCCTGGGTAATCCCAGCACTTGCAAGTTACTCAATGTATGGCATCCATTGATGGAAAAGAAGAATATGATGCTTTTAACAGCAGAAGGGAGGAAAAACAACCTTCCACCACCAAAGCAAGTGCCAAGACCTGCCACAGTGGGCAGCAGCAGCAATTCCAACATGAAAAAAGCAGCCACAAGCTCAAATCAAGGGCAAAGGGAAGGCACCAGCCCCAAAGCCTTACAGCCCGGGCTACAGGATTCCAAAGATTCAGAAGGATTCCATGGAAAATGTATTTCAGATGGCCAGAATAATGATGGAATCACAGAAGAAGAAGGAAGCTAGATTAAGATTCCAGAAATGATTTCTGACATATTTGATTCCATCTCAGAGTTGTATGAAGCTATAAATGACATGAAAAATCATCTTTCTGATGAAAATAAAGCAATTTGTAACAACATTAAAACAAACAACTTGAGTCTGTACCAAATTAATGAAATACTGATGTGTTTTGAGAAATTTTCAAGAACAATTAAAACTTCCAATAATGATAATTATTTTGGAAATAAAATAAATGAACAATCTGCCATTATTAAAGAGTTAACAGACAAATATTCCAAATTAAATATTGATGACATATTTAAAAAAGAATTAAACAAGCCATAAATATTATCAAGACAGATAACAAGAATGTCCTTGATGAAGTTTCAAATTAATTTACTGAAGTAAAGACATATACAATTGCCTTGACAAAGTGTTTTAATGCTTCACAAGAAGAAGTATCAAGCTTATCAATGAAATTGAATCAAGTCACTGCTGATAATACAAGACAGACAGAGTTATGGTAAGAACTGACACATAAAGAGGAAATGTATAAAATTGAAGTAATAAATTTAATACAAGCCTTCCAACATGAATACATAAATTCCCAAAGGTGTAGCAATAGTAAAATGAATGATATTGAACAAATACTGAACACCTTACCAAGAATGTCTACACCTCTGAATCAAAATGATGGCACAAGAATTCCAAATCCAAAAGTATTGGATCCTGATAATTCATAGTTAAAAAATGAATTGTCCACTTCTTTTCATAACTTGGAACCATCAATGGGACAAGCAATTTTGAAGGAAGTACCAAAACTCAAAGAATGGCCTCACTTCAGTGGTGAAGGAGAATATGAAGATATGGAATTCATCAGAGGAATTTACATGATTAAAGAAGATTTTGAATTACCAGAAAGATTGGTAGCAGCAAGATTTAACACCTTGTTCACCAGATCAGCTCACAGATGGTATATCAAATTAAGACAAGAACATGGGCACCAAAGTTGGACTTGGTGGAAAACCCAAATTATCAACAAATGGGCCAATTATTCTTGGAGATTTAAAGTGGAAACAGCCTTTGAATCTGCTAAATTTAATGCTGATAAAGACAAAGCTTTACCATGGTTTTGCCAACAAAAAGACAGACAAACAGCATTATACCCTGACATGTCAGAATTCATGATCCACAGAAAGATTCTGAGACAATGTGGAGATGACTTAGAGCATGCTGTCAAAAGCAGGACTACTGAACAATCTTCAGAAGAGGATATTATCAATATATTAGAAGAAGTAGCTACCAGAACCAAAATTGGTCCTAGTAGGGTGAATCTCAAAACAAGGTTTAATACACCTTGGAAAGATTCTGTGGACAAAAACCCCAAAGAAAATTCTAATAATAACTATAAATATGTAGATACAGTCAGAAAGTGCCATATTTTCCAAAGCACAACCCCTTTAGACAATACATGTCAAAAAAGGGGGAAAATCAATGAAATTGATATTTCAAAAGAACCTGATGCTGAAAAAGGTGACATAGTTAAAGACAATTCAGATGATAAATCATCAATATCTTATGAATCTTCAAAAGATATAGAAAATAGCAATGCCACTTTATACATCATGGAATTTTATTCCCACTTGCCACAATTGAGCAATGGTCAACTTAATTTATCAAAAGTTCAAGATGCACAATTTATGAAAACAAAACCAAACAGGGGAAAAGGTTATACAGTTGGTAACTCCTGTATAACAGAAGTGGTGATTGACAACAAGCCCACTAAACGTTTGCTTTACCCAGGAGCCTTCTGCTCTTGTGTTGGTAAATATTTTCTTAAAACCTGTGTACAAAGGTTTGAAGACCAATTGTTACCAATTGATGGTATTAAATTCAATAGTGCAAGTAATCCAATGAAAGCATTAGGAATTTTTGAGACCAATGTCATATTCCCACACATTAATGGGAACTTAATAATCACAGTTGAATTCGCTGTTATGGAAAATTGCTCTAGTACCCATTTTATATTGGGGAATGACTATTCAATCATGTATGGGATAGATTTGCATAAAAACAGAGACAGATACTTTACTATTAGAGACAATAAGCGTCAGAAATTTGCCTTTTTACCATTTAAAAGACAAATTGCAGTAAATAAAGTATCATCAGTCAACTTAGAATTGGAGAAATTCAAATCTGAACAGTTGAGGGAAACTGAAATAAGCCTTCATCTGACTGATAAACAAGAAAATGAACTTTCTTCCCTTTTTGTATGACCATAAAGGAGCATTTGCTTCAGACAAAAAACCTCTAGGAGAAATTGTTGGTCATGAAGTTGACATCATTCTTAATATTGAAAGACCTTATTCACCACCCTTGAGAAGAACTGCATACCCAGCAAGTCCCAAGTCAAGAGAAGCTCTGGAAACCCTTATCAAAGAGCTTCTAGACCTTGGTTTAATAAGAAAGGTTGGCCATAATGAAGAGGTAGAAATAACTACACCACTTATAGTGGCATGGCATAATGGAAAATCTAGAATGGTTGGAGACTTGAGAGCTCTGAACACTTACACTGTTCCTGATAGGTACCCAATGACAAAAATCCAAATTGCCCTTACTCAAATATCTCAAGTAGTGTATATAACCACTATGGATGACCTTAAAGGAATCCATCAAAATGTGGTGACACCAAGAGAAAGAAGATATTTTAGAAATATTGTTCATTGTGGAGTGTATGAATATTTAATAATGCCCTTTGGTATCAATGATGCACCTTCACACTTCCAAAGAATGATGAATGAAATCTTCCCTGAAGAACATTAAGAGGGATGGTTAATCATTTACATTGATGACATTATTGTCTGTTCCAAGACTTGGGAAGAGCACATGTACAGATTGTCCAGCGTTTTGACAAAAATTCAATCAGTGAACATGAAAATCTCTTTCAAGAAATGTCATTTTGGATTTAAAGAACTTAAAGCACTGGGACATGTTGTATCTGGTTTGTCCCTTGGAATTGAAAAAAATAAAGTTGCAGCAGTATTGCTAAGACCCATGCCTCAGAACAAAAAGGAAATTCAGTCATTATTAGGTTCTGCAGGATATTACAGGCAACACATTAAAGATTTTGCATCCATAGCAAGACCACTGTATAAATTGTGTGACAAGGACACAGTATTTGAAATTACTGTTGATAGAGTCAAAGCTTTTGAGTCTCTAAGAGAAGCCTTGACCACTGCTCCACTCTTACTGATGCCAGACTTTAAGCTGCCTTTTGAATTGTATTTGATGCTTCAGGGGATGGGCTGGGTGCTTCACTTGACCAAGCTCAGATCATAAATGATAAACCTGTTAAAGGACCCATATGTTTCATATACAGGCAGATCAAACCAACTGAAGCCAGATATGGAGCAAGTCATATGGAATGTCTATGCCTTCTCTGGGCCTTGGAGAAATTGAACTACTTCTTAGAGTGATGTGTTTTTGAAGTGATAACAGATTGTACTGCTGTTAAATCACTTTTAAACATGAAAAACCTAACAGGCATATGTTCAGATTGCAAATAGCCATACAGCAGTATAGAGGTAATATGACTATTGTTCACAAAGATGGGAATATTCATGAAAATTTAAATGTACTTAGCAGATGGCCATTACCCAATAATATTGATAATCCTGCTTATGTGCCAGAAGAAGCTTCACCACAGATCCCAATGGAGGGAAAAGTTTTACAGACTTGAAAACCACCTTCTTTGAAGTAAGAAATAGTTACACTCATGATAAGAATTGTATAATCTTATGCCAATTGCTTAACAAAGAAAACTCTCTAATACATGCCTTGGATGAAGTATGGAAGAAATCTTATGATGAAGGGAGATTTCACCTACTGGATGGTATAATTTACCACAGGACCAAGCACACATGTGTCATGACAGTTGTGGACAGGTCATTAATCAATCTTGTACTAAAGAAAATGCCATGACAGCCCCTTTTTAGGACATCTGTCTGAAGACAGAACAAGAGAAAAAGTAAAGACCTGCAAATGGTGGCCAATGTGGCAGAAAGATGTTGCAGAGTATTGCAAAACCTGTGACAGATGTCAAAAGGAAAATATATCCGCTGGAAAGAGACTTGGAAATATGATGAAAATCTAAGAACCCAGAAGACCTTGGGAAATTGTCCATATGGATTGGGTAATTGGCCTACCACCAGGAGGTGACAGAAGTTATAATTCTTGCCAAGTGATTGTAGACAGATTCAGCAAGACTCCAATCTTTGTACCATGTCACAAAGATGATAAAGCCATATATACAGCTCCTCTGATATGAAATAGAGTAGTTTCCTGGAATGGCATATTTTCAAATATCATTAGTGACAGGGATCCCAAATTCACTTCAGCACTATGGACAAATCTTCACCAATTATTTGGCACTAAGCTGTCCTTCTCTACAGCCTACCACCCACAAACTGATGGTTTAGCTGAAAGGATGATCCGGACCTTAGGGGACATGGTAAGAAGATTTTTGTGCATATGGCGTTGAATTCAAAGATTGTGATGGATTTACCCATGATTGGTGCATTCTTTTTCCAGCCCTGGAATGAGCATATAAAACATCAATCCATGCCAGTACCAATCAAACTTCTGCTATCCTAGAAAAGGGATGGAACCCCAAATTACCCCAAGATTCCTTGAGGAAAGATTTGATTGAAATACATCCCACAGCTGCTAGCTTCCAGGAAATTCTGGAAAAAGCTAGAAAGCATGCAGTAAGGTGCATGGAAGACTCTTTTGCATATGCTAAGGACAAATGGGATAAATCACATGCAACTCCAGATTTCAAAGTGGGGGATTTAGTTCTTGTATCCACCACTAACTTCAATAAAAGCAAAGGATGTAAAAAGCTGAAAGACTCCTTTGCAGGACCTTTTGTTATTAAGGCCCTCCATGGGGAAAGTGCTGTTGGACTAGAGCTATCTGAAGAACTTAGCAATAAGCATCCTACATTTCCAGTGAGCTTGATAAAGCCATATAAATCTAGTGATGCTGAAAAATTTCCCTTGAGGAATAAAGTTCCCCAAGCTATACCTCCTATTGAGTCATCTGGAAATAAGAAAATTACCAAAGTTCTCAAAGAAAGAAAGTTGAGAACCAACAAAGTAAGGGAATACCTTGTTAGGTACAGTGACCCAACTTGTGAAGATGAATGGTTTCCAGAAAAAGACATACCTGAAGCTACTAAGCTTCTCAGAAGGTTCAGGCACACTAGAAATAATAATATTACAAAGTAATATTCTTTTTTTAGGGGGAGGGAATGTGAGCCTTAGACATATTTTCATATACCCAAAAGACCACAAACAACAAATCAAGATACAAATTTAAATAAAATAAATTTATTTATATTATAAAAATAAATATTGAAATATAAATACAAATCTATATTTAAAAATCATAATTTAATTATTATTTAAAAATAAAATTACAATAAATCTAAATATCTTTTTAAAGACTTTGTTCTTTAATTAATTGCTTTAAGCTCTTTTCCCAATTGATTCCAATTGAAATTGCTCTTGAAAAAATTTCCTTTGTAGCCTTAAATTTTTCTTGTAGAGTATTTTTGGATATATCTTTATCATTGGTAAAACAATAAATTTTTATTAAATTATTGTTTTATACTTACAAAGTTAGAAGCAATAAAATTGGTGTGTTTTCTCTTCAAATATCTTTTTAAAGAATTTTTTATTTAATTAATTTCTTGCAGTTCTTTGCTCAATTAATTCCAATTGAAATAGCTCTTGAAGAAATTTCTTTTGTAGCTTTAAATATCTCTTGTAGAGTATTTTTGGAGAAATATTTATTGTTGGTAAAACAATAAAGTTTTATTATATTATTTTTTTACACTTAAAAGGTTAAAAAAACAAAATTGGTGTGTTTTCTGTTTAAAAATACTATTTCATACTATTTTTAAATAAGCTTACCTTATACAAATTTTGAGGACAGGAAAAGTACTTGATATTTTATCAAAGTTTCATATCCACACCTTACAATTTTTGAAAATAATGCAATCAGGGATACATGCTGGTACCATTCATTTCCCCATATCTGATATAGAGCAAAAGGTTTGGGGCAAACAAGCTCCATACAGTTTTTGGGAAAAATCATGAATATGTATAAGAAACCTTATACATGGAATAGCTTTGCCATATTTAATGATAACCATATCAAATGAAGTACCATTGTGTGGAAAAAATCCAGGGATACAAAATGAACCAACTTTGAGCCTGATTCATCAAAGACTGACAAATTTATGGGAGTTTTAAGGTCACAATCACACAGTCTTACCTATATAGCCTTACTATGGCATATTCTCCCATAACTATGATTATGAGGTGTCAAACAGATGCAGAAGCATGTTTATACTTTAATACCTCATAGTTCAGTCAATAATGGTGTCCCATACAGGTTATGTACAGAATTCTACAGGTCATAAACATCAGAAGGGGGCTATGTGGTCCCCAGATGAAAACTGCCCAGATGGAGTTTCAAAACCACATCTGAGCCCAATAGAGTGCATAAAGGCTTTGTGAAAGCCACAAGCCAGTACTCTTAAGTGAAACACTCTTCACTTCCTCTACGTGGATTTTCTAGAGGGCCATTCCACCCCATTTTAGGATAAAAAAGGGCCTTTTATCCACCAGAACAGGTTTCCTCATCCTGTTCTTTCATTCCTACATAGTGAAACTGTGCAAAACAGTTCTAATCTTTGAAAAAAGTCAGTTATACTTTCAGCTTAAGTATTGTAGTCTTTATTATTGTAGCCTAACAGGGAAAACTGTCTCCAGGGCTTTCAGTAGTGCTCACCACCACTAATTTTATTAGTAAAGCCCTTAATATCTTTGACACAAAACTTTTTAGATACTTTTTATCCATGTAACATTCATAGTTAATGTTGTATATACCTTTATTAACACTTTATCATAGACTCAGCCTGACATTTTGGGGGCCTGGCCATGCTTTTTTGACTTTTTTGACCTTATTTCATGTAGAAGTGAGTTTTTTCTCTTATATTCTCATTTTATGACATTATCAAAAAAAGAATAACCTAATATTTTCTATTATTATTATTATTATTTTGAGTGGTATAATATCATATACCACTGTGTTTTTTTTGCTTTTCACATGGTTGATTATAGTATAATCACCACAATACATATTTTTTGGCACGTTTTGAATATTAAAACACTTAAAGCAATTAATATTGTTTATTTTTTGATTAAAAAGAACACCTCTATTACTGTAAACCAACAGTATTAGAGGTGTGGCTGGGCATATTGATAGTTTCAAGTGCCCATTACATAACCACTTCTGAGATTACACTTGTTAGTTACAAGTTAATCTGTGAGATACTGGTACACAAGCAGTGCACCAGAAATCCAAAAGCTGTATTTTTGATGTGTAATTGACAATTTCAATCAAACCATCATAATAAAAGGGTATAATATAGAAATATATTGCCCAGAGACCATTATTAAACATGCAAACAGAATCCTAAGAAGTCTTAACTGAAATAAGCCATCTTGTTTGTTGATTCAATGGAAGAAAACTTCATACCACTTGAAACACACCAGTGAAACCCTCACAACTAGAGGGAAACAAGGGCATACAAAAGAGGCACAGTGAAGGCCTCATCACAACAAAGAAGTGGACACCAATTGCCACCTAGAGGAGTAGAAAAGCACAAAACTCTGCATCAATACAAGGTAGATCAACCTTAATCATGTGTACAGGGAATATTAGAATAATTAACCCAGTCATAACCTCTAAAGGCAAATTTCCCAAAACAGTAGACAATAAATTTGTACAAGGCACAGTCAAAGGTAAATTGCCCAAGAAAACTAAGTTGTTGACTGCTTGAAAACACTGATATGTCACCTGGTCACCTCAGGAACCAGCCATGGGACAGAGAAGGCTTGTTCAGAACCAGAAGACCTGGAGGAGGATACCTTGGACACAGTGGTGGATAGCAAGACATTGAGGGAAGTCATACCCACTATGCCATTCACTTTCCAATCCAATAGAAAACACAAACCAGAGGACTGGAAGGATATGGATCAAATTATTCAGCTCCACCAGATCCTCAAAGATCTTCTCCAATGGAGCATGGACAACAAGAGGTTCAACCTAGCATCCCACTGGGAAGAACTTGGAGCAAGTTGCCAGAGGATATGTCTCAAAGAGATACCCTTCAAAACCCTTATGGAAATAACCAAAGGTTAGAACCCCACCAGGAAGTTCAGACTCCTGGAGGAGAGGGAAACCGGGATAAGGGAGAATCAAGCCACTATCCAAGCTATAGAAGAACAGCTGTACCAGACAGGGCCTACTCTGATTACTTCAGGCTCACAAGGAGTAGAAAAAACCAGGTCTCGAGTGGTTTCACACCATTAAGGCACCAATAGATCAGTGGCCAAGAGGCACAATTACTCACAATCCCAGGTAGTTTTCTGGAGAAGACAAGGATACAAGGGAAAAAACAAGACCTCTTTTGACCAAAGGCAGAGAGAGTCAGACACAATAATCCAGAAGCTGTTGGACTTGGTGAAAGAAGTACACAAGAGCCTGAAATAGTTGTAAATACTTCTAGAATCAGTAGCCCCACTCAGACAGAACATAATGTTGTTACACCTGAGAGTAACCTAAACAGTGATAAGCTGTGGTTACAAATGTCCAAATTTGAAGTTCAAATTCAAGAATAACTTGATGATTTCAAGAGACTGAATTAAAGATTTAAAAGAAATGCAATATTAAAAGAGGCTAAAATTAAAGCCATCCAAGAGAGCTGTGCTCAATTGAGAAAAACCTCTGAAGAAACCAACAAAAGATTGAATCAAGTTTTTGAAGAGCAAAACCACTGCAAGAGGGACAGGGATTGTCTGGATCAGGACATAAAAATGCTTTTTAATGTCTACCAAAACATGAAGCCCCAACCACAAGGTCATGCTTTGGATGATCCTTATAACCATTAAGACATCAAACCAGAGGCCGTATTGGGAAATAAGGGCAGATCTCCATCTCAATACCAAGATAGAGATAATATGTCTTATTCTGAGAACAAAGCCTTAAAACAGCTTCCTGAGGCCTCAAGCTGGCCTAAACTCTCTGGCACAGGAGAATATGATCATATGGAACTCATTGATTATATTGATGGACTCTTCATTGATTTACCAAGCATACCAGATTACTGGATTACTGCTAGACTCAATACAGAATTCAAAGGTCATGATAGTATATGGTACACAGAGATAAAGTAAATCCATGGCAGAAGAAATTGGCCATGGCGGAAGAGTCAGATTATCTAAAGGTACAGCAATGGTACTTGGATATGGCAAAAGACCATGTCATTTAAAAATGACAAGTACTCTGTGGACAAAGATCCATATAAGTGGTGTCTTAGACAGTCCAAAAGACTTAAATCCATTTATTGTCAAATGAAAATTCAAATGAGGAACCACAAAATCCTGATACAAATTCCAGGGGAACTAAAGCTTGCAGTAAAATGTAGATGCAACCAAAGTTGCACTATAGATGAAATTGCAAACACCTTACAAGATGTAAGGAAAAGAACAAATATAGGGAAATATTCCCAATATAAAAGAAGTTGTTTCAAAGAGAAACAACCTTTCAGGGTGAACCTCAAAGACTAACCCAAAGAAAAAATGGCAGAGGTTACCAAGAAGAAGAATACCTATCACAACTGTGGTTCAACAGACCACTATACCAATAACTGTCCAAAGGCAAAGAAGAAAGTCTATGCCATTGAGAAAGTCCCAGAGGAGTAATCCCAAAAAGAGGATTCTGAATCAGAATCTATGGGTAATGACATCAGAAAACAATCTTATGATAACCAAGACCCAAGAGAAGAATTTCTAGTGGAGTACCAAGAGGAAACCAAAATAGAAATTCAGGAAATACAGTAAGAGGCAGGCATGACACAAGATACTGAACATGAAAACTTGTGTAAAAAAACACAAGATGCACGAAAACTCCTAGTCACACCAACTAAAGGAATGGAATATATACATGGGACAGCCACAAAGATGACTGTTTGTATTTACAATGCTCAACACCCATTGATCATTGAGAGTGGTGCACACTTCTCATTAGTGGCCAGAAATTATCTGGATCACCACTTCCCAAATTGGGAAAACCAGCTATTGCCAACCAAGGCAAATAGCTCCAAAAGTGAATCAGGGAAGATGAAATAAACTGGGACAATTATCAAAGAGATAATTATAACCCATAGGAAAGGTAATATCAGACTCAACCCAGAGTTTGTTGTGCTTGAAGATGCCCACACCCAAGGGTTTTTACTGGGAACAGACTACCAGGGGATGTATGGCATTGATATTTGAAATGGTAAAAACAGACATATTACCATTGGTACAAACAAGGAAAAGAAATTTTTACTCTATATATACCAAATATCTACCCATGACCCTCTGGAAGAACTACTGAATGAATTCAGAGAGGGCCAATTAAGCACTACCCTCACCAGTAAACAGAAAATTAGTTTACTGAAAGTGCTGTGAAAAAATAGACCAGCATTTGCCATTGGTGAAGAACCCTTAGGAAAAATCAGAGGCCATGATATAGAACTATATATAGATGTGGAAAGACCATATCCACCCATGCTGAGAAGACCTCCATACCCAGAAAGTCTGGAAACTAGGAAGGAAATTGAGAAAAACATCAATGAAATCCTAGAAATGGATGTCATCAGGAAGATACGACACAATGAAATAGTGGAAATCACCAATCCTGTCCTTATCACCTGGAATGATGGCAAATCCAGATTGTGTGGGGATTTCAGAGCTCTGAATAGCTACAAAAAAAGCTAAAAGGTACCCTATACCAAGGATACCTCATTCCCTAGAAAAGTTGGCAAAAGCAAAATATATAGTGGTTATATATGAGTACACCAGGATGCCATTTGGCATCAAAAATGCACCAGCCTACTTTGAAAGGATGATGGACACAATATTTCAAGAATAAATATTGGAAGGCTGGATGGTAGTATATATTGAGGACCTCATTATATACCCAGAGAGAGGGGAAGACCATGTGCAGTACATAGACAGAGTACTAAGTAACTGCACACCCAACAATCTGAAAATTTTACTTAAGAAGTGGAATTTTGGCCAACAACAATTACTGGCACTAGCGCATAAAGTATTGGGTCTTAGTCTGGCAATGGACCAGAATAAAGTAGCAGCAGTACTGCAGAAACCAGTACCAAAGAACATCAAAGAGATGCAATGTTTCCGTGGGCTTGCTAGCTACTACAGAAACCACATCAAAAACCTTTCCCACATAACTAGTAGTCTATACAAGTTATGTTCAAAAGATGTAGTTTTTGAAATTACCAAAGAAAGAAGGTATGCATATGAGAGGATCAAAAATGAACTTACTAATTCCCCTGTTCTCATCTTACATGACTTTGAACTACCATTTAAGCTATATATAGATGCAGCCTGTAGCCAAGGCTTAGGGGCAGCCCTTTACCAGAGACAAATTTTAGATGGTGAACCAAGAGAGGGAGTAATATGCTAGATCTCTAGGCAAATGAAAGATTCAGAAGCCAGTCATGGGGCCACCCAGGCTTAATGTCTATGCCTAGTCTGGGCTCTAGAGAAGCTTCACTATTATTTGGAAAGTGCAGTCTTTGAAGTCTACACAGACTGCACAGCCTTGAAGTCTTTATTGAACATGGAGAATACCAATAGACACATGTTAAGGTGGAAAATATCCATCCAGGAGTATGTAGGGAATATGAAAATCATATACAAGGAGGGCAAAGGCCACACCAATGCAGATGGCCTCAGCAGATGGCCACTGGATAATGTCAACAGAAACCCCTCTTATGAACCTGAACTTGAAGTCTTTACTAAACACAAAGACTACTAATAGACACATGCTGAGATGGCAAATAGCCATCCAGGAGTATAGAGGGAACATGACCATTATATACAAGGAAGGTAAAAGCCATACCAATGCATATGGCCTTAGCAGATGGCCACTGGACAATGTCAAAAGCAATCCAGCTTATGACCCTGAAGTTGCTGCAAAAATTCCTATCCATTTTATGGAAATAGATAGGAGAAAATACCTCAGATTTTCTGAATGAGCACCAGGAAGTGGTACCCCAGACAGTGGAGACACTGATTCAGAAGGAAAAGAAACACCCATATTGGAAATAAGCTCCTCAGAACTGCATAATGAGTTCTTCAGTGAAGTAATGAAGACCTATGACAAACATAAACAGTGTGGCATACTGTTGCAACTCCTTCAACAGAAGTAAAGGAGCCCAAAACTGGAATCCCAGTTAGGAGGACCCTGGTTGCGGGATTATAAGGATAACAAGTTTCTCCTTATAGATGGCCTGCTCTATCATAGAGAAAAGCACACAAGTGCACTTACACTGATAAATAAAGACTATATATCCCTGATCCTGCATTAATGTCATGACTGCCCCTATATGGGACACATGAGTGAGGACAGCACCAAAGAGAGGGTAGCAAGCACAGATTGGTGACCCAAATGGGAACAAGAGTTGAGTGAATATATCAACACTTGTGAAAGATGCCAGAAGGCAAACAGAAAACATGGGAAGAATTATGGGCTACTTCAACACATAGAAGAACTCAAACACCCATGGGAAACCATCAACATTGACTGGGTCACAGGACTTGTCCCAAGAGGCAGAGGAAGCTATAATGCTTGCCTGATCATAATTCATAGTTTCAGTAAAACTGTGAGGTGCCTACCATGTCACAAGGAGGACACAGCAATGCATACAGCTTTGTTATTTTGGAGTAATCATATCCACATGTGGAGTGCCAAAATCATTATTAGTGACACGGACCCAAAATTTACATCAGAATTTTGGACCAGCCTCTATGAAATGCTGGGTACAAAACCTGCATTCTCTACAGCTTACCACCCACAGACAGATGGTTTAGCTGAAAGGATGATCCAGACTATGGAAGATATCATGAGGAGATTCTGTGCATATGGCATGGAATAAAAGGACCATGAAGGTTACACCCATGACTGGGTTACCCTTCTACCAGAAGTCCAACTGGCTTACAACACAAGCCAGCACTCTACCACAGGGAAATAACCTTCCTGGTAGAAAAAGGGTGGAACCCCCTATTGGCTATGGATCACCTGAAGAAAAATCTTCTGAATATCTCCCCAACAGCCAAATACTTCCATGACATGTGGAAGAGGGCTTGCGATACAGCTGCTAGATTAATAGCTGAGGCAAAAGAATACAACAAACAGAGGTGGGACAAATCCCACCTGGGACCTGACTTTAAAGGAGGGAACCAGGTGTTAGGGTCCCCACTCAACTTCAACAACCTTAGGGGACCAAAAAAGATGAGAGACTCATTTGTAGGGCCCTTCAATATCATTCAACTGATAGGGAAAAATGCAGTGTAGGTCAAACTCACAGAGGAATTTTCTAGGAAACAACCCAGTATTCCCAGTGAGTTTGGTTAAGCCATACTTCCAAACAGAGGAGGATAAGTTCTCCTCCAGGAAGAAAAATTACACTCCACCAGAAAAAGTGGAAGTGGAAGACTCCCCTGGCCCTGTCAAGAAAATCATCAAGGACAGGAAGATTAGGCTGAATGGTAAAGACCAGAGAAAATACTTGGTCAGATTTAAAAATCAGACAGCAGACAAAGACAAATGGTTGGCGGGAGAGGCCATACCAGATGGAAACCTTCATCTAAGGAGATTCAGGGCCTCTAGGAGGACTAAGAAGTCTCATCAATAATTAGCCTTTTTTGGAGGGAGGGTATGTCAGCCTGTGACTCAAAACCAGAGCACAAGCATAAAAGCCAAATACCATAAACCAATGGTAAAGCCAAGATACCACCAAAACATCAAGCTGAGCCAAATCAGCTCAAAAGGTATCAAAAGAAAGAGGAAACCCACTAATTTCCAAATACACAAGTCCCACCCTCATAGGACAAGGAATAACAAAGTTATTCCTACTCAAAGCTGTTGCTGAGCATAAACCTGATTTTTCACCTCTCATCGGAAACCTAGAGGAAGTGACTTAACCCCATCAAATGGGTATTAAAATTGAATCTCTAAGTCAGGGCTATCCAATGGTACTAGAAAAACTGAGCTAACATCAGAATTACAGGATTTATGGCCAAAATTAGGTGAAATAAGGGTGAACAAAATATTCACCTCCCATCTAACTTCTACAGTTTTAGTTTGAGATACCTGAATGTGGGGTCTTTTTGGAAAGAGTACAATCAGGGCTATCTGATGGTACTATTCATTTCTCCATATCTCATCTAGAACAAAGGTTATGGGGCAAACAAGCTCCATACAGCTTTTGGGAAAATAATGAAAATATATAAGAAACCTTATACATTGTATAACTTTGCCATATTCAATGATAAACATATAAAACAAGGTATAATTGTGTAGAACGCATCCAGGGATACACAATGAGCCAACCTTGAGCCTTATATCTCAAAAACTGACAAAGGTATGCCAGCTTTAAGGTCAAAATATCACAGTCTGACCTATCTAGCCTTACTGTGGGATATTCTCCCATAACTATGATTGTGAGATTTCAAACAGATGAAGAAGCATTCTTATACTTCAATAACTCATAGTTAAGTAAATACAGGGGTCACATCCAGGTTATGTACAGCATTCTATGGGTCATACATGTCAGAAGAGGGCTATGTGGTCCCCTGTATTGATGAAAACTGCCCAGATGTGGTTTCAAAGCCACATCTGAGCCCAATAAAGTGCATACAGGATTTGTAAAAACCACAAGCCAGTACTCTGAAGTGAAAAAATCTTCACTTCCTCTACGTGGATGGTCCAGAGGACCATTCCACCCCATTTTAGGATAAAAAGGGACCTTTCTCCACCAGAAAAGGTTTCCTCATCATGTTCTTAAATTACTACATAGTACAACTGTCCAAAAAGCTATACTATTGGAAAACAAGTAAGCTATACTTTAAGCTTAAGTATTGTAGTCTTTATTATTGTAACCCAACAGGTAAAACTGCATCCAGGGCTTTCAGTAGCACTCACCACCACTAATTTTATTAGTAAAGCCCTTAATATCTTCAACAAAGACCTTTTTAAATACCTTTTATCTGTGTAAAAGTCATAGTTGAAGCTGTATATACCCTTATTAACACTTTATCATAGACTAAGCCTGAAAGAAATTGAGCTGAACTTCTTGTGGAATTGAGGGCTATAGCTTATTCAAGTTTCCAAACTTGAAATTCAAGATATATAGCTTTTGTACCTAATCTCTTGGCTATCTGGAGCTGTAACTAAGCTTAAAATGAACATTGGGCCTTTCTCATTGAGGATGTAATTTGTGGATATGAAACTTTCAATGAAAATCAAGTAATTTTCCTGTCCTCAGAATTGGTATAAGGTAATATCTGCTTAAAGGCTTTAAGAGAAAACATGCCAAATTCATTTTCAGCTTTGTTAGTATAAAGGGATAGTATTAGAGAGATTTATTGTTTTACAGACAAAATGATTTATCCAAAAATACTCTACAAGAGATATTTGAGGCTACAAAAGAAATTTCTTCAAGAGCAATTTCAATTTTAATCAATTGAGCAAAGGAATGCAGAAAATTAATTTGAGAACAGAGTCTCTAAAAATAATATCAAAGAGAAAACATGTCCAAAAGTGACCAGAGTGAGGTTGGAAACAAAGTGACAAATTTAAATGTGATGAGAGATCCTTTAATTCAGTTTTGGGGCTTTTCAAGGGTAAAAAATGATTACAAGAGTTGAAAAAAATACAAAATGATTTTTCAATGTGGTTAAAAGGTCTAAAATGGGTTAAAAAGGTGGTTGTAATTTTATTTTGATTGGTTTAACAGTATTTAAGCTAATTATAAAAGGGAAATATTCTAACATGAAGAGAAAAGTGGGGCAAAGAGGAAATTCTTTTATAGCCACAAATTTCCTTAATAAAAAAGTAAATAAACTCCAATCAGTTGTGGGAAAAACATTAAAAACAGAAAATCTAATGATGGAATTATTGAACCCTGGTTTAGACCAAAAAAGGACTGGTTTCAACAATTTTATTCCCTTATATCAGCCATTGCTATAGTAATACTTGGTTTAAAGCCTTCAAGACAGGTCAGAATGTGTGTAAGAGACCTTGAAACTAGTTAAAGCTGAGTTGAATAAGCTTTTTCTAAAGTTGAGTGTAGTTTCACCCTCTTCAAAACAGTTGAAACTGCACTAGTTGGTATCAAAACCTCATCATCAATTGAGTCACAGACATTGTGACTCAATTCCGGGCCAAAAGTGATGAAAATTTGCATGAATTTTGACATACACATTTTAGAAAGAAATTTGTGGAAGTCTGCAGCCCTTGAAGCTAAGATTCCTTTCCCCCCAAAATTAATATTTCCCATTTATTTTTTCTTTAATTCCTCATCATGTATTATACTTAAAATTTACATATGTTATTCAATGACAAATTTACAGTAAACAAAGGTAATTATTGATTTAACATTTGTAAATCCAAGTTCACTCATGTAATAAATGCTTAAATTTGACATTTAAATCAAAAATACTTTGATTCCTCATAGCTTCTAAACTACACACCACACCTCAATTTTAACACAAAATTTGATGATATACACCACATGTGGTGTGAATTGAATTAAAGTTTTGAGGATTTTCAGATTTTCATACTGAAAATACTAAAATATTAACTTAAGGTTATTCAGAGTTGAGCTACAGAATTTTCACTCGGCAGTGACCCCATGTAAGATGTGTCTATGAAACTGTTGACAATATTACTGTTAATCAACAGTACTATGACTATTCTTATGAAATATAATAATAAAGAATTATTATAAACACAATGAAATAACTAAAGAATTATTCCTTTCACATGTTATACACTACTAGTGATTATAACAGTGAGCAGTATTTGTCTACAAGAATCAATTACAAGAAGAATTTAATAATAAAAACTTCTTTTATTAAAATAATAAAGCTATTTTAATATATAATTATCTTTTACAAGAATAATCATAAGATGATTATTGAAGAAAGCTAATTTTAGAAAAAAACTTTAAGAATTAAAGATAAATCACTCACTAATACTCCAAAGAACTTATCAAAGATCAAAATAGAGAGATTTGACGTAGAATTGTGGATTTGATGGATCAAAATTGATTTATAACAGGATTACAGAAATATATACTTGATTTCTATGATTTCAAGTCTTTCTTATTGATTCAGAAAGCATTAAAACACTTAAGAAAAGATTTAACTAATACTTACTTGTTGGTAATAAAGGTATAATATAATAATGTGATGATTTGGAAAAAATTGCAAGAGGAGGCCTCTTTTAAGTCTAAGACAGCTAATAATGTGATGATTTGGAAAAAATTGCAGGAGGAGGCCTCTTTTAAGTCTAAGACAGCTCACAGAGGCATGCCATTGATCAAGCTAAAAAACCAGTGAGTGAGAAAACAATAAAACTTTTTGCATTATTGATTGCATCATCTGTTGTCATGTAAGATTGTCATAATTATTTAATTGAGGTTTCTACGTGACTACCAACCCATTTATGGTTAAGAATAAAAGGAGTAAAACCTGTAAATCTTCTTTTATTCCAAAAGAATAATTGATTTCTCAAAGTTATCAATGCTATTGCCAATTTAATCACGGGTTGTAATTACTGTGAATTTTTGAAGATTCAGTGTTTCACGTAGAATAGTCAAAAATGGACTGTAAGTAAGACTTTGAATTTTACTAGTAAAACTATAATTCTTTTTGGTTGTACCATAGATAATAAAGTTCTTCATTGGTCCTCAAGGTTTCAGAAATATTAATTAATAATTGTATTTGTACTGAATTCTTGAAGGTTTTACCTCATTTCTACATAGAATTTCAAATATCAGTTTTTAACTGGTTGCTATGAGGTAAATCAATGGATAAAAGTCCAAAAAGGGTTTTAATTTATCTTTTAGGGTCTATCCATGGAAAGTCGTTAAGAATTGACATGGCTACAGGAGTCTAAGTAGCTCTTTACCTCCTTGGCACGTCAAAATAGCAGGTTATTTGCTATTTTCTTATGATTTACTGTAGCTGTAACATGGTAACCAAGTTCCCACAAGGTTTTAGCTTACCAATTAGTCCAAGATCAGCCATGGATCCAAGCTTTGGAGCTTTCCATGCCTCTGAGGCCTCAGAAGCTGGGTACCCTTGCTCTCTTTGATGTCTTTTGTCCCCCTTGCTTATTTTTCACGTCAAAATAGAAATTTAAGGTTCAAGTGAGATATCCACTATGGGTGTACCAAAAGTGCATGTAAGAATACCATAATATCAAGTGCCCAAAACATGCATAACACTATTCTTAGTGTATATGTAACATGGGATTTCTCACATTCCCATTATTTTGGCATGAAATAGAGAAAAACAAAAATTTTCACAGATCTTCTATGTGGTATTGAAGTATTTTCCATATTACCACCTCAAAGAGTTAATTTGATCTTATTCACTTTATGGAGCTACCCTAGGTGAATTTTTGTGTAGAATCCAAATCTGGCCTTGATTCCATGGATTTACGTACTCAATAAAACGTCATTCATCTTTTCTGAAATCAAAAGTGATGAATTTTGAATATGTGCATGACTTATGGGTTATGCATAATTCAGAATTTATTTTGAAGATAAGTGTGGTGTATTTGGGTATGTAAAACATACCTCAAGGCTCACACCCCACTGGCTTTTTTGTGATGAATTCAATGGCTAAATGATTTTCACAAGTTTATTCATTGGAAAACCAGCTATAACAACTTTTATTAACATTTTTCCAAAAATATCTTTGTTTCAATATTTTTCATTAAAGTGATTCTTACTTCAATTTTTCCTGTAAGAATATACTTTCACATTTTCAAATTTTAAGATAATTTTAATGTGAAATTATTATTATAAATCAAATTTTTATCTTTTTTTTTGCATAATAAAAATAACTTTATTATTTAAAACTATAGCTTATTCTTATTATTTGTGGTCTTTTGGGTATATGGAAATACCTCTAAGGCTCACAGAGGGCTTCATTAGAGGAAGTATGGATTTCCTTTATAAGAGATTTCAGCCATCTTGAGAAGCTAGATGAATACCATGTGAAATGCATCCAATTTCTTGCATGTTTTCACATGAAAGTGGTGCCAAAGATTTTATCTAATGTGCAATTCAATGGTTCACCAATTCATTGTTAGTGGTTATTTCCATAATGTATTTCTGGAGGATGGAGAGAAAGTTCTTTCCAAGTGAGATTCCTTAAGAATCCCCTAAATGGACCCAATAAGAAATAAATAATAGTAGAGGAAAATATGAAACACCTCAAATGAATTTGGGTCAGACCCAATAGTAATGAGGTGAGATGGAAGTGACTAGCCACTTCCATGTAGGCAGTGTTTCTTGTACTGGTCCATATATCAGTTTTGAAGTAAATCAACCTTTTATTTTTGTTTTAAACATTACGTAAATGTTCTTGATGATAAAAAAAGATGGAAAGCTGTGCTGTAAGTGTCATTAATTGTACAAATATTTTGATTGCCATTGGGTTTCACAGCTTTAGGAGATGGTGAAAAGACAGTGACTCTGTGATTGAAAGGGGGAGATCACTTTTACAAGCAAAGTGAATGATGACTGATTCCAGATTTTTTCATGAAAAAAATATGTTTGATGATATAAAACATATGGTTAGTGATTTTGAATACATAAAAAAGAGGAATAATTGAAAACTGAACTTTTTTCAAGAGAAACCTTGAAAAAAATATTTAAGGGTGGAAAGAGAGGCCCTGGAAGATTTAGTTGGATTATAATAATAAAGACATATTATAGTTATTGCATAAGATGAATTATATTCTGAAGAAATAATAAAGTAATTCACATATATTACAAAAAATATAATAAATTAAAATATTTATGGAAGTTGATTAATGTTACCAACAATTAGTAATTGCATAAAGAATTGATATTTAATAATTAACAACAATTTATAACAATAATAATACTAATATTAAGGCTATTAATTAATATAAATACTATTTATATTAACTATAGACTTGTTAAAAATGATAATAAAGAAAAAATATCATAATAAGAGAAAATAACTTACTTCTACCAGTTAATACAATAATTTTGGATAAATTTATGCCTCATAATATAAATAAAACCTACTTAAAATTTATTTAAAATAAAAGATAGAAAGAATTAAAAATTTCACTGTTTTTACATGGATTTAGAGATTTTTATGAGAATTTGGTCTTTAATAATATAGGGGTTTTATATCTAAAGAATAAAGAAATTACCTCTTTATTTAATGTTTTATTGTATTCTGAAGGGCCTGAGGTGTCAAAAGAGGAAGAAGAGGTCCTTTTATAGTAAATATCCTTCCTCCTAGCTACCAGATACCTTCTAGTAAATGTGTACTGTCATCAACTGGAATTTATTAGTACTTTAACACCACGGAAAATGCCACATCAACTGCCAGAAATTGAAGTTTTGTAATAAAAAAATTCAATCACCAGAGATTTACATGGTGTAAGGCTTGGTGATGATCAAATCATTATTAGACCTTTTTATCTCATTATTACATCATTTTTTAGAGTTATCACTGTACCTTGAATATTGCTGACATCATAGGCTTGAAAACTGATTTATTCTCATGGATTACAAAATTTTTAATAATGAAATATTTATATCCACCAGTTTTAGCTCTTATTTAACTGTTAAAATTAAAATAAGATCAAAGTTAATGATCAGAAACAATCCTTTTAAAGCCTCAAATTAAATACTTAATAACTTTCAAGTTATCTATGTTGAAGAAATTCAGTGTTTTGGGTGGTAAACAGCTATTGCTATTTTTCCTAATATCCCCTAGTATTTTGTAGCCTGATTTATAGCTTGCAAAATAAAGCTTATATATTTATTACTACAGTTATTTCCTGGTAGATTCATCTCCGAGATAGGTATTTATCATGTGTACTTCCAACAATATGAGCTAAAAACCATGAATATATGCACTGATTATAAAAGTGCATATATCCAGGTTATCTCAGTAAGTATTGGTTTTACAGATATGACATGAAGATTTTATATATTTAGTTTTTGATGAGGAATAAAATGGTGTAATTCATTTCAAACTTTTATCCATTGGTTTTTGATATAATCAAGAGTTTAAGCTCTTTTATGGAATTCTTACTTATTTTAGGATTATAACTTCAACTCTTATTATTAAAATAAGTTCTTTAAGGGTGCTTTGTCACATTTTTGGATATGTGGTCATATCTCAAAGGCTCACAGTTTTTTAATTCATGAAACCTGGTCAGGTGGTCAGAAATAGCCTTTGTGCTTCCCATTTTGTCCTGATTGAGCTTCTTTTTGCAGAGGTTTCCAAAACAATCCATGACATGGAATTCAAGAAAGCCTTTCTTGAGGTTTTTAAATTATACCCAAACAAACAATCACTTGGAATTGAGGTTAGTATCACTGAGTGATGGTGGAGTGACTTCTTCAATATAAGTGCGAGTTGTTTTCTGTGACCCAGTGACAGAAAATAGTGAAATGAAATTAAATCAGAAAAAGAGGGAATACCTTCAAAAAAGAGGTATGAAAAAGAAAAAATGAGGAAGGTAAAAAAGGGGGAATGAAAAATAAAGAGGACAAGTAAGGTTAGGGGGATTTAAGGTTCCTTTTGGCCCCTCCTGCGAAAAAAATCCCGTTGGATGATGGTACGGGATAGATAAAAAACCAACCTGTTTAGCCGAGAGGTACAGAATATGGGAAATGGGAATAGAGCCAGTATTCCCACAGGCAGAAGGCCTTACATAAATAGATATTTGACTTCTCTTATTCATCATAAATTCTTTACACTGATAAAATTGATATTGGAACAGCCCATGAGTTGTAAAAAATATTAATTCCTTTTCTGAACCTTACTCCCTTATTTTTTCTTTTATAATTTTGGTATAGAATGCTTCAATATTGATATTTCATTTCAGAAAGGCTTGGGGAATCACTTTGAAAAGTTTCATATTTACTACAAGATTGTCTAATCTCCATAACTCCACAGGGTCCATGTGATTTGTTTTTAAATTCCTCTTAAATAATTTTGACTCCTAATATTTATCTAGTACCTCATCTCACATAAAGCTAATTTTGAGCTGTATTAAGAGTGAAATATCAATAACGTATGTGAAAAGGGTGAGAAATATTTATGAGATTTAATAACATTTGCACATTTCAAAACCCTTCCGAATATTCTTTTATTTAATAGGTCATCAAAAATCAATTTCATCCTTTTCGGAAACAATCTTGTAAAAATATATGGATAAAAAGAGAAAATTTTACCCTTCAATGAAAGTCCCTTTAATGAAAGCCAGTCTGTGT
Organism: Austropuccinia psidii; assembly: GCA_023105745.1. Taxonomy (NCBI): domain Eukaryota; kingdom Fungi; phylum Basidiomycota; class Pucciniomycetes; order Pucciniales; family Sphaerophragmiaceae; genus Austropuccinia; species Austropuccinia psidii. Next base: position 30,570,857 of record JALGQZ010000011.1, read on the forward strand.
TGAAAAAAATTAAGATTAAAAATTTGGGCTTTTAAGAATACTGAACCAGAAACGTGAAATTCTTATATCATAGAGAACAAATAAATCAAGCAATAAATAAAATATTTCGCCCACACTCACTTAACTACATTAATTTATTATCAATAAAATCCAAAAAGCCCTGAATTATGTTCATTTTCACCCTTATGTGGAATACTAAAATTCAGCTTATGATATGATCCATTTTTTCATATATTGTTTCAAGAATACCATCCCTCATATTTATGACAGCTATTTGGAATGTAAGATCTCTCACGTAATTCAAGTCAATAGAACAGGTTTAGATATATATCTTGATATCATGAAAACATAAACTCAAATACCAGCTCTTCATAATCCTGAAAACGTATCTTTAAGAAAAGATTTATTTTAAGCTATTTAATTCAAATTTATCATTCCAGATCTTATTTATATTGAAGTTGTAATTATAGCCATTAGCTCTTAAATGTGCTTGAGTCTAATGTAAAAGTAATAAATTTGATTAATCATATGAAAAGTAAAACTTATTACCCCAAAAAAATGAATTTTATTCATTTTGTTATTTTAGAGCACATATATATAAAGCTAAATAAATTTTTCTTAGCCATCAATTGGAAACATTCCCTGAGTCCTATGATGGAAACCCTTATTTCTTTTAAGATTATAAACCACATTAAATGTTTTTTCCAAGTAATTATCCAAGCTTATTGGAATTGAATTAAATAGAAATATCTCTATTGAATAAAAACAAGTTATAAGTAATATTTCTGAATTTAAATTATTGAACTTCTACCAAATATTACAATAATATTAATAAATTATCTTGGAGATAAATTAATGGTATCTGAATTGTACCATTAGACAAAAAATTACTCTGGTTTAAATTCAATGACAAAGGCCTCAAAGCTTTGAAAAAACTTGGTATCAGTCTGTTAAATTTAAATAAAGCTCCTTCAAGCTTTCCAATTTAAATATTGAGGAAAATGTTTTTGTTTTGAAAAATATTTATCAATATTAATTACACCCATTAAACATGAGATCATTTGTGATTATTTTGAGCTATGCCATCCTTGAACAAAAAGTCTTTAATTTTAATTTCTACCACCTCTTTTGAGAAATAATTATCACTTAATACTTTGAATTCAAGATAAATGAAAAACAGAAATCATCTGAATAGTTCTATTTTTCCTTGATAAGCTTATTTATGTTATTTTTATCTCAAAACTGAATTGATTTATTTTTAAGCTCAAAGATTGATTTCCAAATTATTCAAAATAGTGCAGAAAAACTTAAGTAAAGCTTCCATAATTATTTCAATCCTAATAGCATTTCTATATAGCTATAATTAGAAGTTTATTCATCAAGTATCCTTAGCTAAAGAAAAATACAAAAAAATACAAGACAATTAACTAAGTCTTCTGAATAGGATCTAATAATATTCAAAAATTATCAAATAAATTCAATAATTAACCAAATATTGGAAATATCTTAGTACAAAATTAGTTGTTTTTTTTGGAAATCCTGATGTAAATTTTGCATAACTAATATTATAAAGCAAATATCAAGTGGAATTCTTTTATCTTTAATCAATATTAATCATTTTATGCTCATAAATTATTTAAGATGATATTCTCAGATTCTTAAAGTATCTCAAAATCATAATTTTTTTCTCAAAAAATATCTTTTTTTGAGAAGAATAGATTTTCAATATATTAATATCAGTTAAATTTGTATTTTAATAGATTTATTTCAAAGAAATAACAATTAAAGATTTAATTATGAATGTTTCATTTAGAATATCAACATATAGCTTAATAGAAGCCAATTTATCAATAGTTTGATATTTAAATTGTTTTGAGTGGGTCAGTTTACCTGGACGTGGTTAAAGAAATAAACTCTTTCCAATCATGAAACCTTTTCAAAGCCAAGGTCACTCATTTAAAGTTAATTTTTATTTAATTTTCTCTAAAACAAAAGTGGCTTGGGAACATATAGAAAGGATGGTGTGTTCATGTTGAATTTTATTTGAGTATATGGTATAGTTTCAACTTGAACTTTGCACAAGATCATCAAAAAATGAAAAAATATCATTTTTCATCACAAAGCTTCGATTTTAATAAAATCATTACATTTTAATTTTTCTTTTATCTAAGGCTCAAACCAAACTTCACAGAAACTCAATACTTAGAAGCTTATTAAAAGTAGCCATGAATAAGAAGAAGAATATCATTTGAGATTGGTTAATATGAGAAGCGCTCACAGCTTTTCCATTCTGATGAAAGTTTATTAAAAATCCTCAACAATAATACCTTTAAGTACTTAATCATTTAGCTTAAGCTTTTAAAGATAAAACTTAAAAATTCAATAGCTTTCGTCACAATAAGTGAAAGAACAGTATTTGGATTTATGAAATAGATAAGATTTCGTAATGATTTTTTTAAGAAAATAATAGACAAAAATATGTTTAAATTCTATCTTTTCCTGATTATAAACAAAGAAAAAAAACAATTTAATTAATATATATCTTTAAGAATTATTTTAATATTAAAGATTATTAAGCAAATCAAAAATTTCAAGAAAAAAATCAAAAATCAAAAATTTAAATTTTGAAATTCGTTTTTATTAAAAAATTGAGAATGAAATAAATGAATATTTTCTTTTTGAATTTTGAAAAAAATAATACTTGAATAAATCTCACAAATGAATTTTTCCTTTTCCAAAAGAGAATGCTAAAATAATTTTATCAAATTTGAGGGTTTATATTTTTTTCTATAACGAGAGATAAATTCAATTGAATTTGAATTTAAAATCAAATTTTTCCTTTTCATTTTTGATTCCAAAAGGAAAACTGTTTAATTGACTTCTTATGTTTTTTTTATCAAAAGCAAAATAAAATATTTTATAATTTTGTACTGTGAATCAATATTTGTTTTGAAGGAATTTATGAATAAAGATAAATAAATAAATATGAGTAAATTCCTAGATATTATGATAAAGCAAACTATTATGCTAGAAAAATTTCTACAAAAATAAGAAAAGGATTATTTTTGGAAAAATATAGATTTTAATCTGAAAGTAATGAATATTTTAGTATTATAAATATTAAAATTAAAGCAAAGCTTTTTTCATTCTTAAAAAAAATGGAATTATTTAAAGAAATTTTTTCTCAACTTTTGAAAATGATTTTTGAATTCATCCCAAAAAGTGACTGAGATATTTTGAGTAAAATTTTTCAACCGAAAATACGGGTTTAAGCAATTGAAAAACCTCTGTAGCTTTTTCATACTTAATATAAGGCATAAAATTAAAGGTGAAAAATTGAAGAGATAGGAAATATCTTCAGATATTTCTCATTTAAGCCTTGATTTATTAAGATCATACACAAAAATTCTTTCTCAAAGCTGTTCTAGTTTCAAAACACAGTATTTAGACATATTAGAAACTTTCAGCCCTCATAGATTCTGTAAGATAACAGAAAGCAGTAAGTAAATCATAGATATTTTAAAAGCTCAGTAGGACCTAGACTTATGTATATCGATTATTACTTTTTCTCAAAAATTCTATTATATCTCCTTCTTGGAATATTTTCCAGGCATAATTGAGTTAACAAGATATTTTCCAGGTTGTAAACCCCTTATGAGTAAATTAAAGGTCCATGTGGAATAATAAATTTCTGATAGAAGACTTTACTATTTTACTTGTTTTGAGTTTTCCACAAGTAAGGATGACTGATCAATGGAATAAGTAATCAAAATTTCAGACAAATTTCTCTTTTCATTTTGGTTTTAGAGCTATCTTGTAAGAGATCAAAGAATTAGGATTATTTTTACAATTTTGGGCTTTAGGGTCAGACTTAGTTTGTTCAGTGATCGGAGAGATAAGACAAAATTCCTCTTTATCAGTGTAAAGATTTATCCTTAATTTTTAAAACAAAATAAAAGCTTTAAAGAAAATTCTTTTAATTAAAACAATTTTGAAGGAATATCATATATATGAAGATAAACTCCTTAATAATTTGGTCCAGGGGATAACCGGGTTGCAGGAATGCCAAAATTCGGGAAAATATTATATCCCTAATTCTTTGGTTGCTTTTCAATTTAAGATAAAAATATTTCTGATCAATATAGCAAGGAATTTCGTGTTTGGTATGCCTCTAATATCTTATGGAATAGCTGTTGTGATTAGTTACCTCAACTTTCATTTTTGTGGTTCATTGAGGAATTGATATTAACTTTAAATCTTTCAGAAATAAAACTGATTTGTACTTCCAGCCTTTTTAAGAATGTCTTAAACAGAACATCAATTCATTCATGAGATCAAAAATACCAAAAAGATTTTTCCAAATGAGGGAAATTTGGACAATTGGATCTTCTATATTGATTATAAATCTACCTGAAGAGGCTAGGATTCATTAGGCCCTATTCATAAAGTTTTTCCATCATAAATGGGACGGAAATCACAGCGAAATGTGATTTAATTCAAGAATTGAATGATTTAAGGCTACAGTATCTGAAGTGAAAAAATTCTTCAAATCTCTTGAAAGAGAAAGATTCAAAGTATTCATTGGGTTGATTGATGGTACTAAACACCAATTTTAAAAGGGACATGGGAAATATAGTTAAGAATTTCATTACAGGAAAAAGAGATATTAAATGAACCCACAACTCTTTTGTGATTAAAACAAACATATCATAGCCATACTTATGGGCTGGCCCCAGTATTTTGTAGCTATCACTGTATATTAACAGAATGAATTCATATCAGAATTCCAAAAGCCTTTTTCATAAAGTTTAAATTATAGCTTCAAGTGAGATTAAATAATTCCACTTATGACCTATATGTGGTGGATTATTCCTGGTAGATGAGTGGTTTATGGATCAATTTACCTATCCACTTGGAATGAATTTTATCCTATGTCATGAAAAATAATACACAATAATTAATGATAAATAATACTTGATATACTGAACTTGTCTCTCAGTTATTAGTATTGAGAAGTCAATTGAGATACTAAAAGACAGGAGAAAATCAAAAATATGGTTTGTGACTCATTTCTTATAGATCAGGGGACATTTAGCATACTTCCCAATGCATTAATTTCTGTTCAGTAGGTATGAATTACTATATGATATGTGTTACTTGGATAATTTAAACGGACAGCTCATGAAACTTAGCTTATACATTGAAAAGGAAGATGAAAAAAGATTTTCTTTATTTCCACTCTTAATTATACTTTTCTATTATACAATTCTCAAAATGACACTCATGATGCATAAAATAATAATACTATGAAAGAAATTACACTTGTATTTGATCTTGATGAGACTGTAGGACTTATTATTTTTTGATTCATTTTAATATTTCAATACTTCAATATTTTAATATTTCAATATTTCAATATTTTAATATTTTTGTTTTTTTATTTTAAAGCTTGTTCTCTTCTTAACAATATCTTTTTCCATATAAACATAATCATTTATGAAAGAAAGCTTGGTATCTGAATGGGGAGTTTGATTTCCATGTACACTATTCTGAATTTTCACCCTTTTGGCCTGATTGGTCACTTATGCTTTCTAATTTGATTTTACTTTTCTTGTCCTTCTATAATCACTTTGATGTTTTTCTTTTGTAGCTGTGGTATCTTTTTATTTCTCTTGAGGACCATATATTTTAATTGTAAGTACTTCAGCTTCATCCAGTTAATGAGGAACCAGATTTTTATCCCATTACGAGGGAAGTTATTCAGGTAAAGACACTGCCCCGGTTTCTTGGAATTAGCATTTACCTTGGCGGGCTCAATTTTGACTGATCTCCTCTCACATGATGGCTGAGAAGTAGCCTTTTTGAAAAGATTCAATTGATATTCTCACAGAATCCAGATCTTCTCAAGCTTCTTTCCAAATCTTATGCCTCCCAGTTGCTTATTAGTTAATCCTGCTGATGTAATATTAGAGAGTTTATTTTCTAAAAGGTGTTTAGCCCTAGATGTTACAATTGTCTGGAAAGAAATTCAACCAGTAAATTTCAATATCTTATGATGAGTATTTGAGTGAAATTCATAAATAACCAATTAAGATAAATGGATAATCATCTCTTTTCTAATTGATGTCTTTTTAGATTTTTCAAATAGCAATTGTTAGTTTTTTGGATCTTCGCAGTAGGAAAAAGCCTTTTTTAATAATTAAAGTAAAATTAAAAAATTTAACTAATGTGTCTTGGAATAATTGGCCTTTTATTTTTGAGAATGAAAAATTTGCTTTACTAGTAGGATGACCTGGATGAAATACTAATTGAGAATTTTCCTGAGATGACTCAGATGACCTTCCATATTTACACATATCTGTAGAGAATTTCTCAAGGAAAACACATCCATTCACCTGTGGAAATACAACACTTGATATTATAATATATCACAGGAAACTCTGTTTCCATACTTAGCTACATGTATGGAATTATTTCCTGTTATTCATTGGTAAGAGTGCTACCTTTTTTGGTAATTACTGTAAGGGGTATGGCACATCAATCTTTTTTGAGTAATGTGAAGGAACATCTTTTGATTACACATATTCCCATTTTAACTAATGATAAACCAAGGACCTTTCATCAAAGTATAACCTTTGTTGATATTTAAGTTTTAATTCATTGGAACTTATTAATTTGAGAAGCCTTGACAAAGAATTTCTTTGAGCCTTTATGTCATTGGTATTAAGGATATCTCTTTGCTGTCCCAAAATGATCGAATATTACTCTTTTTCCAAGGAATAATAACTAATGAACTTTTCTAACAAAATTTTTGAGTGAAGAAACCACCAGAAATGAAGCTGGTTAATCAGAAAGTAAAGTAAAAAAAAATAGCTAAATATTTACCCCAATTGCGTCACAAATTTGCCTCTTTTTGATGAAACTGGTCCAAAAAAGATCTCATTTGACTTCAAATTTTTTGCAAGCCTTCACTTGAAAAAAATCTCAAATCAGGAATATGAGACACTGGTCAATTATTCAAGGGATGAAAACTGGTAATCTGACCAATGATGACTGATTATGAAATTTCAGGCACATTACAAGACTGCTGACATGGCCTCTGGAAGGGATTCTGCCTTTTATGTACAAAAATGATTTTTTTGTTTTTCTATAAACACAAAACAGTCAAAGAAAGGACTTTCATAGGTTTCAAAATCAAAAGTGGGTCTTCTTGAGTGAAAATTTCTATTATTTCAGATGTGTATATCAAAGAGAAGTTTCTCCAGCCCACAGAAAGGATAAAAGGAGCCCTTTCCTGACTGAAAAAAGGATCCACATCCAGTAATTGTGAGCCTTTAAGATATCAACCCATCTTCAAAAGTTTCACAAAAAAAATTACAGAACTTATTTTCAAAAAAAGAATCAAAACTCTAATCCAAAAAATAATTCAAATAGGTAAAAATGCCATAAAAAAGAAGAAATTCTGAATTATCCTAGAAGCCATTGAGTAAACATGTGAAATAACTTACGCCATTGTATTTTCCATCAATAAATACATATATGACTATTTTTTCATATATGTAAACCCAATACTTACTGAGATACCTGGATATATGAGCTTTTATTATTGGTGCCTATATTCATGGTTTTTAGCTCATATCATTCAAAATGATCATGATAAAGATTTAATAAAAAAATCAAAGTTACAGCAAAGTAACTGTAAAAAGAAAGATATAGACTTTATTTCACAAGCTATATGCAAGGTTAAGAAAAATAAGCAGAAATTGGTCAAAATAGAAATACTAGTTGACCACTTAAAATCAAAATTGGTCCAAGCTTAGAAAAAAAGTGAATATTCAAATTATAATAGTTAATAAGTGAAGAATGATGTAATATTTCTAATTATATTTAAGGTATAACCCTATGAAATCATGGTTCAAAGTCTTAAATAGCAAATTTTGACAGGAAAGATGAATTAAAATAAAAATCATCAAAAATGGAGTTTTGATGACTTAATGAGATACTGTTGGAAACCTCGTGAGAACATTCCAAAGTGTTAAAACTCACTCTCCTGATTAAAGTTTTGTGAAGAAATTAAAATTTATTAAAAATTGAATTTAAGGATTAAAAATCATCATTTTTGATCTTCAACTGTAACCTTAACTTAAGTTTAAAAGTTGAATAAAAGATGAAGCTTGTATAACTTGGTATTTCATTATTAAAACACCTTAATCCACAAAATTAAGTCACATTCCCAGCTTATGATTTTAGAAAATCAGAGCTACAGTAATAGATCTAAAATATAGAGCAATAATGAGATTAAAAGGTTTAATCATGATGTAGAAATCACAAAAACATATAGTATTGATCAGCTCTAGTAGATAAAATAACTAAGAAACTTCCAGAAGGAAGGATTTATACTATAAAAGGACCCCTTCTTCCTCTGTTCCTCCCCCAGACACATCAAATTCATTGAAAATAAAATAGAAGGTAATAATATTTATTCTTTCTATATAAAACTCTTATATTATCAAAGAAAAAAGAAGTAGCTCTTAGTAATCACTAGCAGAAGGAAGGATTTATACTATAAAAGGACCCCTTCTTCCTCTGTTCCTCCCCCAGACACATCAAATTCATTGAAAATAAAATAGAAGGTAATAATATTTATTCTTTCTATAGAAAACTCTTATATTATAAAAGAAAAAAAGAAGTAGCTCTTAGTAATCACTAGCTCTTATTTGATTACATCAATATTACATTGTTATTTGTTAAATTCTCTTGAATTCTTTAAATCCACATCAAAATGATAGAACTTGTATTTCTCTTTATTTTTTATTGTAACCAAAATTTAAATAATCTGTATTTACATTCTATGGAACAAAACAATCAAAATTATTATATGAAGTGGCAAAAAAGGGTGGGATATTTTATCTTATTACGATAATTTTCTTTATTGATATTCTTTAATGATTCTTTTATTAATATAAATAGTAGCCCCCCTCAGAGCTGGAAGGATTGAGTTGATTAAATGTGGAAACTTGAGCTAAAGAAATATTCATATAGATTCATTTTTTGGAGTTGAATCCCATGTAAAATTAAGCTTTTAACACATGAGATTTCACATAAATTACATATTGGTATTTAATAGACAAGCAAGATTACATGTCAAAACCTAACCTGAAAAGCAGGAATTATCATCCTTAGAATGAATTTCAATTTAAGTGAAAGAAAATCTAAAATCTCTCAGCTATCTTCCATATTGATATTATCCATTGAGATTGCAATCCAATGCCACCTAAACAACCCTAATCTGAAAATTTATTTAAAGCTGATTTAAAATCCTCAGGAAATTTTACAAATTCCAATTATTTTTTTATAATAAACAGGCTTAAAGGAAAGAAGAATTTTGAGGCATGTTTTGGAAGGTTTGGAAAGGCCTCAGCTGAACACCCACCATTATCAAAGCATATTTAATTTCAATTGATGGCAGGTGAAGTCAACAAGAGCTTCAAAAATAGATTGAAACTTGAACAAAAGAATATGTGAGACCAATGGCACAATAAAAAAAAGAAATATATTTCAGGAAAGAATTTTTAACGCTCCACTGGTTCAGGAGCTACTGATGATGACAAAAAAAGTGTATTCATACAATGGCTCAGAAACTTGAAAATCTTTGCCCATGCTATGAGCAAATGGATGGGCTTTTTGGTCAAAAGCCAAATATAACTCCAATTGTCAGTTGTAATAATTTAAATATAAATGTTGATTGTTCAAATGAGGTTTCTAAATCTTTGGATATTAATTAAGTATTTGATATCTTCTTTATACTTTCAGGAAAGACTAAAACTAATTAGTAGATTGTTAGCTACAAGATGAAAATATCTCCAAATAAAACCCAAATGATAATGAAAACAATGAAATATAGGCTTATGGGTTCAGAAAGGGAGATCAATAGGAAGGAAAAGCGGTATATTATTACTCTTTTCAATTATTTCTCACATTGTTCTGATATTTTAGGAATTCAGACAAATCAAGGCAAGAATTGTGCCCATTCAGTAACTTCACAGACTGGTCTTACTTTTAATATAGATGTTACTGATTATGGCTTGAACAAGGAGGGAGAAGTGGACTCATCTGTGAAGCCCGTCTTTTGCACTCCCTCAACAAGTACTAACAAGTTTGAATCATTCAAGAATTTTAATTCCAAGAGAGGTTCATCAAAAGAATGAAAATAGCTCCATTCCATCATATACATCTGTATTGAATGCATGTTATGAGGGTTAGTAGTAATAATTTTGATATCCGTAAATAGAGCTTATTTGAGATTATTAATTTAAATAGCATAGAATGAAAGTGAGATTGCAAGATTGGATTGGGAAAAAATGAAATGGAAAGAAGTAAAGGAGGTTGAAATTAAGAAAAGTAAAAAAGCTGAAATACAGAGAGAAATGGAGATATTGTTTGAAAGGTAAAATAAGGAGAAGGAATTTAATTTTGAGGAAAAGGAATTGAAAATGAAGGGTGATTTTGAAGACTGAGAGCTGAGTATTCAATTGAGTTCTCAACATGAGCTTACAATCTCAATTTTACAATCAAACTTTTCAGCAACAGAACTGGAGTCCAATCTGAATTGAATCAACAAGAAATAATGTTATTGATAAAATAGGGCAACATATCTTTCACTTTGATAACTCTTGAATAAAATATGTGAATTAATTATTTGGTGTTCAAGGATTCAATTCAAATTAAAAACCTGTGATGCTTTTTGGAATAAGTAGGATTTTTTAATTTAATCTTTTATGTAAATTTTAATAGTAATTAGTGGTGATTTATTTATTATATAAAGGATTTAATAGTTATGAGCTGGGATTAATATCTCAAATGCTACTATACAGAAACTAGTTAATATGACTAACATTAGAGTGTATAAGTACTAGTATCAATAGTTCTTTCAGTATAATGAATAAAAGAATTGGAACTCCAAATGATTTTACATATTACTTTAGTTTGAGAAAAATCAATTGAAAAGTTATTCTGAGGAAATATAAAACACCCATTTGATACTTTCTCAGTTGGATTTTTATTGAGTGAGCCACTAATTTTATCAAGTTGTATCCACCATCAAATTGCCACAGCTGAACCATCCAAGTCTTTATGTGGTTTATTGGAAAATTCATTTTTGATAAACATCAAAGATGATTAAAATTCTTTAGGTGTTACATCATCATGAGAAGTATTGTAAAAAGATGGAAGTCCATTTTTGGAAGTTTTTTTGTGCTTCATTAAAGATTCCAGAGGATTAATGTTGAAATTGTTTTAAAAGGTGAAGTCCTGGCCTGGATAGAATTAGATCCCAATCATTACTGTCTTGCATATTTTTTTGGATATTACTTTTCAATCCATAAAATCCAATTCTTTCATTCCTCCTCATTGATTTCTGCCATCCAAGAGGCCAAATTTCACCTGAGAGTATCTTCTTATTTATTTTTACTTGCTGTAAGTACTTTTGCTCTTGACATAAGGTGTGTGAAAGGTGATTCCATTCCATTTAGTTTTATGGAATAATTTGCAAAAAATGGTAACAAATCTACTCTGGCAATTAAAGTTCTATTTGGGGCAAAAAAATGATGGACTTAAAGGAAATAGAGTGAAATTAATCATCATTCTTTGAAATTGAAAATTCCCTTGGAATTCCAATATCTCTATACTTCTGGATTAATCAATTTATGTTTTGAAAATTTCTTCTTGCTACTTTTGTGAGGGGAACATAAAGATAATTCAGAAGAATCATCAGCATTTTCATCTAAATTGTGGGGGGCGTTTGAGGTGGATGGTATTAGTGTCTCATTATTGTCTAAGAAAGATATCTAATAAAATAAATCAACTTCATATAAGTAAAGGAAACTAGAATTAAATATTGAAAATATTTTATTTTATGATGGGAAACACCTATAAGCTGGACCTATCCAGTACATGTTATGGTCACAGATCTCACGAGGCCACTAATATTTTATTCTCCATTGTGACAATGAATAATGATAAAATAATTACACTTACCTTACAATTTTCCTTTTCTTTCAATATTCTCAGCAACTTTTCTTTGTGTTTCTTACTTGGTTTGTGAGCCTTGAGGTATATTTTCCATACCCAAATAGGCCACAATTATCTTGAAAAGAAATTCTGAATTATGCATAACTCATAGGTCATGCATATATCCAAAATTCATCATTTTTGATTTCAAGAAAGATGAATAACTTTTTATTGAGTAAGTAAATCCATGGATTTAAGGCCAGATTTGGATTCTACATGAAATTTCACCTAGGGTAGCTCCATACAGTGAATAAGATCAAATTAAATCTTTGAGGTGGTAATATCGAAAAAAACAATACCACATAAAGGATCTGTGAAAATTTTTGTTTTTCTCCATTTCATGCCAAAATAATGGGAATGTGAGAAATCCCATGTTACATATACACTAAGAATAGTGTTATGCATGTTTTGGGCACTTAATATCATGGTATGCTAAGTTGGACTTTTGGTACACCCATTGTGGATATCTCACTTTAATCTTAAATTTCTATTTTGATGTGAAAAATAAGCAAGGGGGACAAAAGACATCAAAGAGAGCAAGGGTACCCAGCTTCTGAGGCCTCAGAGGCGTGGACAGCTCCAAAGCTTGGATGCATGGCTGATCTTGGCCTAATTGGTAAACTAAAACCTTTTGGGAACTTTGTTACCATGTTACAGCTACAGTAAATGATGAGAAAATAGCAAATAACCTGCTATTTTGACGTGCCAAGGAGGTAAAGAGCTACTTAGACTCCTGTAACCATGTCAATTCTTAATGAATTTCCATGAATAGACCCTAAAAGAGTAATTAAAACCCTTTTTGGAATTGTATCCATTGATTTACTTCATAGCAACCAGTTAAACACTGATATTTGCAATTCTACATAGAAATGAGGTAAGAACTTCAAAAATTCATTAAAGATACAATTCTCAATTAATCTCTCTGAAACTTCCAGGATCAATGGAAAACTGTATTTTCAATGGTTCAACCAAAAAGAATCATACTTTTACTAGTAAAATTCAAAGTCTTACTTACAGTCCATTTTTGACTATTCTATGTGAAACACTGATTCTTCAAAAATCCACAGTAATTACAACCTGTGATGAAATTTCCAATAACATTGATAACTTTTAGAAATCAATTATTATTCTGAAATGAAAGAAGATTTACAGATTTTACTCCTTTAATTCTTAACCATATTGGGGTTGGTAGTCACATAAAAGCATCAAGTAAGTAACTATGATAATCTTATGTGAAGACAGATGATGCAATCAATAATCCAAAAGGGTTTATTGTTTTCTCACTCACTGGTTTTTCATTTTGCTCCATGGCACGCCTCTGTGAGCTGTTGTTGACTTAAAAGAGGCCTCCTCTTGCTGTTTTTTCCAAGAATCATCTTATTATCCATTTATATCATTGCTACCAACAAGTAAGTATTAGTTAAGCTATTCTTAAGTGTTTTGAATCTTTAATAATCAATCAGAAAGACTTGAAATCATAGAATCCAACTATATATTGTTGTAATCCTGCTATAAATCAATTTGATCCCTTAAATCCACAATTCTGCGTCAAATTTCTTTACTTATATCTTTCAATAAGTTCTTTGGAGTATAAGTGAGTAATTTATATTTAATTCTTAAAGTTTTTCTTCAAAATTAGTTTTCTTCAAGAATTATATTTATAATTATTCTTGCAAAATATAATTATATATTGAAATAATTTTATTATTTTAATAAAAGTTTTTATTATTAAATTCTTCTTGTAATTGATTCTTGTAGACAATTACTGCTCACTGTTAAAATCACTAGTAGTGTTTTACACGTGAAAGATATAATTCTTCAATTATTTAATTGTGGTTATAATGATATTCTATTATGATCTTTCATAAGAACAGACATAGTACTGTTGATTAATAGTAATATTATCATCAGTTTCATAGTCAAATATTACATTTGGGGGCCTGGCCATGATTTTAACCATAGACTTGGCTTTAATCATATTCTAGACTTCATTTCTTGTTCTAAAAACTACCATACGTACCCATATCTTATATTTGGAGGCTTAGCCATGTTTTTGAACCTTTTGCAATTAATTACTATATTTTTCAGCTCTAAAATATATTAATTTAACAATTTTTTCTTTCAATTTGAAGTTAAAATAGATTTTTATTTTTGAAATTGCCTTAAAATCTTTTTCATTGAGGAATTTGGTTGAATTTTATAATGTTCTTACATGTCGCTTTTTCACATCCCAAAACTTATAAAATTATTCTTTGAGCTACTCTGAATTAATTTTGATCCAAATTCTTAAATTTTAATTTTTTTCTTCACAAAGAATATTTTTTTTAATATAAAAAATACAAAACTTTTAAAAAAATGTTAAATTTTTTTTAAAAAAGTATAAAAAATAATTTTTTCTCTTTTATAATGTTTTTCTAGTGTCTTTAATCAAATAATGTGCAGCTGGCACCAGACTCAGAAAAAGATATATCACTAGTCCAGAACCTTCAGAAGAAGAATCTGAAGACAGTATTGAGATGCAAATTGCTAAAAGCGGCACCTTATTTAACTCAGAAAAGAATAAATTACCACCAAAAGGTGTGTGTTTTATCTTATATTTTCACTTTTTATCTTTAAATTGATGTGAAAATGGTGCATACCAGAAATGAAAGCAACAATTAAGTCCAACCAGATGGATGTGAAAAAGGAAGAGGCAAGACTAAATCCAGAAGTGCCAAATCTTCCTCAAGAAAGACACATCTGTAGGATGCCAGAGTTGCCCCCCATTCCCCAAGGTCTGTACCCACAGAGTTTGACGTGAATTCCAAGTCTGAACTAATTTATGATAATATTTCCAGGGCTGAACCATTTTCAAGTGGCAGCAATAGAAATATATCAGAGCCAGTACAAAAATTGGTTCAGAGCATCCAAAGAAGAGGAGTAGGAACTCTGCCCAAGCCTTTGGCAGGGGGCCATGAACTCTTACTTACACATCAAGAGCTTTCTGGGTCAGGAGAAGACCATAGAACTCTTAGGAGGTTGGAGCCCATTGTCTTGCAAAGACAAGGTCAAAAAGATGAAGAATTGGTTGAAGAACCAAAGTCTTTTCTCCATAGACCAGAAGAAAGAGTTAAAAATGACTCCAGCTTTGGAGACAGAGGCCCCAGTGGCGTCTACCAGCTCCAAACCAGCTCCAGAAGTGTCCAAGGACAAGCCCAAAGGACCTCAGAAGAAGAATAGAGGTGCCAAGAACCATCAAGGCGAGGGCAAAGGTAAAGCCAATTGGCACAGACCTTACCCACAAGGGTAAAGGATCCCCAAATTGGAGCCTTCAGCCGTGGACAGTGTGTTAAATATGGCCAGAACTATGATGGAATTTACAGCCAAGGAGCAGGAAAGGATTAACAGGACTTTTCCACGCAAATAATACAACAAATGTAAGATGTGACTATGAAACTGATGATAATATTAATTTATGATAATATTTCCAGGGCTGAACAAATTTCAGGTGGAAGCACCAGAAATATATCAATGCCAGTACAAAAATTGGTTCAGAGCAGCCAAAGAAGAAGAGTGGGAAATATGCCCAAGCCTTTGGCAGGGGGCCATGAACTCTTACTTACACATCAAGAGCTTTCTGGGTCAGGAGAAGACCATAGAACTCTTAGGAGGTTGGAGCCCATTGTCTTGCAAAGACAAGGTCAAAAAGATGAAGAATTGGTTGAAGAACCAAAGTCTTTTCTCCATAGACCAGAAGAAAGAGTTAAAAATGACTCCAGCTTTGGAGACAGAGGCCCCAGTGGCGTCTACCAGCTCCAAACCAGCTCCAGAAGTGTCCAAGGACAAGCCCAAAGGACCTCAGAAGAAGAATAGAGGTGCCAAGAACCATCAAGGCGAGGGCAAAGGTAAAGCCAATTGGCACAGACCTTACCCACAAGGGTAAAGGATCCCCAAATTGGAGCCTTCAGCCGTGGACAGTGTGTTAAATATGGCCAGAACTATGATGGAATTTACAGCCAAGGAGCAGGAAAGGATTAACAGGACTTTTCCACGCAAATAATACAACAAATGTAAGATGTGACTATGAAACTGATGATAATATTACTATGAATCAACAGTACTATGTCTGTTCTTATGAAATATAATAATAAGCTATTATTATAACCACAATTAAATAATTAAAGAATTATTTCTTTCACGTGTCAAGCACTACTAGTGATTTTAACAGTGAGCAAGTAATTTTCTACAAGAATCAATTGCAAGAAGAATTTAATAATAAAAACTTCTTTTATTAAAATGATAAAATTATTTCAATATATAATTATCTTTTTCAAGAATAATTATAAAGCTAATAAATGAAGAAAACTATTACTAGAGAAAAACTTTAAGAATGAAAGATAAATGACTCACTAATACTCCAAAGAACTTATTGATAGATAAAAGTAGAGAAATTTGACGTAGAATTGTGAATTTAAGAGATCAAATTGATTTATAGCAGGATTAAAACAATAGATAGTTGGATTCTATGATTTCACGTCTTTCTGATTGATTCTGAAAGATTTAAAACACTTAAGAATAGTTTAACTAATACTTACTTGTTGGTAACAATGATATAAAATGATAATAAGATGATGATACGGAAAAAACAGCAAGAGAAGGCCTCTTTTAAGTCAACAACAGCTCACAGAGGCGTGCCATGGAGCAAACTGAAAAACCAGTGAGTGAGAAAGCATTGAACCCTTTTGGGTTAGTACTTACATCATCTGTTGTCATGTAAAATTGTCATAATTGCTTACTTCCTGCTTTTACGTGACTACCAACCCCAATATGGTTGAGAATAAAAGGAGTAAAATTTGTAAATCTTCTTTTATTCCAAAGTTATCAATGTTATTGACAATTTCATCACAGGTTGTATTTACTGTGAATTTTTGAAGATTCAGTGTTTCACGTAGAATAACCAAAAATGGACTGTAAGTAAAACTGTTAATTTTAATAGTAAAACTGTAATTTGTTTTGGTTGTACCATAGATAATACAGTTCTCAATTGGTCCTGAAAGATTCAGAAATATTGATTAAGATTTGTATTTTTAATGAATTTTTGAAGTTTTTACCTCATTTCTACGTAGAATTGCAAATATCAGTGTTTGACTGGTTGCTATGGGGTAAATCAATGGATACTAGTCCAAAAAGGGTTTTAATTACTCTTTTGGGGTTGATCCATGGAAAGTCATTAGTAATTGACATGGTTACAGGAGTGTAAGTAGCTTTTTACCTCCTTGGCACGTCAAAATAGCAGGTTATTTGCTATTTTCTGGTGTTTTACAATAGTTGTAACTTGGTAACCAAGTTCCTAAAGAGGTTTAGCTTACCAATTGGGTCAAGATCAGCCATAGAACCAAGCTTTGGAGCTATCCACGCCTCTGGGGCCTCAGAAGTTGGGTACCCTGGCTCTCTTTGATGTCTTTTGTCCCCCTTGCTTGTTTTTCACGTCAAAATAGAAATTTAAGCTTCAAGTGAGATATCCACTATGGGTGTACCAAAGGTGCATGTAAGAATACCATAATATTAAGTGCTCAAAACATGTATAACACTATTCTTAGTTTATATGTAACATGGGATTTCTCACTTTCCCATTATTTTGGCGTAAAATCAAGAAAAACAAACATTTTCACGGAGCTCTTATGTGGTATTAATGATGTGGTGTTGAAGTATTTTCCATATTACCACCTCAAAGAGTTGATTTGAGCTTATTCACTCTATGGAGCTACCCTAGGTGAATTTTTGTGTACAATTCAAATCTGGCCTTAAATCCATGGATTTACTTACTCAATAAAAAGTTATTCATCTTTTCTGAAATCAAAAATGATGAATTTTGAATATATGCATGATTTATGAGTTATGTATAATTCAAAATTTCTTTTTAAGATAATTGTGGCCTATTTGGGTATGTAAAATATACCTCAAGGCTCACATTCCCTCCCACCAAAAAAATAAAATTGCACTACAATTTTATTAGTGATAAAAGAATAATGCCCCAAAGGTGGTTAATGTCCACTGTCCAACCTCTTTAAATCACTCAGATCAAGTAATTTAAAGCACATTTATAGACATATTCAGGCTTGTGGCCTTCTTTCATGTCTAAATCTTCTTAAGAGTTTATCTGAGTCCGGTATTTCTGATTCTGCCATCCATTCATCTTCATGTACTGGATTTCTATATCTGACAAGATAGTCTCTTTGATTTTTACCCGTAAGTCTCCTTTCTTTAATGACTTTCTTTATCTTTTTGTCTTCATTCTGTTCCACAGGTGGTACTGTTAAAGGAGTTGGGTTTCTTAAAGGAAACAATTCTTTATCAGCTGGTTGATAAGGCTTTATCAAGCTGACTGTAAAGGTGGGGTGTTCATTTTCCAATTCATGACTCAATTCCACTTGAACTGTATTGGTTCCATGTAAAGTAACAATAACAACAGGTCCTACATAAGAATCTTTAAGTTTCTTTGGGCCTTTGATATTATTAAAATTCAAGGTTGAAGCTAAAACTAAGTCCCCTACTTTGAAGTCTGGTAATTTATGACTCTTGTCCCTCTTCTGTTTTGCATAATTAAAAGCCTCATCCATACTTTGTTTTGCATGAAGTCTTACTTTATCAAGCATTATTTTGAATCTGGAAGCTGTAGGATGAATGTCAATCAAGTCTTTCCTCAGTGTGTCTGCTGGGAGTCTTGGATTCCATCCTTTCTCTAACATAGCAGGAGTTTGTCCTGTGGAAGAATGGACTGATGTCTTATATGCCAATTCTAATGCAGGTATCAGAGTGCACCAGTCATCGGGAAAGCCATCTGAGTCTTTGAATTCTAAGCCATAAGCACAGAATCTCCTGATCATGCCTTCTAAAGTCTGAATCATTCTCTCTGCTAGCCCATCTGTCTGAGGGTGATATGCTGTAGAGAATGATAACTTTGTAAGGTTTGACTATGAAACAATAAGTAAAAATTACGAATTTATTACTTATTGTACTCTGACTGTCTTTATAATTGAAATAAATAAGATTAAAATAATAATAATAATAAAGAAATATTATTATTATGGGGTAAAAATATTATATTATTAAATAAATATAATAATATAATTAATATTATATGAAATTATAATATTATAGATAATATATTAATATAAAATAATTAATATATTATAAAGCTCTTTATTATTGTTACCAACAAATAATAAAGGCGTAAAAAACTGTTTTTTATAAATAAAAAACAATTAATAACAATAATATTACTAATATTAAAGTTATATATTAATATAAATACTATTTATATTAATTAAGAATTATTAAGAGTAATAATAAGAGAGAAATTATTATAATAAGATGGAATAACCTACTTTTAACACTTAAAATAATAATTTTGAGATATTTTACGCCAAAATAATATAATACAACTTTTTCAAATTGTATTTACAATAAAAAATAAAGAAAATTACTAAATTTCTTGATTTTACGTGGAAATGAGTTTATAGAGAGATTTATGACAAAAACAATTAAAGAATTGATTTAATCACGTAAAAATAGTGATTAATATTAAGATGGTCTTTGGTCTTTAATAATATAAGAGTTTTATATATAAAGAATAAAGAAATTACCTTTTACTTAATTGATTTAATGTTTTTGATGCGTCTGAGGGGAAAATAGAGTAAAAAGAGCTCTATTTATAGTAAATACCTCCCTCCTAGAGTCCAACAGGCTTCTAGTAGACGTGTACTGATCATATCCACTGGAATTGATCAATATTTTAAGGTTTGGAGATGATTACATCATTATTACACCATTATTTAGAGTTATCACTATACCTCTAAAGTTGATGACATCAGAGGCTTGGCAGAACCCCAAATTTCGTGGATTCTATTAGTTTTAATCATAAACTAATAGTATTCACCAATTTTATCACTCTTACGACTGTTAAACTTAAATTAAGGTTACAGTGTGTGATCATAACTGCTCAAATTAAGCTCAAACTTTGATCCTCGATAACTTTTAAGATTTACACGCTACAGCAATTCAGAGAGTGAATTCTGACAGCCTGGCATAGCCCTATTATGCTGCTAAGAGCTTTGCATTACATCATCAAAACTCTAATTTTGATGATTTTTCTTGTAACTCATCTTTTCTGTCGAAATTCAATATTTTAAACTTCAAACCTTGATTTCAGGGGGTTATACCCTGAATTTAATAATAAAAATTACATCATTATTCACGAATGAACTAGTAGAATCTAACTGTATACTTTTTTTTAAGTTTGGAACACTTTCACAACAAAGTGGTCAACAGCTCTGTTGATTTTTATCAATATTTCATCATAGGTTTTAACCTTGTTTATAATTTGTAAAATAAAGTTCATATCTGTGTTTCTACAGTAATTACGTGGTGACTTTATTTTTGGTTAATCATTCTATCATTTATAGTTTAGAAGATATTAGCTATGCTCCTTGAATATATGCGTTGACCAAAAAAGTGCATATATTCAGGTTAATTCCTTAAGTATTGACATTGGAAATGAGCTTATTAATTGTTTTATGTGTGGATCTTCATGGGGAATCCACAGGTACAATTTATTTCACATGTTGTTTCATTAGTTCTTGAGACAAATGAGGTTTTATGGTTTTTATAAGGTATTATACCTTATAATTCCTTAAATATTGACTTTACAGATATGCCATAAAAATGGTATATGTGTATTTTTCCATGGGGAATCCAATGGTATAGTTTATTTTACATGTTGATTCATTGGTTTTTAAGTTAAACCAATTTTTGTACCAATTTATGGTATTTTTTGTATATTTAAGTAATTATTCTTAATGTATAATGATTCTAAGTAATTTCAATATAATTATATTAAAGGTATAATTATTCTGAGTCTTTTTTGTGACCTTATTGGGTATGTGGTCATATCTCAAAGGCTCACAAGCTTAGTCCCAAAAAATCTAAGAAGCTTGGTCCAAAGTGAAGATGTGAATTTGGGATCTCTGTCACTTATGATATTCTTAAATAATCCTGTATGAGAAAGAACTCTACTCCATAAAAGAAGATCTGTATCCATAGCAGTGTCATCTTTATGACATGGTAAGAATATGGGAGTTTTGCTATATCTGTCTACAATGACTCAACAAGCATTAAAACTTCTGTCACCACTTGGAGGAAGTGCTGTGACCCGATCCATGTGAACAACTTCCCATGGGGATTTTGGTTCTTGAATATGGATCATAAGTCCAAATTTCTTGCCTGTACTCCTGTTTGCTTTTTGGCATCTGTCACAGGTATGGCAATATTCAATGGTTTCTTTTCTCCAAGATGGCCACCATGCACAGTTCTTCACTTTTTCAAGTGTTCTGTCTTCTGACAGGTGTCCAGAGTAGATACTATCATGACATTCATGAAGAATGGTATTGATAAGTAATCTACTGCACAATGTCATAACACAAGAATGTTTTGTTCTGTGGTAAATGATCCCATCAAACAAGTGAAATCTTCCTTCAGAATAGGAATTTTTCCAAACTTCATCAAGTGCATTAACTAAAGATGTATCTTTGCAGTCTTTATCTAATAAAGAAGTCAAGATATGGCAGTTCTTCTCTTGTTTATAAGATTCTCTGACCTCCTCAAAGAATTCAGTCCAAATATCAGTTATGTTAATTCCTTCAATTGGAATCTGTGGTTCAGCTTCCAAAGGTACATAAGCTGGGTTATCAGGAGTGTTGGCTAAAGCCCATCTACTAAGTCCATCAGCATTCTTGTGAATGTTTCCTGCTTTATGAACTATAGTCATGTTTCCTCTATATGCCTGAATAGCTATTTGCCATCTCAACATATGTCTGTTGGGAGTTTTCATGTTAAGAAGTGATTTTACTTCATTACAGTCAGTTATCACTTCAAAAACACTGCCATCAAGGTAATAGTGTAATTTCTCAAGTGCCCATACCAAACACAAGCACTCCATTTGGCTTGCACCATATCTGGCTTCTGTAGGTTTGCTTTGTCTTGAGATATAACAAACTGGTCCTTCTGTAGGTTTGTCATCAATAATTTGGACTTGATGTAGGGCTGCCCCTAATCCATATCCACATGCATCAATGTACAGCTTAAAAGGAATATTGCAGTCAGGCATGAGGAGTAAAGGTGCTTCTGTAAGGGCCTTCTTTATTTCCTCATAAGATTTAATTCTCTCCTGTGTCATCTCAAATACAGTCTGTTGATCACAGATTCTATAGAGTGATTTGGCTAAAATTGCAAAGTCTTTTAAGTGTTGCCTATAGTAACTAGAAAATCCAAGAAAAGACATCATTTCTTTCTTATTCTGGGGTATTGGCTTAAGTAGCACTGCTGCCACTTTATTCTTGTCAATACCCACGCTTAAACCAGAAACAACATGTCCTAATGCTTTAAGTTCTTCAAACCCAAAGTTGCATTTCCTAAGTGAAATTTTCATATTCACTTCTGCAACTTTGTGGAGTACTTTTGCAAGTATTTCGAGGTACAAAGACCATGAGTCAGAACATATGATAATATCATCAATATAAATGATAAGCCATCCTTCAGACAATTCTGTGGGGAAGATGGTATTCATCGTTCTTTGATAATGAGATGGAGCAGTTTTAATGCCAAATGGCATTCTAAGATACTCAAAAATACCACAGTGAGTGATAATTCTAAGTAATTTCGTAGCTTTAGGCATCAAAACATTCTGATGGAAACCTTTCAATGCATCCATTGATGTTATATACTTGGCTTTAGATGATTGAGTCAGGGTTTCTTGGATTCTAGGGATTGGATACCTATCTGGAACTGTGTAGGTATTCAATTCTCTAAAATCTCCGACCATTCTTGACTTATCATTATGCCAAGCAATGATAACAGGTGTTGTCACTTCAACCTCCTCATTATGGCCTACTTTCCTTAGTACACCAAGTTGAATTAACTATTGGATATGTTTCTCCAAGGTTTCTCTAGCTCTGGGACTGGCTGGATAAGCTGGTCTTCTAAGTACTGGGGGATATGGTCTGTCAATATTAAGAGTAATATCAACTTCATGTCCTCTTATAGCACCTAATGGTTCATTATCAGAGGCAAATGCAGTATTGTATGTGTATAACAGGTCAATAAGTTCATTCTTCATTTTTGGTGACAATGATGGATTAATTTGTGCTTCAACAAGTTCTGTGGACACAAATTCTTCCTTATAAGTATCTTTCTCAGAAGATACTACTTATATTTGCTTTGGCATATTGGAAAAGGCAAATTTCTGTTTTCTGTTATCCCCAATTGTGAAATATCTGTCTTTATGGTTATTGATGTCAATACCATAAATACTTAGGTAATAATTTCCAAGAATGATATGTTGAGATGTGCGATTGTCCATTACTACAACCTCAGCTTTCATTCTTATACTTCCTGTTGGATGGGGAAATACAAGAATAGTGTCTAATATACCCAAAGGGTACATATTGGTACTGGCACTACTAAATTGTACATCTTCTATTGGTAATAGATGGTTTTTCCTTTCAGGAAGTATAGCTTGGAGATAATCTTTGCCTACAAAAGTGCAAAACGCTCCTGTATCCAAATTGACTTTGGCTTCAACATTATTCATCAGAATGGATGTGATACAAGATGCTCCAGAAGTATAACCTTTTCCTTTAGCAGGTTTGGTTTTACACATTCTGGCATCCTGAACATTAATAAGGTTGTAGCAATCTTCACTATACTGTGGCAAGTGGGTATGGACTTCAGTGACTTCAAAGAAAGCTGTGATGTTTTCAATGGAATAGTACTCCACTGGTGTATCTTCAGAGATTGCAGAATCTTGATCAGATTCTTCCCTCTCTGCAGTATACTGAACTTCTTCAATGACTTGAACTTCATTGATTTTTGTCTTTTTTGTGCAAGTGTTGGCTAAATGTGAAGTGCTTCCACATTTATGACACTTTAAGACAGGTTTTTCTGGTCTCTTATCCTCCCTGGGAATCTTAGAGGTCATCTTGGATTCTGCTGGGATTTTAGACCAGGTTTTACCAATTTTTGTTCTGGCAATGATATCTTCCATAGCATTAATGTAGTCTTCTGTTGAACAGGGTTCCACACATCTGCTTTTGATACCATGTTCCAATTCTCCTCCACACTTTCTTAATATTTTCATATTACTCATAGTGTGAGACATATCTGGTTGTAAAGCAGATAATCTGTCTTTTTGTTTGAAGAAACAAGTAAGTGGTTTATCTTTCTCTGAGTTAAAAATGGCACTTTCAAAGGCATTTTCTATTTTAAACCTCCAAGAATTGTTGGCCCATTTGGTGATCACTTCATATTTCCACCAAGACCAATCATGTTTACCATGATCAATCCTCATTTTGTAATAACATTTCTTTGCAGTTCTGGTAAACAGACAATGTAATTTTCCCACTATGATTTCATCAGGTATATTAAAGTCTTCTTGCAACATATCAATAGTCCTGATGAACTCAATACGGTTGTATTCTCCTTCACCAGAGAATGTTGGCCATTCTTCTATTTTGGGGATATCTCTTGCAGAGTAGGCATTTTCTCCCAAGAATGGGGTGAGACTTTCTTTAACAGAACGTTTTTCTTCAGTTAAAGGTGTAGAATGTCTTGGCATATGTGGTTCATGATTCTTATGAATTTTTTCCACACTTGCAATTATTTCATTCTTCAACTTCTGCCTTTCACTGTCACTTTTTGCTAAGTGTATAGCAAATTGATTTGTATTCTCAACTATCTTCAAGACATGGTCTTGCAGAGTCTTAAGTTGATCATTCATTTTGAAAATGGAAAGATCTTCCATCTCATCATGCTGAACTTGGCACGTGTTTTCAATTCTATTGCAAGGATTGGTAATTGAGTCAAGTCTGGCATTTGTTACTTGGTGCAATTCAATGTATTTCTTGTCATTTTTCTTTAGTTCAACTATATCTGATGCAATTTTAGTTAGCTTTCCATCAAGTTTACCAATTTCTACATTAATACTAGTCTGTACACCAATTATTTCCGTGGAAAGTTTCTGTTCATCCTTTCCTGCTCTTTGGCTGTGAATTCCATCAGAGTCCTGGCCATATTGAAGACACTGTCCACGGCTGAAGGCTCCAATTTGGGGATCCTGTACCCTTGTGGGTAGGGTCTGTGCCAATTGGCTTTGCCTTTTCCTTTGCCTTGATGGTTCTTGGGACCTTTCTGCTTCTTCTGAGGTCCCTTGGGCTTGTCCTTGGACACTTCTGGAGCTGGTTTGGAGCTGGTGGATGCCACTGGTGCCTCTGTCTCCAAAGCTGGGTCATTTCCAACTCTTTCTTCTGGTCTATGGATAAAAGACTTTGGTTCTTCAACCAATTCTTTAGCTTTTTGACCTTGTCTTTGCAAGACAGGGGGCTCCAACCTCCTAAGAGTTCTATGGTCTTCTCCTGACGCAGAAAGCTCTTGATGTGTAAGTAGGAGTTCATGGCCCCCTGCCAAAGGCTTGGGCAGATTTCCCACTCCTCCTCTTTGGCTGCTCTGAACCAATTCTTGTACTGGCATTGATATATTTCTATTGCTGCCACTTGAAAATGGTTTAGCCCTGGAAATAATATCCTGAATTAGTTCAGGCTCAGAATTCATGTCAAAATCTGTTGGTACAGACCTTGGGGAATGGTGGGAAACTCTGGCATCCTCCAGATGTGTCTTTCTTGTGGAAGATTTGGCACTTCTGGATTTGGTCTTGCCTCTTCCTTTTCCACGTCCATCTGGTTAGACTGAATAGTTGCTTTCATTTCTGGTATGCACCATTTTTACGTCAATTTAAGGATGAAGAGTAATTTTGAAGATAAAAACAAACCTTTTGGTGGTAATTTATTCTTTTCTGAGTTAAATAAGGTGCCTCTTTTAGCAATTTGCACGTCAATAGTTTCTTCAGATTCTGCTTCTGAAGATTCAGGACTAGTGATGTATCTTTTACTGAGTCTGTTCCCAGCTGCACAGTATTTGATTAAAGACACTTAAAGAGAAAATATGATAAAAGAAATTATTTTTTATGATTTAAGATATTTTAAGAGATTTTTTTATAATTTTTATTATTTTTTGATATTAAAAAAAAATATTCTTTTCAAAGAAAAAAGTATCAAAATATAAGAATTTGAATAAAAAAATTAAGTCAGAGTAACTCAAAGAATAATTTTATAAGTTTTTGGATATGACAAGACCACTTGTAAAAACAGTACAAAATTAAACCAAATTCCTCAATGAAATAAGATTTTAAGACAATTTCAAAATCGAAAATAATTTTTTCTTTAAATTGAAGAAAAAAAATATTAAATTAATATATTAATTAAGGGTACAAGGTTCAAAAAACACGGCCAGGCCCCCAAATGTAAGATGTGACTATTAAACTGATGATAATATTACTATTAATCAACAGTACTATGTCTGTTCTTATGAAATATAATAATAAAATATTATTATAACCACAATTAAATAATTAAAGAATTATTTCTTTCACGTGTTAAGCACTACTATTGATTTTAACAGTGAGAAAGTAATTGTCTACAAGAATCAATTACAAGAAGAATTTAATAATAAAAACTTCTTTTATTAAAATAATAAAATTATTTTAGTATATAATTATCTTTTGCAAGAATAATTATAAAGCTAATCCTTGAAGAAAACTATTACTAGAGAAAAACCTTAAGAATTAAAGATAAATGACTCACTAATACTCCAAAGAACTTATTGATAGATAAAAGTAGAGAAATTTGATGTAGAATTGTGGATTTAAGAGATCAAATTGAGTTATAGCAGGATTACAACAATATATAGTTGGATTCTATGATTTCACGTCTTTCTGATTGATTCTGAAAGGTTTAAAGCACTTAAGAATAGTTTAACTAATACTTACTTGTTGGTAACAATGATATAAAATGATAATAAGATGATGATACGGAAAAAACAGCAAGAGAAGGCCTCTTTTAAGTCAACAACAGCTCACAGAGGCGTTCCATGGAGCAAACTGAAAAAACCAGTGAGTGAGAAAGCATTAAACCCTTTTAGATTAGTACTTACATCATCTGTTGTCACGTAAAATTGTCATAATTGCTTAATTGATGCTTTTACGTGACTACCAACCCCAATATGGTTAAGAATAAAAGGAGTAACATTTTCAAACCTTCTTTTATTCCAAAGTAATCATTGATTTCCCAAAGTTATCAATGTTATTGACAATTTCATCACAGGTTGTATTTACTGTGAAGTTTTGAAGATTCAGTGTTTCACGTAGAATAACCAAAAATGGACTGTAGGTAAAACTTTTAATTTTACAAGTAAAACTGTAATTCTTTTGGGTTGTACCATAGATAATACAGTTCTCAATTGGTCCTGAAATATTCAGAAAGATTGATTAAGATTTGTATTTTTAATGAATTTTTGAAGTTTTTACCTCATTTCTATGTAGAATTGCAAATATCAGTGCTTGACTGGTTGCTATGAGGTAAATCAATGGATACTAGTCCAAAAAGGGTTTTAATTACTCTTTTGGGGCTTATCCATGGAAAGTCATTAGTAATTGACATGGTTACAGGAGTATAAGTAGCTCTTTACCTCCTTGGCATGTCAAAATAGCAGGTTATTTGCTATTTTCTGGTGTTTTACAGTAGTTGTAACTTGGTAACCAAGTTCCTAAAGAGGTTTAGTTTACCAATTGGGTCAAGATCAGCCATAGAACCAAGCTTTGGAGCTATCCACGCCTCTGGGGCCTCAGAAGTTGGGTACCCTGGCTCTCTTTGATGTCTTTTGTCCCCCTTGCTTATTTTTCACGTCAAAATAGAAATTTAAGCTTCAAGTGAGATATCCACTATGGGTGTACCAAAGGTTCAGGTAGGAATACCATAATATTCAGTGCTCAAAACATGTATAGCACTATTCTTAGTGTATATGTAACATGGGATTTCTCACTTTCCCATTATTTTGGCGTAAAATCAAGAAAAACAAAACTTTTCACGGATCTCTTATGTGGTATTAATGATGTGGTGTTGAAGTATTTTCCATATTACCACCTCAAAGAGTTGATTTGAGCTTATTCACTCTATGGAGCTACCCTAGGTGAATATTTGTGTAGAATCCAAATCTGGCCTTAAATCCATGGATTTACTTACTCAATAAAAAGTTATTCATCTTTTCTGAAATCAAAAATGATGAATTTTGAATATATGCAAGATTTATGAGTTATGTATAATTCAAAATTTCTTTTTAAGACAATTGTGGCCTATTTGGGTATGTAAGATATACCTCAAGGCTCACAACAAATACATTTTGTAAAAAGTAGTATTGATGTAGAAATTGGTAAATTTGATGCAAAGATAAATAAAATGACATCAGATATTGGTGAATTGAAAAGAAATCACAAGAAGCATACTGAATGGTATCAATTGACAAATGTCAGACTTGATTCCACCATCAATACATGTGACAGAATTGAGAGTAAATGTCAAAGTGATGAAATGGAAGATCTTTCCATTTTTAACATTAATGTTCAACTTGAAATTCTAAAAGATCTTATCTTAGAAATAGCTGAGAATACCAATCAAGTTGCTACAAATTTAGCAAAAAGTGACAGTGAAAGGCAGAAATTAAAGCATGAAATCATTGCAAATGTGGAAAAAATTCATAAAAATTATGAACTACATATGCCAAGACATTCTACACCTTTGACTGAAGAAAACCCTTCTGTTAAAGGAAGTTTGACCCCACTCTTAGGAGAAAATGTTATCTCTGCAAAAGATATTCCCAAATTAGAAGAATGGCCAACTTTCTCTGGTGAAGGTGAATACAACCATATTTAGTCCATCAGAACTGTTGATATGTTGCAGAAAGACTTTAATATACCTGATGAAATCATAGTGGGAAAGTTACACTGTATGTTTACCAGAACTGCAAAGAAATGGTATTACAAGATGAGAATGGACCATGGGAAACATGACTGGTCTTGGTGGAAATCAAAAGGGATTACTAAATGGGCAAATAATTCTTGGAGGTTTAAAATGGAAAATGCTTTTGAAAGTGCCATTTTCAACTCAGAGAAAGAGAAACCATCTACTTGGTTCTTCAAGAAAAAAGACAGATTATCTGCTTTACACCCAGATATGTCTGACACTATGATTAATATGAAAATATTAAGAAAGTGTGGAGGAGAACTGGAACATGCTATCAAAATCAGATTTGTGGAGCCCTGTTCAACAGAGGACTACATTAATGCATTGGAAGATATCATTACCAGAACAAGAGTTGGTAAAACTTGGACTAAAATCCCTATGGAATCCAAGATAATGTCAAAGATTCCCAGAGAGGACAGAAGACCTGAAAAACCTGTCTTGAAGTGTCATAAATGTGGAAGCACTTCACATTTGGCCAACACTTGAACCAAAAGACAAAAATCAATGAATTTCAAGTCATTGAAGGCATTCAGTGTACTGAAGAGAAAGAATAATCTGATCAAGACTCTGCAGTCTCTGAGGATACACCAGTGGAGGACTATCCCATTGAAAACATCACAGCTTTCTTTGAAGTCACTGAAGTCCATACCCACTTGCCACAGTATAGTGAAGATTGCTACAACCTGATCAATATCCAGGATGCCAGGATGTGTAAGACCAAACCTGCTAGAGGTAAGGGTTATACTGCTGGAGCATCTTGTATGACATCAATTCCAATGAATGATATTGAAGCCAAAGTAAATTTGGATACAGGGGGATTCTGCACTTGTGTAGGCAAAGATTATCTCCAAGTTATACTTCCTGGATGGAAAAACCACCTATTACCAATAGAAGGTGTACAATTTAGTAGTGCCAGTAGCAGTATGTACCCTTTGGGCATATTGGACACTAATATTGTGTTCCCAAACCCGGCAGGAAGCATAAGAATGAAGACAGAGATAGTAGTAATGCATAATTGCACATCTCAGCACATTATTCTTGGAAATGATTACCTAAATATTTATGATATTGACATGAATAACCATAAAGACAGATATGTCACAATTGGGAATAACAAGAGATGGAAATTTGCTTTTTACAATATGCCAAAACAAATATCTGTAGTATCTTCTGTTGAAGATACTTATAAAGATTAATTGGTGTATAATCAACTTGTTGAAGCACAAATTAATCCATCATTGTCACCAAAGATGAGGATTGAACTAATTGACGTGTTATACACATACAATAATGCATTTTCCTCTGATAATGAACCATTATGTGCCATAAAAGGACATTATTTTGATATTACTCTCAATATTGACAGACCATATCCTCCAGTACTTAGAAGACGAGCTTATCCAGCCAGTCCCAGAGCTAGACCAGCCTTGGAAAAACATATCCAAGAGTTAAAATAGCTTGGTGTACTAAGGAAAGTAGGCCATAATGAGGTAGTTGAAGTGACAACACCTGTTATTAGTAATTGGCATAATGATAAGTCAAGAATGGCTGGAGATCTTAGAGAATTGAATACCTACGCAGTTCCAGATAGGTATCCAATCCCTAAAATTCAAGAAAATTTGACTCAACTGGCTAAAGCCAAGTATATAACATCAATGGATGCATTGAAAAGCTTTCATCAAATTGTTTTGACACCTAAAGCTAAGAAATTAATTAGAATTATCACTCAATATAATATTTATGAGTATGTAAGAAATCCATTTGGTATCAAAAATGCACCATCTCATTATCAAAGAATGATGAATACCATCTTCCCTGTAGAATTGTCTGAAGGATGGCTTATCATTTATATTGATGATCTCATCATATGTTCTGATTCATGGTCTTTACACCTTGAAAGACTTGCAAGGGTACTTCACAAAGTTTCAGAAGTGAATATGAAGATTCACTCAAGAAATGGAATTTTGGTTTTGAAGAACTCAAAGCAACAGGACATATTGTTTCTGGTTTAAGCTTGGGTATTGACAAAAACAAAGAGGCAGCAGTGTTAATTAAGCCAATACCCCAGAATAAAAAAGAAATGATGTCTTTTCTTGGATTTTCCAGTTATTACAGGCAACACTTGAAAGATTTTGCAATTCTAGCCAGGTCACTCTATAGAATCTGTGATCAACAAACAGTATTTGAGATGACACAGGAGAGAATTAAAGCTTATGAGAAGATAAGGAAGGCTCTTACAGAAGCACCTTTACTCCTCATGCCTTACTGGAATATACCTTTTAAGCTGTACATTGATGCACATGGGGATGGATTAGGGGAAGCCCTTCATCAAGTCCAAATTATTGATGACAAACCTAAAGGAGGACCAGTTTGTTACATCTCAAGACAAATCAAACCAACAGAAGCCGGATATGGTGCAAGCCAAATGGAGTGCTTATGTTTGGTATGGGCACTTGAGAAATTACACTATTATCTTGATGGCAGTGCTTTTGAAGTGATAAATGACTGTGATGCGGTGAAATAACTTCTTCACATGAAAACTCCCAACAGGCATATGTTGAGATGGCAAATAGCCATCCAAGAATATAGAGGAAACATGACTATAGTTCATAAAGCAGGAAACATTCACAAGAATGATGATGGACTTAGCAGGTGGGCATTAGCCAACACTCCTGATAACCCAGCTTATGTACCTTTGGAAGCTGAACCACATATTCCAATTGAAGGAATTAACATAAATGATATTGGGACTGAATTTTTTGAAGAAGTCAGAGAATCTTACAAGCAAGACAAGAATTGACATATCTTCACTTCTTTGTCAGATAAAGAGTTCAAAGATACATCCTTAGTCAATGCACTGGATGAAGTTTTGAAACCTTCCTATTCTGAAGGAAGATTTCACTTGTTTGATGGGATTATTTAACACAGAACCAAACATTCCTGTGTGATGACATTATGTAACAGATTGGTTATCAATACCATTCTTCATGAGTGCCATGATAGCATATACTCTGTACACCTGTCAGGGGACAGAAAACTTCA